>JBAMIG010000006.1:22174428-22185828 GCA_037177335.1 Kiunga ballochi | reverse complement strand
GTGTGTGTGTGTGTGTGTGAGCGTGTGTGTTATGTGCAAAGCAAGACAGAAAGATACTGAGATAATCCACCATCCATAACTCTCCAGAACAAGTTTCTGTCTTCTTTAGGTTGTGATTATTATTATTATTATTATTAAAAGTAAGCTAACAAACAACAATAAAAACCTCCTTTCCGTTGTATTAGCTAGCATAATAAACCTTACCTGTTGAGTCATCTTCTGCTTGACAGGCAACATGAAAACATCCGATTCAGTATCAGGTTGATGACTGTGAACCTAAACTTACTGTGTTTTTGTTGTTGGGAAGAAAATCCAGTGTTTCCTATAAAAAGAATAATTTTCTTCTCATCTGTTCTGCACCAAAATGCCACCTGAGCAGCAGCAACAGGTTGATTTCTGGTGTTTGCTCAGATTAATGTAAACATCCCACACTGAGCACTTCCTCCCCCTTGTCTCTATTTGCACATTATTTTTTCATCATCTTAAGAATATTCATGTTTCTTTTGCTTTCTTTTGCTATGTCTTACTTGAATTATGGTGACTCCTTTTTCCTGTCTTCTCCAAACCCAATGACCCACTTGAGCTGTTTTTTAACTGGTTAATGTGAACAGAGTGATTATAAACTGGACTAATGTGAATCACTAACTGATTAGTGTGAAATGAATAATAACCACGCTAGAAGGAGTTATGATGTATCTGTTAAAGTGCGTTGAGATGATTTAGTAGTGAATATAGCCGAAGTGAATTGAATTGAGTTAGTTAGATCCAAAAAGATCTTCCAGTTTGTCTTAGAAACTTTTTCATGTAGAAAATTCAGTTTCACTTGTTAGAGAATTTGCTGTTTGATATGATAGCAATATGATTTGGCTGTAATGCTTTTGCAGTAAAACAAAAACACACAGTGAAACTTAAACCTGCAACAAAGTTTAGGAGAGATTTGACAAGTTAATACTGTGTATGACAGCTGTAACTGTGTGCAAGTAAACTACAGAGCGAAACAGGACAGATGGGAGTAATGGGAGTAGAGGAATGGAAGGAAGGAAACACTAGGGAGTCTTGATGGACTGACAGATGCTGCATTCATTTACACTTTACTGATATTCAGGCAAAAAGAAAGAAGAAGTCAGTGAAGACGACCCAGGTAATGCAGGCAGCTGGATATTTAGTAAAATGTTCATAAAACTGATGTCATTTCAGCTGATGTTGATGTAATGTGATGTGTATGAGACCCATAGCTCATAGGTCATGTCATTAAATGAGATTAGTTCTAGGGTTCAACTAGTGCAAAGAGGGCAAAATGTTTTGAACATAAAACTATTATTTAAAATTATAAGGATGTAAATAATCAAAATATTTTGTGTTTATTTGACATGTTTCTACCCACAAATTAAATAAGAAAAAGACACAAAAATTATATAAAAAAAATGTGCACAAATGTAGCAAAATTAAATTCTGATGTCAAAAGCTGACAGTAATCTTTACTTTAAGATGATGTGCTGTGGCTACACACATAACTGTACGTTTGCTGTATCAATAACAATAAAAAAAAGATTAAGATTGAATACAAATGTAGTCTGTGTTATGGAGTATTATTGTTGTGAAACACAGCTGTATAACATCATGGACTACTTGTAAGTGGAAAGAAACAAACAATAAACTATGTGAGGTATAAAAGCAGCAGGTCTGCCACTCGTTAACTAAATGGTGGGTAAATAGCTGAGTTTAATTGAAGCCCACAGGCTGCTATAAGCGCATATTGATCGGCTGCTCATGTCGGTCTATAAGAGAAGAGCAGTTTCTTTAAACTCATTGGTTTTATTAAAATGTCAGAGATGTTAATGTGCCAAAGACATGAAATGCAATTTAATGTGTTTAGAGTATAAGTTGTAACTAATAAAAAAAAAGTGCTTGAAGAGCAAAATGTCAATGCTGTAAAAGCTCTACAGATTTATTGAATGCAGTTCATTGATTTTCTCATTACCCTCAGCCTACTAAACAACCAGGCGACTGCTAATGCACTTGTCATTATAACGCAGCGTTAGACAAGGTCTATCAAAGCAAAACTTTGTCCCAAAAGGCATTCCCCACTTTTGTTTCCACATATAAGCTTTTACAGACATCCATCAGGTGGGTACCAGCTTATTATTAATCA
This sequence comes from Kiunga ballochi, assembly GCA_037177335.1. Lineage (NCBI taxonomy): Eukaryota > Metazoa > Chordata > Actinopteri > Atheriniformes > Pseudomugilidae > Kiunga > Kiunga ballochi. The sequence continues at coordinate 22,183,676 of JBAMIG010000006.1, read as the reverse complement.
TACATGTTTCTTACTGCTGATGGACTGTCCAGGTTGCACCAGCCTCTCACCTGCTACTTGCTGGGATAGGCTTCAGCGTCACCACAGCCTTAAACTGGACAAAGTGGTGTAGAAAATAATGCAGGCTTGTTCACTCACTGGATGTCACAGTTATAGGTTTTTTATCTGGACGATTGTCAAAGAAATAATGGTGTTATTAATACTATCAGCTTTATTTTGGGTTACTTAAGACAGAACATGAACATAAATACTTCTTAAATTCTGTTATTTCTTTCTTTCGATGCAAATGGTACAAAATGACATAAAAAAAGTAGTCAATAAGCTGACTTTACAATGTCCAATGACATAAATCTCTTTATCAAGCCCTTTAAAAACAAAAACAAAACAATGGAAACTTAATTAGTTTGTTTGGAGGGAAAAGCTTTATCACTGTCATATAATCCACTCTAACACGCTTCTTCTACAACTTGAAGCAGTAACATGTTTTTATATCCACAAAGTCCTGTTATTGGATAAACATATGAGCATAAGAGCTGTTTTACTATAAAAAATTGCACTTATATTTGCCTTTTAAATTATTTTTAAAAACCTTACGTCCACCTTTATTTGAAATAAAATGATCACGTGACTCCTTGAGTCACTTTAATGGAATGTGAAGAACTGTTTCCATGACACTGTTGTGATATACAGTATCTCTAGTGTAAAAAACCTTTTAGTGATCTCTGTCAGTTTCTGAATATAGGTGTCTCTACTAAAAGTTTCTCATTGGGATATTTAAATTTCTATGGGTTAATGGAAATGCATCTCATGATAAAAAAATGTTGCATACTGGTATGGTGCTACTGGGTTTGTTTTCACTGGTTGTTTATGATCATGTGACCACAGGGTTGCGAAGTGGATTTCCGCTTGCAAATGGGAGAAAGGGATCATTTTTACATAACAATATATATCACTGCAGACACAGGTCCATGTCACATAAACCTTCAAAATACAAACAGTATAACATACAGAATAAATAGCAAGAAAGTAAACATAAAAAAAAATACACAAAATTTTGGGATCAGCAGCGATTTCACAATTATATTTACAAACTCTGAAACTAAATAACCAAATCATGTGAAAAGAAAAATACACAAAAAATAAAGCTGTTTGTCTGAGTGTTTTAACTTTGCTTTCTTTCTATGCAGAAGATTCACTGATCTGCAGGTTCAAATGAAATCTTACATAGAAAGCGACAATAAAGGCATCTTTGCGTTTAATCAATCATACTGATAAATATCACAATTAATTGTGAAATTAGCTCTTTGTGGCATCTCTTGTTCACGCCATGATGATACGCTGATAGTACAGGAACATTTCAAAATGATCAATGATAGAAATAAGATCTGTTTAAAGTTCCAGCTTTCTCCTGTGAGAAGCATGAGCAAACTTTATGAGATAAGAGCGGACATGTTTGCAGATGGAAGGAAGGATTGCATCCATCTGGAGTTTGCACACCTGAGAACACAGTGCCGGGTTTCTTTTCTATGAAACAAGTCACTTATATTAGGTTTCTGTTACAAAATCTGGCAACACTAATTCTAGTGGCCCAGATGTTTCAGAACAAAATGGCTGCTGGTGAATAATTAGTATAAAGTACTTTTTGTAGTTTAAGGACAAACCTTGGGTTTTTAAGCAGCTCGAAGTAGCATTGGCTGGTGCTCACAAAAATCACAAAAGCATCTCCTGTTCCTTCTCTTCATTGTTGCTTTTCTAATTTAATTCAAATTAAGTTGGACAACTATAACAACAACACAACATATTTTATTTTTTGATGCCTTTCAAAACCCAGGGTCACCTTACAAGAAAAGTAATAAGAAAAACATTTGATGATGAGGAGCAGTATCATGAAATTGATTCTGTGTTTTATTGGGAACCAGTGGAGTTGCTGAAGAACAGAGGTGATGTGTTCAAAGGAGGTGTGAATAAAGATCTGAGCAGCAGAGTTCTGGAGGAGCTGCAGTCGAACCCTGGTGTCATGAACCATCATGCAGTTTATTCATTTTTCTTATTAATTACAATGTTTTTAATTCAATTGAACGTGACTGTATGGTGACATTCATTTTAACTGAATAGGGTGCATCTTTTACAGAGCTATGTGAGTGGTAAGGTGTTCAAAAGAACAAGATATTTATCTCCACAGCTTGTCTTTCACATCTTCAGGAGACAACCATTATCAAGCATCACAAAGGATAACTATTTAAAGCCTTGCTCCTGTTGAAATCCAAGCCCTTCTAACTAACGATAAGAACTGAGGAAAAGAAAAAAGAAAAACAAAAGCAGATTTAGATTCTTGAGACAACATGAAGAGAAGAAAGAACCGTAAAGACACGGAGAGAGAGCGAAAGAGAGAGAGAGAGAGAGTGAGAGAGAGAGCGAGAGAGAGAGGCAGAGAAAGGCAAAGGGAGAATGAGAGGAGGGGGCTCCTTTGGGGTGCAGCGGGCTGTGAGACAGGTCCATTCACTCTGATCTAAATACTGTGTCCCACTGCGCATCAGCGCTCTCACCCAGGCAGCCAACACTGTGGCCACAGACACAAAGTTAACCAGTCAACTCCATTACAGTGCAGGGGGCGTGTACAGACCTGCCACACCAAAGGGATCAGGCCGGCCAGCCAAGAATATTAATTGCTTTTAAATGAAGTGGAAGTCTCTTTATTGGGTGTCTGGTGTTGGTTTGTTATCTGCAGCACTGAAAAGATCCCACTGCTCTTTGGTCTCACCGCCTTTGAAAGAGAAACTGATTCTGGATGAGGTCATTGATCAGTGGGGGCTATAAACTCCCAGTGGGTTTTTGTGTGTCCTGCCCCTTTAACTACCCTATTCTACTCTGCCTATTGAATCGTCAGAGAGTCGTAGTTAATAAAGATATTTGTTAACGATGCATCCAGCCCAGTGTGTGTTTATGTTCTGAATAGAAAAACCAGGCAAATTCTGACATTTTCAAGGAAATAGTTGGCTAGTTTAGAACCTTTATATATATATATATATATATAAATATATATACACACACAGACACACACACATAATATAATAAGCATTGTGCTTGTATTTTGGAGAAAAGATTTTTATCTGAAATGCAATTAATACATGCAAAAAGATAATATTTGTACTAACCGTAAGTGTCTAAGGAGTTTTATGGGCCCTTAGGAACCCGGGGTAGGAAACCTGGGGTAGGAACTTACTCGTGGATACCAATGGTGAGGGATGCCGTCAAGCTGAAGAAGGAGTCCTATTGGGTCTTTTTAGTCTGTGAGACTTCAGAGGCTCATGGGTATTGACAGGCTAAGCCAGGGGTGTCCAAAGTCGGTCCTTGAGGGCTGCTGTCCTGAAGATTTCTGATGTATCCCAGTTCCAACACAACTTGCTTCCATTAAGTGAACACAAAAGCCAATCAAGTTCGGCATAATGACTGATTCACCTGAGTCTGTTGTGTTAAACCCAGAATACATGGAAAACCTGCTGGTTTGTGGCCCTCTAGAACTGACTTTGGACACCCCTGTGGTCAGCGGATTGTGGCTTTGGCCGTCACCAAAGCAAAAAACTCAGGCATAAGAGGAGTTTGGTGACGCCATGAAGAATAACTTTTGGAAGCTTTGAGGAGATTCTGGTCCATATTGTGACTGAGGAGGGGAAGCAGTTCTCCATCAACACTGTCTACAGTAGGAATGGAGGACTGCTGACCTCGACCCTTGTTGTTGTGGGTTGCAGGAAGGAATACTTCGAAGATCTCCTCAATTCTACCAACATGTCTACCGATGAGGAAGCAGAGCTGGGAGACACTGAGTCCTCCCATCTCTGGGGCTGAGGTTACTGAGGGATGTAAAGAGCTCCTTGTTGGAAGGGCCCCAGGGGTGGATGGGTTCCTCCCAGAGTTTCTAAGTCTATGGATGCTGTGGTTCTGTACTTACTGACACGCCTCAGCAGCATTGCATGCCATATAGCGTCACTTTATGGCAATGTCATCTAAGGTCGTTTCACAGACAGCAGTTTGGGCAAATTCATAAGAATAGTCTAGCTAAGGGAAACCATGGGATTGCATCAAATCTTGACTTTTGGACTTTTGACCATTGTTCTCAGCTGGAAAAAGATGGAGTGTCCTATAGGGTGGGGGATGAGGTCTTGCCCCAAGAGGGGGAGTTCAAGTATCTCGCGGTCTTGTTCATGAGTAAGGGAGTAAGAGAAGAATAGAGAGTGAGATCAACAGGTGGATCGATGCAATGTGTGCAGTAATGTGGTATCTGCAGTAATGTGGTATCTGCAGTAATGCAGACGATGCACCAGTCTGTTGTGGTAAATAAAGAGCTGAGCCAGGAGGCGAAGTTGTCAATTTATTGGTCGCACTATGTTCATACCCTCACCTATGGTCATAAGCAGTAGGTAGTGACCTAAAGAATGAGATCATAAATACAGGACACCTAAAATAAGTTTCTTGTGCTGGTGTCTCCCTTAAAGATAGAATGGGAAGCCTGGACATCCAGGAGGGGCTCACAGTAGAACCGCTGCTCCTCCACATCAAGAGAAGGGAGATGAGTTGGCTCGGACATTTGGTTAGGATGCCTTCTGGATCCGTGTGGTGTTCTGGACAGGCCTCTGCAGGGGGAGACTCCGAGGGAGACCCAGGACATGCTGAAGAAATTGTCTCTGTCTTGGGATTTTCCTCGATGAGCTTGCAAATGTGGCTAGGGAGACGTAAGTCATCCCTTCTTAGGGATGGCTCTGTACTGAACATAAGAAATACCTCTTTAGTTGTAGTTGTAGTGAAACAGGTTGTGCACCACACTCTTTTAAATATGCAGTTATTAAACCACTTTTGAAAAAACCCAGTCTATATCATGGCATTTTAGCTAACTATAGACCAATATCTATAATCTCCCTTTTATTTCTAAAATCTTAGAAAGAGTTATAGATAAACAGTTATGTCACCACCTGCAGGACAATAGACTATTTGAAGTTACTCAGTCAGGGTTCAGACCAAAATCATAGCACAGAAACTACATTAGTTAGAGTCACAAATGACTTATTATTAGCTGCAGACAATGGATTGATCTAGGTCCCGGTTCGGTTAGACCTCAGTGCTGCCTTTGACACTATTGACCACAAAATCTTATTTCAGAGATTAGAATGTGACATTGGGATCAAAGGAGCTGCCCTTACCTGGTTTAAATATTATCTATCTGATAGGTACCAGTTTGTCAATGACAATGAACAGTCCCCACAGTGGACTAAAGTTAACTATGTAGTACCACAAGGCTCAGTTCTTGGGCCCATTTTATTCACGCTTCACATTCTGCTATTAAGAAACATAATCATAAAACATGGCATGAATTACCACTGTTCCGCAGATTTACACAGTTTTATTTGAGGTTGTGGTAAAAGCTTCTCTACTAAGGATGAGGAGCCTGGTGGTAAAAGTGAAAATTACTACAAGTTTATTGAGACAAAGGAGAATACAGAATAAAAAAATTGTAATTCCTGAGAGTCTGTTCAGAGTCTGTCGAGCAGAGTTCTGGAGAGAGTCTGACCATAAACATACAAGCTGGGACTTATAAAGCATTGCTCTCACTTCATTGTACAATCATATATCTTGTCAGGATAGGATAAAGAGATTGCTTTGGAGCCTTGTGGAGTGTAACACCAGGTCCACGTTGTAAAACAATAAAACTATCTTGACCGGTGGGGATGACCTGTCCTGGTCATCCAGGAGACTATCTGGTGGACATCAGCTTCAAGTGTTGACAAGCTCTCACATCAGGAGTTATAGATTTACAATCAGTTGTTCAGCAAAGGGCAAATGATTTATCACAACTTTACTACTATACTATACAGTCATTTAGCAGACACTTTTATCCAAAGAAGCTTACAAAGCATAATTTTTAACCATAGTTATTTTCCTAGCATGCATGTCTTGTGGGTGGGTTAAAGCTGGAGTACCCAGAGAGAACCCACGCATAAATGGGGAGAACAAGCAAACTTCACACAGAAAGGCCACTGGACAAACCTCCCCAGCCCCCATGCTGTCCACTTTAACACGGAGAATTGCTGATTTAAATACTAATCTCACTGACATTATGCTGAGCATGTCGGTGGATGAAACTCACATGTGAAATTATGTAATAGATGAAGCCTGCATATGAAATTACTACAAATATTATTTTTGAATTTAGACGAGACTGATCAATAACAGTCGATTTGCCTGTCCATCCTGGGAGAGGATCTCTCCTTCAATGTGGGCTCCATGAGGTTTCTTTGTTTTATTCCCCACAACTGAGTTTTTTAGGAGTTTTTTTTTGTACCATGAAGGAAGGTCTAAGGACAGGGATGTCCTGGATCTGCTTAGTTTAGTGTAGTCATTACTTGTGTTTATGGTGCATTATATCTGCTGTTGTGTGATTAACTGTGTGAAGCCCTTTGAGACGACTTTATTGTGATACTGGGCTATATAAATAAATTTGATTTGAATTGAATAGGCTGCTGCCCCCACGACACAACTCTAAATAAGGATTAGAAAATGATACTATACATATACTATAGCAAACATTAAAAACCTGACCTACAGCAGGTAACAATGACTGCAGGAATAATAATGATAAAAAAAAGTCAGTAATTACAAAATACTTGATTTCTTTTTTTTCTTCAATTTACCAGTAGTTTTGTACTTTTGGACAAATGTACAAACTTTTTAATTAATAAATATCAACTAAAGGTAAAAAAATAAAGCAGATCTTTTAGAGGGTTTTTGAACAAAGATTTCACCGTTGCGTTATAAAATTATGCTTATAAAGAGTGTCTGTAAAATGAAAATTAGGCATGAAGGAATTAACAATATTTCTTCTCTTATTTTTTTTTCTTGGCTTAGTATGTCGTTTTTGTGAGGCACATTATGGACGTTGTATTTACTTTTGCAAACCCTTTATTAGAATCATTCAAATACTTAAAACTTCCATTTAACTTTTTAGTTATTTATTTTTGGAATTTTTGGTTTTATTTTTATAACCAAGTAAGGTTCTTCGCCCAGGAAAGAGTGAAAAAAATTCATATTATCTTCTTTCAAAGAGACATTTTATCAAGACTTAAGGACCCCAGCGTTTCTACTTTGGAGTTTTATGGCAGTTAAGCATAAAATACTGAGATAATAAAGTTAACTTTTCAACTATGTTGTTCTGCCAAGGCTAAAAAATCCTCCAGTTAATTGCAAATTTTAAGTCATGTGGTGTATCTGCATCTTTTATGTACATGCACACCGAGAGCCATGTTCTGCACCAACTTTACAATAATTAAAGAAAATTGCCTTGTTATCATTAAATGCTCACAATCTCTGTCCAGTTCACACTGGCAGCTTTGGCCTAAAAGCTACATACAGTGTGTCCAGTTATATGGTACTAACTGAGATGTATGTTTAAGGCAAGATGGGGTGGAAAGGGGGTAGAGGGGGTTATAAATCTTTTCCCTATTTTTTTCTTCTCTAATGGGGTGCAGACACCAAACAAAGCCCTGCTGCTAGACAGCTCTGGGGAGAACACGAAGCAGCGGTTTCACATCCCCATGAATAAGGTTAGATATTAATCCAGCTAAGAGAAGAAAAAACATGCTACAGGTTGCTTTCTAAGCTTTCTTTGTGGGAGTATTTCTTTGTGTGGCTGTTTGTCTGGCTATTGAAAAGAACCCCCTCACGCACGCACACACACACACAAACCCACACACACACACGTGCACTATTCTTTCTAAGTCCATTGAAAAAAAATTGGCTTCTAAATACAAGCTATTAGAATATTTGTGTAGATGAGTAATAACTTATTAGTTGCAATTACTGGTCATCTATTAGTCTGGTATAATAGGCTGATTAGGCAGTGGGCCTTTTAACTTCTGAAGAAGTAATTTGGAAGGCACCCTACCTTTGAGAAAGCAAAGAAAGGCTGCCTTTATTCAGGCCACATCAGGCTATTGTACTAACAGACATGTTATAATGGGATTACTAGCAACTACCATGGACTGATAAAATCAATGGCGAACGTATCATTTTGTATAATTCACAGGTACTGGAGATGAGAAGAGAGCTTTGCTAGTGAGAGGGCACTTCAAACGAGATGAATAGAAAGCAGTATACGCATTGGACAACCTATATTTAATGTAATTTACCGCATATGGGGGATGGAGGGTGGACTTTTCGATCTCTAAAGGTTTTCTGATGATGACCTCTTTTGACCTCTTTGGACCTTTTGGAACATTTAGAGGCAGTTTTTCCTCTCAGTGCCGTATCTGTCCTGTTTGAGGATGACATGTGTTTGACTCTGTACAGGTAGCGCTGGTCCTTTGTCAAAGATGATGACAAAAGTTCCATTCATATTCTGCCAGAGTTTTCCAAGGACACCCTATTGTTGTCAAACACAACTCTGTCTGAACAACAGCAGCTGTTGTGGTTGTGGTGCATTGGCACCTTGTTTTCATCCTGTTTTTCTTTTTTTTACCTTCTTTGTTATCTTTGGTCCAATAAGAAGCTGGTAAGATCCTGGCACTTTGACCAAATTGTTTAACCACATTTATTTTGTAGGTAGAAAATTAACACGTGTGTTTGTGTAGTTAGAAAATCAGCACTAACACATAGCTGCTTTGCGGCTCTTGAGGAGAATATCAAGGCTACATAATTAATGTTGTCCTTGAACATAGCTTGACCATCTTGTGCTATTCAAGGCCATGGTACAGCACACAGATGAGGAGAGGAAGCTCCTTAAACCTCTCACACTCCTCAGTTACTGGCTCAAGTTGTGTATCCTACCTCTTCATTCAGCAGCAGCCACAGATGGAGCATGATGTTGTCACTGGGCCAAGGAACCCAGAACAATATCATCTTTCCATTGGTGGTTGACAAGTGTATTGCTGTCTTTCCTGCCCACTTGTCCTCTCTTTGTACCTATGCTTTTTTCCTGCCTGTTGTTTATTCTAATATGGTACTGATGGAGCAGCTGGTGGTGACATGGGGTTGATTATGCTGTTCCCACAGTGACATATTCAAAGGCGAATGAGGAAGGCACCATTGTTGCCTCTGATCTGTGGATGACAGCCCTGCCTGTTGCACCAGCTTCACGATCATGATCCCATGGTGAGAAAGGAGCATGCTGTAAGAGCAGCGATGGACAGAGCTCTGGGGGATATGTTAATCCCAGTATGTATGGTTTACCTGCACTTTATGGCAAGGCAAGGCAAGGCAAG
>JBAMIG010000006.1:22150924-22163482 GCA_037177335.1 Kiunga ballochi | reverse complement strand
CTGGGCTATATAAATAAAACTGAATGGAAAAATAAAAACTGAATAGATGAGCTGTAAGCTTTACCAAGCCTCTGTAACACTGCACACACTTCGTGTTTTATAAAGGATTTCAAGTATTGAACTGTCTTATTTACAATACCAAGCTGAAAAGAATTCATATCCCTCCTGGTTTACTTAATCAGTCGCAAACTATTTGACAAGCATCTTGCAAAATGTAATAGATAATATATATATTATCTATTATATAGTATAATATATTATACTTGTATACAAAGGGGAAAGAGGAGAGGGAGCTACAAGCAGGAGCTCATTTACCATCTACTTTTAATATGATGATGATTATAGGATTAGGTGTAATTGTATAATTGTAAGATCAGGCCTTTGTCTCCAAATGTTTTTACATAACTCTTTCTTCAGCTCAGTAACTCATGCACTGAGTGTTTATGTTGCTGTAGTTTATGATCATTGATAAGATCAGAGGCTACCCTAAGATTCCCTGCAGTCTTCATAACTTCTGTCTCATGTGAGCTGGTAGAGCTAAAAGTTTTAGGAAGTGATCGTCAGACAGCAGTGTGTAAATAAAGTTTAGCTTGCAGAATCCTCACAATAACAAATGTTTACAGTCATTATTGTCTGTAAAATCTTATTGGTGTTTAAGGTTATTGTGAGAGTTTAGGTCCTCTCTTCTCATAAACTTAGCAGCATTTATTACTACTCAGCTCTCCAAAAGAACAATTACTGAATAGATTTAGTCAGTGAGGCCCTCACAGCTGTCTTCATGCAGTAAAACTTGACCCTTCTCTTTCTCTTTCACTCAGCTGTAACATAACACAAACCTGGGATTGAGAGTTGTGTAGCGCTTTCTCAGCTTCTGGATGATGCTGCGCAGCATGAATACAAACATGCATGTAGGCAAGAACATTTTTCTGCAGCATCGAGGCGAGTCAGAAAGCCGTATTTTTTAAAAATCAGAACGTTATAGAGCTTCTTTATGTTTCAACCAGCTTGCATCCTACTTAAGCTGCTTTTTAGATTCGGACCAGACCATTACAACCAGTGGATTCTTTTCACTTGTGGTCATTCTGTTGTAGGTTTGTTGTTGGGTTCAGGATTATCCGGCTTTGAGCCAAGCTTTAGCTGACATATTTTAATACCTTAGTGTACAAAGGGATTTGCTGTTGACTCAATGACGTCCTTGTCTTGGGTTGAGTCTATTTGATCACCTCTCCATCATAATGCTGGACAGTGGCTGTGTGGTGTTTGAGTTGTGTTTTTGTCCGGGCGAACACAGCGTTCCACGTTATATTTAAACATCTGTACTTTGGTCTAGTCTCTCCCAGAGGCAGGGAAAGTTGTTCAGGTGCAATGGAGCAAACCTAAGCTGCCGTGAAAACCCTCAGCTTGATAAATTACCTCATCGCTGTTATATTTAGCAGCTAACTGGAGATGGAGATTTTTCTTTCAGGTTTTTCCATTGCAAAAATATTTTCCCACATATGCAGCAAATGTCTGAACCTAGACTATCAAATTGTGGGCTCACAGGTATGACCACATGTCAACACAGAGTGAGGAACTTTGTAGCCTGTGATAACTTTAACTGCACACTTTTATCCTGACCAAATTCCCCTGTATCCTTTCTTCTCAGAGATGATCATCACTGATGTAAAAAAGACCAACACTTTTATAAATATACACAAAATGAAGTCATTTTTTTATTTATTATTTTTTAAATGATCATAGATATATCTTTCTCTATGAGATGTAGGTAGTTTTTGAAAATGTATATAAGGACATTTTTAAAGTCCAAAGTTTTCAGCCTGCTGTGTAAATTCACCATAAAAAACTGCTTCAACTTTGTTATTTTATCTATAAGGTGTTTATTTACCTTATGAAGATCCATGCTCCACGGAGCCTCAGGTTGCAGACCCTTGTCCCAGACCAACAACATATAAACCAGTATTTCATTGCATGAAACCACACGGCTGCTAATCGCTTCATGCAGTGCATGTGGCCACTCACATCCAGCTGCTCCATCTTAACTCGAATGGCAGCAGAAAAGAGTGTAGTTTTGTTATAATACATCATCTGCTGTTGCTCCAATGACGTTTACAGATCTGATTTTAAGACCTAGACTTGATTAAATAAAAATACCCTGAAAATTAAATCCTTAGGAGTGAAATAAGCTGCACGTACTTTTCATGACTTTATCACATGATCACTGACTTTGCTTAAAAGGCTCTTGTCTTTACTGTTCTCCTTTTTAATTCACATTAATTATGTTGTACAACAGGTTAGGGAGGGCAATGTTTTGCACACTGGGCTGTGCTGTGACGAGTGAAAAGCTTTTCCAAACTCCTCCAACCTGCAGCACCTCAAACTATTCCCTGCTGCACGTCTTCGAGGATCAAAAGGTCTGAAACTGTAGAGATTTGCTACCTTTGTTTTCTATACAGGTCAATGCAAAGTAGCTACATGACAGAAAAGTTTCCACACATGTGCTTTGATGAAATGGAAAAATAAAAGAGCCCTTTGGAAACTTTACAGATTGTGTTACTGAAGGCTTTTGCTCATACAATCTGCCTTGTCTGAGTTATAAAGGAGCTTCCAGATCATAGAGCAAATGGATACTGGTCATTCAAGCCTCATGTTTTACCACTTGAAGCTGTTTCTACACTATCAAACAAAATACATCAAATAAAAGGCTCAGAATTTCTTCCCTTCATATGATATTCTGAGACACATTATCACCTCGTGTTAACACAGATGCAGCAAAAGATTAATTGGATTTCCTCAAGCCAGATCCATTCATTAAAAATTATCATTAAACCACCAATAAGATGAATGCCAATGAAAGGTAGTCATTGAACCAAAACCCACTTTTCTGTTCACAAGCTAAAGGTGGCATGAGGCTGCTCGGTAAATAGGCTGTTTGCTGTGCTCTGTTTTTTTTTTATTCGCCATTACTCCGATTGTGGGATGCTCGTAGTTCAGAAAGGGGCAACATGATGGAGTATGACCGCTGTCACAATACAGACAACAGAGGGGCTTGGTGAAAAATGTAATTTCCCCTCCTCTGTGAAGCTGCAGTGCGAAGACGGAGGAGAAGGGGGGGAGACAAAAAAGATGAACCCGGCAGAATTATTTGCCTGCAACTACTAGAGCTTGTGGTAATTACAATAATGATGTCTCAGAGTCAAGGCAGAGCCAGTGCCGCCATCACACCGAAGCTGATCAGAAAATAAAAAATTTCAGAGGCGCACAAAGCAGAAACACTCATTAATGTGCACTAATAAGAAGAAATGACAGAAAGATGCTGTTTGGCCTTCTGCAAAAAGAAAAATATGTCTTTGTTCTGCTTATTTTTTTTATATATATATATATACAATGTTGCACAGCCATAACAATTAACACATAATCAGCAGCAACAGTTTGTGTATTGTCTATTAATTTTTGCATGATTTTAATAAAAGACTTGGAAATATGTTTTTTTATCTTAGTGCAGAAAGTTTCCACAAAACAGTTTAAAACTCAGAAAAGGTTAAAAATGAATACAAAATAAATACTTAGGAGAAAGAAAATGCAATTAAATTATCATTTCCTGAACATTTTCTCTATGCGTTTGAGAGCAAAAGTAACTAATAATTAATAAAATAATATTGTGCGTTTTCTTATTAGAGACTGTATTTTCCTAAACCTAACTTGAATTAAAATTGATTTGTTTTGTTCGCATTTGCACATGTTTTGCTTTAGTGTCATTTGTACTTTAACAGCCAAATAAAACATCACTGTTCAGTTAAACAGATTAGTAAATATTTCAAAGTGTTAAAATGTGGTGGCTTACTGATCTTAACTTAAACCAGATAAGCAGAGATTTGTGTCCTTGTTTTTATGATTGACAGGTAATTTATTCTCCTCCTCTTTCATCAGAAAAGCCACAAAATGACTGCAGTGATCACAGCTTGCAAAAGGAATCCATTTTCCTGCATCACCTGCACAAAAACCTGTAGTCTGTGGACGCTGATTTTACTTATTGATTTCATGTTTTGGTGCAAAAGGTATGTGAAATAATTATTTAGCAAGGGAATGTGTGATAAAATGTGATGAGTTTGAGGAATTTGGAATTTAACAAGACTTGAATTACTGCCAAATTAAAAAAATGTGAAAACTAGCTTAAAAAAAGCTTCATGATCAAAAGCAGTTTCTTTGTGACTTTGCAACTGGCCTGAAAAGACATGGTGGACATGCAAGAACTGCTGATATGCACAGATGTTCCCCCTCATATCCACAAGCGTGACACCACAGTCACTGGTTCGCCCTCGCCCGGCGCCCGATTACGCATCTTTCCTCTTGGTCCCTCCACATTACGCACGGCCTTGTTTGATTCTGATGGGTCCTGAAAGCCAGGAGACATACGTAGCTGTAACAACATCAATGCGCTTCGCCAGGTTTTCAAGTCAGGGACATGCCTTATTATAATTACTACCTCTATATTATTTATTTTGCTCCAGAGAGACAAATTGTCATGGTGCTTTGTGGACGGTTTTGTGTTTTCCTCTCCTCCCTCCCACCTCGCTGTCCTCCTTTCTAGTGCTGGGAGCAGGGAGAAGACAACAGTTTGGGAAGATGGACAGGGTGAGGGCAGGGGGGAGAATGGTGGGGGTGGCAGTGATCTGCAAATCATTTATTTACGTTTGGCATCTGCATAATGAGGCAGGGAGCCAATGGCAGCCCTGGCTGGCTGGAGACAGGGTGGCATGCCTTCAGTTTTAATGGGCACACTGAGGAAACTTCCAATCCTTCTTGACATTTCTCATAGCGAAATAAACGTGCTCTGGGTCAGAGTGTCTATTAGGAAGATAAGAGACGAACAAGTCAATTATACTTCAATGACTGCACAGCCAGGGGACCTCATTAACATGATCAGGGAGGTCCATGCTGCAGCGGCCCTCTCCTGTGTGTAGGCCCTGATTAAGTTGTGGAAGAATGACATGGCCCTTTTTCCTCTGCTTCATGCCGAAAAAGAAACAAACTCAAAGACATAAATATATTCAAATATACAAAAGCAAGTGCAAACACACACACGTGCACAGGCACAGTCACACACACAGAGGCACACATGAAGCAGACATCGCCAGGATGTGGTGTCGAGCCGGCCAGCCAGAAATGGTTGACACATTCAAAAAAACTGAGAGGTTCACTCCATCAGAGGTTTGCGGGGAGGTTTAATCTGCTGATGGGCTCACAGAAGTGGATGCTTTGGGAAAACATTTGTGGCAGAGGGATGTTGCAAACTGTCATGCACAGGCTGGACGCATGGCCTTGGGTTGCAAGTGGAGGGTGGGTGATGGGGATGGTGGAGAGGGGGGTCGCCGGAGCGGGCGAGGCGGGCGGGGCACGGGTTGAAGCTGAGACGTGGGTTAAAAAAAGCAGAGCCTGGGGTTTGGTGGGCGGAGTGGTGCATGTTCATTTCTTTTTTTCTCTCCCCTTTTCCTCCTGTTTTCCCAGTGAGAACGCTGCGATCTGTTGACGTTGATGGGATGAGTGCAGACAGGGTACAGGGAGCGCAGCTTGTCTTTTCTAGTGCTTGCATAGTGAGCATCATATCGAGCAACTGCTTGGCTCGGACTCTAATTAATTAATTTGAGTGACTTTATCTGGACCAGTGGGAATTGATCAGCCATCATTTTATGACAGTAAAATGTGTTGGTATTCTGACATGAATAAACATATTCATCATCTCATAGTTAAGGCTTCCTTGAAGTTTTCTTTTCCATATTATAGCAGGAGGATTCAGTGCGAGACTGCAAGCCGACCGCTTGCTTTCTGTTTAAACTGCACAAAAAGAAAACTTTAAAAAGGACAAAAACATATTCATAAAATGTAGCAATATCAAGTTGAACACTAGTATCTTTAAAACTGAATTCACATCACTGTTTTCTCAGTTTTTTATTCATTCATTTGTGTTATTTTTTAACAAAAATTTATTCAAAACATCCAATATGTGGTTTAAATGTTTATGCATGAGACAGAAAAGAAAAGACAGAAACAAGCTTTTGTCCACAGGCACACCAAGCCCACACAAAGGCATCCCACTAGGAGAGGTCCTGCACAAATCTGCTCACATACCTCCATTATTGCTCCCTGAAACATGAATGATTTGATTATTTGATGACAGCTTATTTCTTAAATCTGTTTCGGCACCATATGTGTCTACTATGGGGCTCGCCCGCCATATGAATGCCTCGCCCTGGGGTTTGTAGGAGGCCAGAGCAGTTTTCAAACCTGGAGGGAGGATTGTGGACTCAGACAGACATGCTCGCTGTGTAAATGCGCATCGGACTGGATTCAAGTGCATGCTGAGAAAACCTCTTCCTATTGCCATGTATCTCATGCCCTCCCATTCTTTCTCTCTTTTTTTGTTTATTATGAATTAACAATGCTGCTTAAGGCTATAAGTGCTGTTTTTGAATATCTTGGCCTCAGCAAGGCAACCAAATCAAGCAGAACAGAACGATGGGAAGCCTCTCCGTCATTATTTTCATTGCCCTCCCAGGAAGCACTCTTGTTATCATAATTGGCTACCCAGTTTTTTTTCTCCCTTGCAGGAATTTTAAAACACAACTTTTGGCTTTTAAAAAGGAGACTAACATTAACCTGCTTTGCAACCTGTGTCCCATCAGTCTAATTGGCTCTATAGCTGATGTGACTGCATGCAGTGTGCCCGATGATAACTCGTGGCACACTGACCAAACCATTGGCACACATTACTCATTAACTAAATATCTTCTCATTTTTTTACAGGATTTAATATTATTGAATAATTTAATAAAATAAAGACACATTAAGGTTTTAATGTCTATCTGCATGTCAGTAAATGCAATTCGGAGGTGGGAATTAATTGTGATATTCCCTATTTGTGTATCTTATTTTAATTGATTTTATAATGTGAAGCACTTTGTTTTAGCAAAGGTATGAAAAGCGCTTCATAAAAAAGCTTGATTTGATTTGATTTGATTTAATGTTGGAAGGAAATCCCTTATTATCACATTATTAACTAAAAATAAACACTAAATTTAAAAAAAAAGAAAAAAGCAATAGAAAAAGATTAGCTTTAATGAACATCAAAGTTTATTAAAGCAGTTTATTATATCATTAAAATGTACCATAAAGCAGGAGAAACTGTAACATGTTCAGCTGTACCTTCTTAAGAAATAAGAAAGTGTAAAGTGGATTATCGCTGTTTATTTTTCTTCTTTCTCAAATAACTTTGGCAACAAGTGAAATATGTTGGCCTTGCTAGTTCTCCCTTTTTGAATGAAATCCTTTCAAAAGCTATAAGGGAGGTCATACTGTGGTCTTTGGATACAAGTCTTTATCCAAATGCAGATAAAGCACACTACCGCTTCAAGGTTTGTGTTACAACAGAGTTAGCTTGGAGAAAACTGTTGCAAGAGTTCAGATTCTTTCAAACCAGCTCAAATGAATGTTTGTGTGAACTGACCAAACTCACACCAGTCTCTTTAAAAAGACCTTTACAAAAAAAACTTCCACTAAATTTTAATTTGCGTGCCATAAATGAGAGAGAAAATGTGAGCGAAAGGATGTGCAAGCTGTGCAAATATTACATGTGCTGAGATTCTTACTGATCATGTTGCACAGCGAGTAGCCACTCTGTCACGCCAAATCTCCCTTCTCACCAAAAATACTGACCTGAACTCCCCGCGTCGCCCTGGGGAAGACACAAAAGCTCCTTTAACCGATACACTGTTCATTCCAAGACTTTCGGAGTTAGTTGGAAGGAGGAAACTCATTCACCAGTATACACAGAAGAACAAAAGGATGCTCTGCAGAAGGATGTTTTTCTGCTTTACTGGTGTTAGACTGGTATCTCTTCACTCATAAACTAACACTGTATGGATAACACAGGAACAAGCCTCTCCAATATGGGTAACCTCATCTGGTTTGGGGTATTTCTAGATGTGTTTGAGTGGTCAGCGTCTCGGTGAATGCTCTCATTTGGAAGAATTTGATGTAACAAAAGAAAGATAAATCTTGCAAAAACTTTCATTTCAATTTTTGACTTTGATTTAAAGGAGATAAATCATCCTTAAAAATCCTTCCTTTTAACTCGTAAATAATTAATTTATTGTGTGTATAAAGTAGAACCGCAATGCTTTGGTCTGAATTCCTGCTTCTTCTCGCTCCACACACACCTTATAACCTTGTTCTGAGGTGCGACTTCAGAGCGACTCGTTTTGGTGCCGTCTCTTTAAATGTGAATAAGGCCTGACAAGCCCCGCCCCCTTCCAGGTCAAAGGATGTTCAACTCTACCCTGTTCCGCCATGTTTGTAGCTTGATAGCAGCGATGCACTAATCTCCAAGCAGAGAAATATTTTATTGGTAAGTGTACTATAAATATTTGATTACCTGGTAGTCCACATCCTTATTTGGCAGACCCACACCAAATACTGTGATGTATATAATATATATATATATATATATATATATATATGTAAACATAGAGAGAAAAATTAAACAGACTAAAAAATATTACCAAAACGAATATAAAGATATATGTGCAGCATTGGGAATGAATTTAGATCTTCTGCATTCCTAAACCTTTAAAAGTGCAAAATAAACATGTATTTAGGGGCTAAAAGGGGAGATTTAGCATGATACCCCCTCTATAACCCTTTAAAGGGAGTGCTCAGTGTATTATGGGATGTCCCCTTGACTGCATAATAAATGGCTGGACTAATCCTAGGTATAAGATTAGTTAAAAAGGAAGGTTTTAAGCTTGATTTTAAAGAGGGTGTCTGCCTCCTGTACACAGTTATACTGAGTTTCATAATGCTGCACTGCAGGAATCCCAAAACTGAAAAATAAAAGGTTTTCTACCTTCTACATGTTCAGGCAGACGTCACCTCAGTATGGTGAAAAAAAATGCATCAACTAAATCATAAATATATCTTCTACCAGCATTAAACAAGCTAAACACAGATATACAGTTGGTATATCTGTGTTGCACTTCTGAACCAAAAACGGACTTGTTCCCAAGCTGTGAAAACAGTTTATTTTGTTATATTTTTATTCTAAATTGTTTATCAATCAGAAAAGGTTGCATTTAAATTCCAGTTCCCTCATTCAGTTTATTAAAACAGGTTCTACCAAAAACCTTTGTTTTGTGTTTAATAAAGCTCAAAATAATTAATGTTTAAAAGCAAAAAAAAATCAGATAGTTAAATTTTAAGGAAGGTGCATCAATAAGGTGTTTATGGCATCTATATTTATCCCATCAGTATCCTGTTGATATCGTATTAGTATTATCAGATCAGTACTTCTACAATAAGTATTGAACAATAAAAATACTTGCTCTGGGTTAACTTGGTATGTAATCCATGCAGAAATGAGCAGTTTTGCCTTTTGGACCCGATAAGGACGACGGGGACATGTCCCAATATCCAGCAGCTCCTGACTTATTTTGCTTTGCACAGGTGAACAAAACATCATTTGTTAGCATCGCTGCTACTACATGTATCCACCCTGGCTGTAATAACAAAACTGTATGTAAATTAAAAACGAGGAGTAGATTTGCAACATGGGTGGGTTTAATTCCAAAAGATCCACCAAATACATAAGATCCTGAGCAGATTTACATGCAGTAAAGTAACGTCGGTTTCAAACCCTTTAACTGAAAAGAAAAGTGTTTTCCTCGGTGCTGGCTGTCCCACCAAAAGAAAAAAGCAAGCATCACCATTATATGACCGCTTTAGTGTTTTTTATCACACATGCTTATGTACTCCATTGAATCAGAACGGCAAACATACCTCCCTCGGCTTGTGTTCGGATTTAAAATGCACCCAAACTCTTTGTCTGCCCCTTAAATACTGGCAAATAATTAACAAGTGGTGCTACTGGCAGGGGTCCTCTCAGGATACCGCTCCCAGTCCCATCCATGGACCTCAAAACGCTTCAAACTGTTCTGATTGGTTGTTTTGTTTTCTTTGCTAATGTGATTGATATCACGACATGAACAATATATCTCACTCCATTTGCTGATGACGCCTTAATGAGAGAGATTAAAGAGGTGCAAAGAGTGACACACTTTCATTAAACTTACATTTTAAGCTATCGTCTATACATGGCTCCATGTCCCCGCCCAACCCCAACAGCTGCTTTTGCAACATGTACAGTAACAGGTAACAGGTACAACATTAAAAATGCCGTTCCTTCTTTTATTTGTTTAAATAATTTGTTGAAAACATAAATAATTTTCACATGGTTTGTGTTAAATATGTTAAATGTATTTCCAGGCGGCTACATTAAGATAGATGTGCAACAACAGCAGCAGCAAGGATAATAACCTGCAGATAGGTTTGTGGTTTTGTATGTGTTTTATAATGTGTGTGTGTGTATGTGTGTGTGTGTGTGTATGTGCACACATTGGGCAGTGAAAAGTCAAACCCCTGCAGGCTGTAACAGGTCAGAGAGCCAATAGTCTCCTCAGAGGATCAGGACCTAATATTTTTCACACTTCTACGTGTGCTGGTTAATTTACCATAATTGCCTAGTTAACTGGTCACTGATTTCATTTTAATTATTCGTTTTTTTTCACTTCCCATCCCTTTAACTGGCCCTTGCATTGTTAGATGTAAAGACAAGGCCCGTTTTGAATGTCACGTTTAATAAAGAGGGCTGCTATGGGACCCAATTAATAACATGTAGCTGAACGCTCAGATAGAAAAGAAAAAAAGGGACATTTCCCAAGGATATAATCGAGTCTGATTACATCAAGTTTAATTTAGGCAATGACGCCTGCAGGGTATAGGTTTGTCTTTAAAGGTTACAACACAAAAACGCAGGAATGATCAAATATTCTCTGAGCTTGTGTGTGTACACCTGCATTAGGGACAGTAAAATGCTGTAGATCAGTTTTATTCTGTTGAATGCAAATGAAATGTGTTCTTCAAAACCTAGGCAAAATCATATTTACTCTATGTCGACATAACACAATCTGAAAAATGTAGCTTTAGTGGAAAACATGCAATGCTGCATCGTCAGAATATCAAAAATGAGCACCATTCAGCTACTGCACTTCTACACCCTAAAACACATTGCTGCACACAGGGATGGAAGTCTATGCAGCTCACACTTCAACATACAACATTCATAGCTCTTTTACTCACTGGTAGACTTATAAATAACTCTGCACTCTGGACCTTCAACTCACGTTACACAGGGCGAGTCCAGACTCTTGAAACTGTAACCTTATGATCCTCCAGGCTAAACTTAATGGGACACCAGAGTCCCAACCCGCCCCAACCAGCCCCCTGGATTAGTGCTACTCGGATCTGATCACATCCAGGTCCATCAAAGAAGCTCTTCAGAGTGCAGAACCACAAATCTGAGGTGGCACCTCTGGGTCTGAGACCTGCCTGAGCTTACCCATAGCCTCAAGTCATGTGGATCCACTGACCAGCTTCAACGGCCTCAGGGAACTCAAACAGCAGCAGCAGAGAGGCGCTGAGATACTCTGACTGACCCAGAAAGACCAGCAAGCTTCAACACATGATGGTCACATGATGACCACAACTCTCTGGCCAAAGATCTGTAGCAAAAAACATCTGGAATGCTTCCCTGCAGGAGAGATGCTGTGTGTGACGGGAGTGAGCGGCTTAATGTAGGAAGAAGAGTGATTAAAAAGATGGAGACACTAACGAGGACAGAAGATTAGACTGTTGGTTAGCTTTAGCAGGATTTTCTGCTCAGGGTTTACTCAACATAGCTGTGCAATGCTATTTATTAGAGTGGCCAGATATAAGATGGGACAGTATATCACATGTGGCATCATGATCATGTTATTATAAACAATAGAAAGCTACTTGATTGTGACAACGAGAACGCCGTGGCCAATAAGTCCACTTTTTACTTCTAATTCTATAGTTTCACATAAAACAGCAGCTTTTATTATCTGCTGTGAAATATTTATCTCATAATAAGTCCTCTAGTTTGATGCTTTAATGTGTAATGAGATGCATTTTTACAAGTTATGTAGAATACAGCAAATATATGCCCACAATAAAGGACAACAACGTGGAAAAAATAATAAACAGAACAAGACTGAAATAAAATACGATTTCTTACAAAAATAAATCAAAATTGAGGAAAAAATTGAGAAAAAAAAGTATACAATACAAGAGATGGTTAAAAAGAAGATTATTAGCCCAGAAGTGAGTTGTTGCAGAAATGCAACATCCTGTATCATAATCATTTCTGTCCTTCTAGCAATGATACTACATTTATATATATATAAACACACAAAAATATGTAAAAAAAAAAAATTAGGCCTTCAACTCAATAAATTAAACAACTCCAAGTAAATAACAAGTAAGTTTGTATTAAGTTTAACAAAAACAAATAAGATCTGGTTTCCGATTGGGATCTGGTTAATGAATGGGTCCTGGTTCCATAATAGGAACTGGTTCCTGAATGTAAACTGGTTCCTAAATAGGTGTTGGTTCCTGAATGGGAACCTAAATGGGAGCAGGTTCCTAAAT
>JBAMIG010000006.1:22130778-22143323 GCA_037177335.1 Kiunga ballochi | reverse complement strand
TGTTAGCGTGGGTTATCTCCGTGTTAGCGTGGGTTTTCCCTGTGTTATCGTGGGTTCTCCCTGTGTTAGCGTGGGTTCTCCCTGTGTTAGCGTGGGTTCCCTCCGTGTTAGCGTGGGTTCTCCCTGTGTTAGCGTGGGTTATCTCCGTGTTAGCGTGGGTTCTCCCTGTGTTAGCGTGGGTTTTCCCTGTGTTAGCGTGGGTTATCTCCGTGTTAGCGTGGGTTCTCCCTGTGTTAGCGTGGGTTCTCCTTGTGTTAGCGTGG
Organism: Kiunga ballochi; assembly: GCA_037177335.1. Lineage (NCBI taxonomy): Eukaryota > Metazoa > Chordata > Actinopteri > Atheriniformes > Pseudomugilidae > Kiunga > Kiunga ballochi. The sequence continues at coordinate 22,143,060 of JBAMIG010000006.1, read as the reverse complement.
GTTCCCTCCGTGTTAGCGTGGGCTCTCCCTGTGTTAGCGTGGGTTCTCTCCGTGTTCTCCGCCTTCCTCCCACAGTCCAAAGACATGCACCTTGGGGATAGGCTGATAGGAGACTCTAAATTGCCCATAGGAGTGAGTGTGAGTGTGTGTGGTTGTTTGTCTATGAGTGTTTGCCCTGTGATGGACTGGTGACCTGACCAGGATGTACCCCGCCTCTCAGCTGTGTTAGCTGGGATAGGCTCCAGGCCCCTGTAGAAAATGGATGGATGTTTGAACTGGAAACTATTTACAGATTTGTTTGGAGTAAAAATGGTCTTTGCCCCGTGCACCAATTCTCTTTCACATTTACACAGCACACCTGAATGTACACGTGCTTAGGGCTGAAACGTATCACCCACTACTAATCCAAGTTCATTTAATAATTTCAATTTTCCGACTGTCTTGTTTGCATGGTGAAGCAGAAATGAGCGATTTAGGTCACATGCAAATGTCTTGCTTGTCATATTTTCAGCATGTGTTGATCCATCTGGAGCTTGCAGGGGAATAATAAGCACAAGCCTGGCTAGCATGTGCCGACATTCAAAAGGCGGCAAAGACATGCTGAACAGCCAAAGGCAACGTACTGCAGAAAAGCTCAACTTAAGTAGGTTAAAACATGTTGCATTTGTTATTCTGAATGTTAAATAGGTGAAGAGTGTCTTTGTACATAAAAAACTTGACCTTTCACATGTTTTCTCTTACATGTAGGACTATAAACATGTATAAGATTAGTTGGCCTATTTTAGCAGGATGCTATTTTCCTCTCATGGTGACAGCTGCAGGGAGTGATGTCTGCGCGCCCTGCGTTGCAACAAAAACTAATTAAACTCGACTTTGGGTCGTGATCACACATGTCACGTTAGATTTCAGCGAAAGAATCCCCCTGTGCTAAGTGCAGGGCCTTGTCTAATTATGGAAAAGTTGTCAAGGCGTTGGAGCTCCTGCTTGGTATCTGCGCGTGGTACCCGCCCGGGAAACAACAGGCTGTTGAAAACCTGCGCCCACCACTGCCTCTCAGGCTAAAACCTGTGCCACGTGCAGGCCTCACGAACTGTCTGTGAGACAGAAACGTCTCTCTGAATTACTCACAGAATAAGTCATAGGGACAGCTGAACAGTGGGAAGCTGCTGAGCAGAGGTGGTTTCTTAATAATAGTCCTCATTCAGTCTACCACCAGATAGGCCGGCTGAATTTGCTGAGGAAAGAAAGGTTGCTTTGAGTAGCATCTATGCTGGCTTACCTCACAAATACTACAAAGACTTCTATTAAGTCATATTTTATACACAACATACTGGGATGACAGCGTTCTTGGTCCCAGAAGGCTAATTCCACATTGTTCTACATCAGTCTATTGATGGTAATTAGAAATGGAGGTTTAAGTTGATCAAATGCATTTAGAAAGCAGTTTCACGTTACGCCTTTCACAAAAACAGAAAATACTGATTAGCAGGTTGAGAACATTTTCAGTTCCAGCATGATTAGAAACAATATCCACCTGAAACGAGTCATGCTTTTCACAAACACTGAGATTGTTTGCGTATCCGGTGGTAGTGAGATAATGCAGAAATGATTTAGTTAGTAAACAAAGCCTTTACTGACATCTTCATCATCTAATTGTGTGCTGATCTCTTCACATTGTGAAAAAGTTTATTTCAAAGGAGCATTGGAAAGTTGCATGTTGGCTGCATTCCTTTCACATTGACTGGTAGTGCTCTGTAATCAATACATTTTAACTGTTCATGCAGCCGCCCCCGGCTCTGATTAATATCGATCTGTGAGTGAGAAGAAAAAGCAGCATAGAAAATCCTTGAAGTGTATCCTGTTGTCGAGGAGATAACAGCAAAGAAAGAGCTAAAGTTAGGTGGCTGGAGAGAAAAAAAAACTTTCCTTAGGTGTCAAGGCCCGTGGTTCTGTATGTACTCAGAGTTTAATGTACTTAAATGACCATTTTCTTTAAAAATTTCAATTAATTTGAGGTATTTAATAATATTTCCATCTACTTTTAATTCTTTCTTTGTAAATCTTCTTTATTTTTTAGCTTTACAGCTGATAGATGGAACACAGGCGAATAGCTCCAAATTAATTCACCAATATTAAAATATATAGCAGAATATCAACAGAAATAAGAACTTTAACAGCAGTGATAACATCTAATTGATATAATAGATTATGGATATTTACCCACTGCTTGATCCACAGAAGGTAGTCAGCATCGTCTCTGGCTGTGATGACTAGCCCTCCATTTGCTCCAGAACAGGACTCAACAACAAGATTCTGCTCACCGGATGTGAAGATACAGCAGGTAGAGTTACTAGAGGAGTATTGAATTGTTCATTATATTTATTCCATTGCAAATGCAGAGGCACAGATGTAATCACTGGTGTGGGAAGCTACTAAACAAGCCTTTTACTCATCTCCTTATACAGAAGATTAGAGAGCCCCCTGCTGGTCTAGTTTAGCAGCTTGCTGTGGGTGAACTTGCCTGATCTAGTCTCAAATCGTAACCTGAAATATTTTACTTCCTCGGAATAAGCATGAGCCATGTGGTTGTATAAACTGCAAATAAACAAAATAAATTTTACATGTCGCCTAAGATGGATATAAATAAAAAAAATCAAGCCAAACTGCAGGACTTGAATAGAATAAACCTGAAGCTGACTAGTTATAAAGCACGGTGAGCATGCAGCTAGCAAAGGGAAAATTCAAACAGGCCATTGGGAGGATGGGTAGACAGACACAAGCATTTCCCTTTGGGCTGTTTGAACTGATTGGCATTGATCAAAAGGTCTTTGCAAGGTGCCATTTAATGTGACTGTAAACAAGGTCAAAAGGATGCAAGGTTACAGCTGCTAGCCATGCAGCCTGTCCGAGACCTGCAACATGCCACAGGGAGCTGCTGTAGGAGGTGGAAACATGCCAGTCAGACACCTATTTACATTAAAAAAATATTTTTGTAAGATCAGTTTTGACTGAGGGGACAAAAACAATCAGACATTGATACATCCTACCCACTACATCAACTGTAACAGCTGAAATATAGGCTACTATGTGTGCAGGCTAAAAACATGTTCACACCAAATCCCTCAGAGAGGTGACCCACAGATACCCAGTTACGGTAGAAGAAAAAAACAAAACAAAAACAAGCTTAAGCTTAAACAATGACTTCCAGGTGAACAAAGGTCACATTCACAAGTTTAATTAAGCTGTAACATTACTAAGTTACTAAAAATAATGAACAGGCTAGATGTGACTGTGTGCAATTTTATAAGTAAATCCACAAGAAATAAAATATCTTAGCTCACACTGTATCTGCTGCATAAATTATCAATAGAGAGTTAGCTTTTATTTCTCTGGAGTGATACCATTTATGCCCCAGACAGCTAAACCGATAACTACATGGTGTTGACATTGAGACATATTGATCACCAGGCCAGAGTAGTGGCTGCCTCGGGGTTGATTGGAGAGGCATTGAAACACTGACTGTCTCTCATTATTATGCCCCGGGTACGCCGACCAGCACTGGATCCTGACTGGTCTGTTTTCTTACACTATCCATTGACTTCAGACTGGGCAGTTAGTGATCCAGCCTCTGGTGCTCACTGTCTGGATAGTTATTGATTAAATAAATAAAAACATTCCACATAAAGAGAGAAAATACCGCAGAGACCTGATTTACCTACTGCTTTTTGGTGTCTTGTCTCATAATGTGTGTGACTGAGTTTGAAATTTCTCATTAGGGGTATGAATATTAGCTTCTTGTCAAAATCACTTTGTAAAAATGTTCTTGGACATCAATGAGCAAATAGTCGAGCTGCCTGTATTTTAACAATGACATACACTGGCCTCTAGATGGAGCTAGCGCATCACACATGGAGCATTCACAGGGACACCTAAACAAAGCCATATTTTAACTTTTTCAGAATTCACAATAAATCAAACAAATAAAAATAATCTCATTGTGAAGCTAAATTATGTGTAATAATTGCATCCATACAGACAATCTTATAATCCATGACTGCAATGCTTATTTCAATGAAGGGCTGCCAATAGCTGGAGCTGCAGCGATCATTAGGCTAGAAGGGGTTACACCATGTACACTCCAAAAATCAATTTAGAAAAGATTTTTGGACGGTGGGAGGAAGCCGGAGTACCTGGAGAGAACCCGCACTCAAACCAGCAACCTCACTGTGAGGATGCTGTGCTAACCACCACACTACTGAGCAGCCAATCCAATAAATCCTGATGATAACAATGTATAAAAGAGATGCAATAATCAGACGAGACGATCCTTAATCAAAATCTTGTTTATTAGTCAAAGTGTGTTTGGATTTCAGCTGACAGTCATAAAATAAAGGGCTATTACAGTATAATGTAAGTAACCCATGAAGGGCCTTCCTCAGATACTTCACTATAAAAGAATGTGTTCACACCACTGGTACAATACTTCCCATGTTTTTGCAAACTTCACTGATTTCTTCTGTTTGTACCTCCTGTTAGTATTTTAGACTTTTTCACTCTGAAGTTGTAGATAAATCTGCCGTTTCTCAAACCAGTGCAGCTTCTTTTATATCCCAACATCACATGTTGTGACGATATTGCACATCAGCGGTTACCTAGCCTTGTCAGGGCTCATGGGAGCTCTGTCCAGAGCATTAAAGTTTACACGACTGCACATTCATAGAGTCCTCTGGCCATTTGTATGAGTCAACAGCGAACTCATCGTAGTCAGTGCTAAAGGAGAGTGAGCGGACTTTTGCTTCTTTGTCAGATGGCTCAGGGTGAAGTGTGGCCATTTTGTGCTCATAGGCGTACTCCATGATCTGTAACACAGTTTTTTGGGGGGGGAAATTACACTTCTTTACTTGATGCAAGACCTTATCATTGAATACTCAGGTCTCACCTTGATGGCCAGTTTGAAAGACACATCCCTGATGGAACTGAGAGGAGGATACAGCCTTCCCTCTGCAAGGTCCTTCTCCGTCACAAGGAGAGCAAGAGTCTGGGAATCAGACAACATGAATACTAGGGTAGGGAAATCTTTCAGGATTTTGCTCTTGATAAAAGATGTCCTACCTCTGCTGCAGTGAGGAAGATGTCTTCAGGAATATGTCTCAAGGCGCAGGCAATGACGCCTAGGCCCACGCCAGGGAAGATGTAGGCATTGTTTCCCTGACCAGGGAAGAATGTCCTTCCATCGGACAAGGTGACGGGGTCAAACGGACTTCCACTGGCAAAGATGCCTCGTCCCTGCAGGACAGAGCAGTTTGGTAAAGCTCTACTGTTTCATGTTTTCAACACAGATTGTTGAAATCATTCACAGCAACGTTTTCAAACGGGACACTGAGCACCTCTGTGATGGTGTAGCACTGCTCAGCAGTACATTCAGCTTTGCTGGTCGGGTTGCTGAGGGCAAAGATGATGGGTTGTTTATTAAAGGAGGCCATGTCCCTGATGATCTGCTCGGAGAAGGCTCCGGCAACAGCCGCCACACCTGAGGCAGAAGTTTATTACTGCACAGCCTTTTTTATTTGACTCTTTGTTTGTGCAGCTGTTTGGGGGGTTTAGCTCAAACGTATCAATGGTTATTATCACAACCTAATATGATGGTGATAAAAGATCGCATTTTTTTTTTTTACCAATGATAGCTGTAGGTTTCAGTTCCCTGACCACATCCTCCAGTCTCTTCATCTGAGAATGCTCGTGAGCAAAACGCTCCTTCTCGTGAGTCAGGTGGTCCCGACCCTAAATATTCAGAAGGTAATTTAAATTACAGACCTCCAGGCATTAATGAAAATATCTAACATTGCAAAATTATGAATTGGTTTATTTTCTGCTTTGTTGCATGTCCTTCAAAGTCAAGACACTTTGTAACAAATAAAACATCTCAGTTATCAGATTAATGTGGTGTTTCCTGCGTGTGTTATTATGTTTGCCGGCTGAGAAAAACACCTTGACAATGAGACCCTTGGAGTCAACCATCCAGATTTTTTTCAAGCTTGCTTCTTTTGTGAGCCCTTCCTTCTCCATGGCCATGGTGATCAGCTCTGCAATCCCCATCGCTGCCTGGGAACGAAACAGAAAAACTCTGGAGCTACCTCGTGGCACCATCCCACCAGCTTTGGCAGAATTAGTTTTACAAGAAAGCTCACATAAATCTCACAGCTAGTTTTAATAAAGACAAAGATCTTGCATAACTGCAAAAACATTACCTCTACGTGCCCCAAATGGAACTAACCACTGGAAACTATTAGCATATTTATTCTATTTCACCGTGAAACACCTGTAATTTCTTTTATTTATTAACAAGGAGGCTTCACTTACCTCTCCTGCGCCTTGAAACACAATGGTATGATCACACATTTTGGTTTTGGTGATACGTAGGGCAGCGAGGAGTCCAGCCACTGCCACTGAAGCAGTCCCTGAATAGTAAAATACAGTAATGTCTGCTTTTACTGACAGTCTTCACAGGTTTTATGACACTTTAGTTTTTGTTTACACCCAAAAGCAACAGGAGGATGGATCTGAAATGATACAGATGTAAAATGGTCTGACGCTTTCATGACAGTCAGATGTGTTTAAGAAATAATAAGACAACAAAATGTGACCAGAACTGAACTGAAGTTGAGTGTGAAATGTATTTAACTGGCAGATCTTGGAAGTGGGAAACTGAAAATATCCAATTCAGCTTTATTTGTAAAGTGCCACTTAACAACCATGTAATTTCTGCACTTTACAGGTACATTAGTTTGAGCCAATTCAAAATCAATAGCCTCGCTAAGGGAAACCAACAGCTTGTATCAAATCTTGATTTTAATCCAATCTCCCATCCTGAGCATACATGAGGTGACAGTGGGAAGGAAAACTCTTTTCTAACAGGAAAGAAAAACCTCCAGCAGAACCCAACTCAGGGAGGGCAGCGATCTGCCTCTACTGGTTGTAGTGGAGAGGACAGGAAAGACAGATCAACATGCTAGTTCTTTAGGACATTGAGCATGATAGCCGAAGACACTTTGTCCTGTTGTTCTGGGAACAACAACCTGCAGTGTGAGAGCAAAGTGCTCTGTTTGGAATATATGGAACTATGAGATCTTTAATAAACACAATGAAGTTCTGGTCAAAAAAAGCTTTATACATGAAGAGAAGAATTTTAAACTCTATCCTAACTTTAACAGGAAGTCAATTAAGGACTAAAACTGGACAAATATGATCTCTCCCACTAGTTCTCATCAGAACCCTCGCTGCAGCCTTTTGGATCAGCTGGAGATTTTTCAGGGCATATTTGGGACAGAACATAAACAAGGAATCTTGAAGTAACAAAGGCATGGTCTAACATTTCCGCGTCTCTCTGAGAAAAGACATATCCTGCTCAATTATAACGCCAGGCTTCCTCAATCTAGTACTGGCTGTCAAATTAATTTCACCCTGATTAATTACATAGCTGGATAAGTTTGCAATATGTTTTTCAGGCCCAAAAACAACAACCCCAGTCTCTCTGAGTTTAAAAGGAGAAAATCAGTCATCTGGGTCTTTAAAACATTTTGTAATCTAAAAAAAAATTTTTTCAACGGGCTTCATGGACAAGTAAATCAGAGTATCATCGGCATAGCAATGAACGTTTACACCATGTTGTCTGATGATATCACCTAAAGGAAGCATACATAACATGAAAGTAGTGTCCAAATCAGGCATTAATAACATCGTGATAAAACACAATAGACCAAAACTGCCGGTTCTGTAATGATGTTTAAGATGTTTTCTGGATGCACTTTTGCCTTCTTAGTACCACCATGGCATGATTTCACCACCAAAGCCTACCTATTGTTGCTGACCATGTCCATCCCATTATGAGCACAGTGTAGCTCATCTCTTGAACATGAAATGAGTTTCACTGTACTCCAGTGGTCTTCACATTTCTGTCAGTGCAACAGAGCAGCTTTGGGATGTGGTGGAACGGGGAGGTTCTTATCATGGATGTGCAGCAAATGTGTGATGCTTCATGTCAAAATGAAGCAAAATGTCTGAAGAATGTTTCTAATGCCTTGCTGAAGAATCAATGCAGTTCTGAAGGAAAAATGGGTCCAATTACACAAGCAACCTAGACTGGGTGTGGATGGTAAATGGCAAATGGACTGTACTTATATGATGCTTTTCTAGTCATTTTACTACAGGGGAAGAAAGAAACGTATCCACTTACATTCAGGGTATAGATGACTGCTTTCAAGTTAGCTATTATTTATTTATTGTGGTTTAAAAGTAAAATTTTACTGAATCACGGCTTGTTTTCTGAAGTTAAAGTGCTGTCTCAGAGTAAGTTAAGGGTATATGAAATGTATATGCAACGTGTCTATGTGAAAGGGTGTACTGAGACAAGTTTTCACATTAATCTGCTTGTTTTCATTAATTACCTTGGATGTCATCATTGAACGTGCAGTACATGTCACGGTACTTGCTCAGCAGACGGAAAGCATTGATGTTTGCAAAGTCCTCAAACTGAATCAGACAGTCCATGCCGTACCTGCAAAAGAGGACCTGCATTTATTATGGCTGAACAAAAAGCACATGCAAATCACACAAAACACACCTGGAGGGAATCTGCTTTTCTCACACTGGATGAGATGCTGGTTTCCAAGCATATACATTTATAACTGTGCACTGAATTCAGCCTTTTGCATACCAGCAGCTTATATTTAATGCAGTTTAATGCTTCCTTTAATAAAATATTTGTCTAAAATCACAATTAAAGCTACAAACATTTGTCATGAAATAAACGTGACTGTTTACCCCAAGTTTATGACCGTGCCCCCCCTGGGAGTTTTGATGAGGGAGGTCAAACATCTACTTAAAGAGCAAAATCACACCAACACCTAATGTGAAGGAAAGGAACAGGGCGCCAACCCCAGTAAACCAGCAGTGCTCTGTTTTACAAGTTGTTGCTCAGACCACCTATCACATTCAGTCAGTTCCCATTAGCTCCTACAAAAACATCATGCAACAAATATAAGACCAACATTACAAGTCTGTAAAATATATTTAGCAGTGACAAGAGGCATTCAAAGAGTCCCAAGCCTTTCAGCAGATGGGACTTTAGTTCAGGAATTTACTGGATGTTTGCAAAGTGATGGCTGCTGTTGCTATTATAAAAAAAACATTTTTCAACTGTTGGAAAAAGGAAAAAAAAATGTCTGCAAAGAAAATACATTTCACCGGAGATTGTTGTAGAACCTGTTACTGCAAAAGTGTTTGCTTTTAGTTTTTTCCAATACCTTGCATTCAGCAAGAATATTTGCATAAAAATGAAAATATGTCCTTCCTAAATAGTCTTTCTCATATAAACGCACTCTATATTCTTATCTCCTCCAGTGGGTTCAATCTTTTGCACACATCAGCCATGAATGTTTACAGAAACAACAATAAGTGCCTGCAATTATGCACCACAAAAAGGACCAACAAGGTTCATATTTGAGAAATGCAGATATAGTAGAGGCTTGATCCAATACAGGGCTTTAACCCAAGATATTTGGTTTGCGCCTCATATGGGGCCGTGTCATTTGATCTCTTTGGTTAGGCTGAGGTTTGAAACAGGAAAAATCATCTCTAAAATATGGGGTGTGTTGATGAAAGAGGGTTTGAACATCTGAATAGGGGATTTTACAAACAGCTAACCAAAACTGGAATCACCTCAACGTAGAAAAACAGAAAAACTGCAGGTTACTTTTATCAACAATCAAATGTGGATGCCTCTAAAGTCTAAACATGGAAGTCACCTCCTTCCCTTGTGTGATGTAAGTAAAGTAATTCAGTTAGGAGTGCTTGTACAAAGAGGTTATGAGTTATACTTATCTTCAATGTGCAGAAAGTCATTCTGACATAAATTAAGTTTATTTCACCACAACAAAACACTGTGACGACAGGGTGAGGTTAGCTGAAAACTGTATTAAAAACAACAGAGCTTGTGTTTTACTGTGTGATGGAGGAAATTATGGACAGACCAAGAAAACAGAGAGAGCAGCTTCCAGCACTTTCAGCCCCGTAAGCTAACCTAATAACAGTAAGAGGTGATGTGAGGATTTTAAGCTCCTCTTCAATGCTTTGGTTTTGAAAGTTTAAGTTCTTTTCATTCTTTTCTCCTTCCTGTCAGTATCTTTTTACATTCCTTCTCTTCTGTTCTCTTTACAGTCCGCTGAGAGAGCCCCACCTTGTAGCTTATGAGGACAGCCATCCGCATTTGCAGTGTTATTGTACAACTCAGTAAAGCTGTTTCCCACTTGTTACAGAGGCTGCTAAACTGCTTAGGTTCTCAGTGAGGAGGAGGATGGAGCTGAGCGGAAGCTAAGCGGGACAAGAAACAATCTGAGTTCAGGTGTAGTAAAAGTTTATGTGCTGATGTGAGAGTGCCATCGCAGGGGAAGTGTTTATCCTTCACTGTGACACGCAGCATGACACGGATGCCCTGACACAGACATTGACAGATTGGCCGACTTACTGCCAACACTGGGGCAGAGCTGAGGAGAGAAATGTGTTTTCTATCAGGGAGTGAGCAGTAATGAAGCCCTGAGACTGTGCGAAGAGGAGGAGTAATGAGGCCAAAAAGGGAGCTATAAACTTTTCATTGTGTTTAGGCTTCGGGAGACTGAGACAGGCGACAAGCATGGATAGATGACACATTGCCCAACCACCAGCACAGCGCCCTCTGGTATTATTTCATGCACGTTTGCTACTTGAGAGGTCAAATCAGTTCACACAGAGCTAAAACAATGATGTGGAGTAGATTTGGGAATGCAGCTATGTGAAAGATGAAAATCCCATTCAAGTTTTGCAACTATTCTTATGGTGGAAAAGGCAGAGGCTTTGGTGGCCTGACTGACATTGAACGATCTTTACAAAGACATCTGACGTGCATCTGAGGAAGACTGACTACAAACAGATGCATATTTATGGTTCTCCGATGACCACAAGATGCAGAATGACTATCTTAGATTGTTGTGTTGAGAAAAGGAACATCTTCCCACCATGGAAAGACCTTTAGTATGAGGTATGCACCAATAAAGAAAAAGATAGATCTTTTAACAATGTGTGTGTGCTTTGCCAAGAGCAAAGCTTCGGCTTAGCTGAACCTGATTTTTATTCCATGTCCCTCATCTGCTTGGAGGTGTGTTTTCTTTCCCCAACAACCTTACAAAGGGCATTACCTTAGGCAAGCCAGGACAGATAAAAACACTCACTCCTGACTGAGCTCTGAAAAATGCATCAGCCTCTAAAGAGCAAAACAGGAAGATTGTGCTTACATAAACACATCAACAGTAACTGCAATAAACTAAATACAGATGCTTCAACTGGAAAATCTGGTATGGATCCTGTGCCTTAGGATGTTTATAAATTCAACCTCACTAATATCACCTCAAACGTGCAATTATTCACTGCACCAGCAGCCAAACACGATGCTGGACATCCGTTAGAAAATACATAAAATGAAGTGGTGAGTTTGGTTATAAGGAGCAATTATCAGCTTCTAAAACAAGCAGTGTTTTCAATAGAAGAGTTTTGAGCATTGTGACTGGGTCACAACACACAATAGCTAAAAAAGAAAGACAAAATACCAAAACAATACCAATTTGTACTTGTTTCTAATATGTTTCTAGCTTTTATGTTTTTTTACTCCCTGTGATGGACCGGTGACCTTCCAGAGTGTACCCCGCCTCTCGCCCGATGATTGCTGGGATTGCTCCAGTAAACCCGTAACTCTAAAATAGAAAAAGCAGTATGGAAAATGAATGGATGAAAGTTTTGTTACTCCAAATAATATACAGTCCTTATTTTAAGCAATAGTTTATTTGTTACTTTTACAATTAAACTTTCCAGTTTCTATACCAGTTAATCAAGTTCATGGTTCTGGGGAAACTGGAGCCAATCCCAGTAATTATCAGGCAAGCGGCAGGTACACCTGGACATCACAGAGCCACAATTAAATCTCCATCTAGATGAATGTTTCCTACTGGGTAGTAAGAAGCTCATTGAATAGGTTATCATTTTAACAAAAGCACAGACTATAACCTTGAATAGTGACGCTCAGACTCCCATGCAGGTTATGCAGTCAGCTTAAAGCTGGAGTATACAATGCTTTCTGAGAGCCATAAAAAGGCAGAATTAGAAAAAAACACAGCTCAGTGTTTAAAATCCTTTTATTAACATACAAAGCTGTAAATGGTATGGCCCCGTCCTACATTAGTGATATTATAATACCGT
>JBAMIG010000006.1:22101762-22130566 GCA_037177335.1 Kiunga ballochi | reverse complement strand
GGCAGCTGGCAACAACAGCAGCAGGTGAAACCAGTAAGGCTGATTAAGGGTGTGGTGGAGCAGCAGGGGATGTGACACCCTGCCTCTCGCCTGTTGGCTGCTGGGATTGGCTCCAGCCCCCCCGCGACCCCGTTAGGGACAAAGCGGTAGATAATGGATGGATGGATGGATGGATATTATTTATGTTACATGTTTTTTGTACCAAACTGAGTCACAAACACTTGAAACCCATAAAACTAAGCACAGAAAGCTTCAGTCATCCAAGAATGTTAACTTGATAAAAAAAAAACAAAGTAGTTCTCACTTTTACTAACACAAGTCATAAAAACTTTATAACTTATAAATTATCACATGAAAGCCAACGTTTTGTATACTTTCAATAGGATCACAGAACAGACCAGGGAAGCCGACACATCAGATAGCCTGCCTGCTCCCGGGCTGTCAAACCAATCTGAGCCCCTCTATGAGAACAACACGGCACCACTTTCTGCTTTAAACTCTTTTTCACTGTGATTTATGATTCATCATAATAATACTCCTAACAGAAGCAAAGAGACTTTCCAGATGAAGCCCCTCTTATAAGGTTTCTTGAATTGAATCAACCCAGTTTATTAGCAGTGGCTTCAGACATTATTACTGGTGTTTCACAAAAAAGCATAAAATATGAGAATACAGACCTTACTCGAATCCATGTGTTGAATAACTCAGACATTTGCTGTTTAACTGCAACACTGAAGACTTAACAAGTAACCCAGTTCTTTCAGGAAACGTGAGCCAGATATATGGATACAAAGATTCCTTTAGTCTGAGCATATTCAGGATGGCTACACAGGGTCAGGTAGGACCAAAACAACGTCACAGACAAGGGTGCTCTGTCCAAACACAGCTGTTGAATATATGTGCATATATATGTGTGTGTACACACACAAACGTGAACACACAGGTTGTGTTTTACCTCTGTCCCTATGGGGTTTTGTGGCTGAGGCCTTAATAAATCCCCAGCCTTCTCTTATTCTCCAGAGAGCCAGCATCTCTCAGCACACATTATTTCTCAAATCCCTGAGCCGTCATTAAACAAAGACACACTCTGCATTCTTTCCCCTCTGTTTCTTTATCTATCCATCCATCCTTCCATCCATCTATCCATCCATCCAACTGTTAGTCTATGAGCTTTTAACTCATTTTCAGTCTTTAGATTTTTAAAAAATAGACATTGATGCAATCTTTGTAGACTATTTAGACTAATATTAAAATATGACGTGGTATGACTGTGACAAGGACCAAGTTGTTATAGCTAGATGACTAGCAACTAGAAAGCTCTTCTCAGACATATTGGAAACATCTTTGATCAGCTGGTATACAGTCATTGCTGCCATTAAAAAGTATCAATCACCAGCCTGCTTTTATAGCAAGAATGATGCAAATGAATTACTAGAAAAGTGCTAGATATGACCCCAGCATGGGAGGTTTGAAGACCAGTGTGTCCATATTGAACCCTGTCCATTTTTTGCACACATTTAGCAGTGTGAGAAGACTGCTCTGTTCCCTTCTGAAGAATCATTTGGACTGCCAGATGTGAGTGTGATGTTTTATTGGGATATAAGTGAAAAGAAAAGCCATGAGCAGAGTTAGGTAGGCTTTTTGCTGGGGTGCTTGAGATGAGAGTTGAGTTGTCCTCATAAGGACACTGGAAGGTCTAGGAGAGTTTAAAGTTACCCAGTTGAACTGGTCTTCATGTGCTTCATGCACTTTGAGATGGCGTATGACTACGTCCCAGTGTGGGACTTTGCTTGGTTAGAACTTCCATCAACAAATCAGATTAAATACAATGAGAGTTGGACTCTTTACTGGTCTACATGTCGCGATCCCATTGACTTCATGAACAGCACAGGGTTGTTTGTGATGGAGCGTATAGCATGCCGTGATGGAGGCTCTCCACCAGCCTGCTGTACAGAAGACATCAGAATGAAAAGGGGGTTTATCATTGATCCAAAGTGCATTCCTACTGTCACACATGGTCATGAGCTGTTGCATGTGACTGAAATAACAAGGTTACGCATTCCCCTGGGTTTCCTTTGAAGGATGAATTCATCCTAAGGATGACAAGCTTGGCTTCACAAGGAGCTCAGAATAGAAAAGCTGTTCCTCTGCACTGAACAGAACCAATTGATCAGGATTAGGCATCTAGTCAAGATGCCAAACAGAAATTTCTCAGACATGTAAGACCACAAGGATGTCCTGGAGGCAACTCAGGACACACTGAGGAGATTACATGTCCCTGTCAGCCTGCTAACACCTCAGTGTCCCAGAAGACATGAAGGAGGTGACAGGAGAGAGGAATGCCTGGGTTGCTCTGTGTACAATCATACCTGTGATCCAGATCCTACAGGATGGATCTTTGTGCATACTTTTCCAAGGGATGGCATGTGTGTGGTAAATATAAAGGGATGCTAACTAATCTGCTCCAGATTAAAAGTACAACTTGGGATAGAATTGGCAGGTTTTAGATGAAGGACATTAGCAGAATAATCACTGATTGCTTTGAATCCAGTTCTTCAGAAGGTTTGTAACCCAAAGTGTGAGATCCAATGAGGTCAATATAACATGAACAATGTGCATTAAGATGCAATCTAGAGGCAGATGAATTTACAATGGCTCAGCCAGGAGAGCTGAAAATAGAGATAACCTCCTGGGTTTGGTGCTGAAAGATGTAAATACTGACACAGCAGCATTTAGAACAAGCTTAGGCAAAAGGATTATTAATGCATGAATTAAAGTCACGCATTTATCCCACCTTCATCTGGGTTTGTTACAGCGAGATGCACACGCCAACACAAATACATTAAGGGTTCGGTCAGAAGTCAGAAAGGAGTACAGGGAGTCTATGCCTCATGAACTTTTTCATAATATCATTTCTTCTATTTCTGGTTACATTTAAAAGCTTTGCTTATTGTCCAGCTGGACATGAAAGGCCAGGATGCAACCCAATGCCACATTGCATCACTTACATTTTGCCTGGAACTGAGAACTATTGGTGGACTAAAAAAGAAACTTGCTCTTCAGCTTATTGATGATGAGTCAGTGTTTAGTTTCTTAGAAAACTAAACATGAATATTACTTGAAAGACTGCAGAACCATAATCATTCATTGAATCTTTGAGCCCATAATTATTCATTTTCCGCCGATCTGGCTCCTGTGGGGAAAAAAGAGGCATTGCTGTTCCCTGTAGTTGGGAAGCTACCCGGTTATTACAGCTATGGCTTCCTGCTGCCAGATGGAGGGGGACCAGACCCAGACCTCTCTCTTTGCACTCTCTGGGTTGGGATGAGGTTTAACCAAGTTCATGAGTGTGTGTGTGTGTGTGTGTGTGTGTGTGTGTGTGTGTGCATTTGTCGGGTTGGGATCCCTCCATGGCACACGGGCACTGACATGTTGATGCACATGCTTAGACAGGGTATACAGATGCTTTAACTAAGTACACAATGACAGTAAACACATGGGGAATCAGTCCAAACAGGAACTTATGTCTCACCTAATTTAACTTTCAGCAGATGGACTTTAAAAAAAAAGCAATCAGATTACTCCACGGGCCTCACTGTCTCTTCAAACCAAATAAAAGCTAGGTGCCTTAAACAGGTTTATTATATCTACATGACATCAGATCAATTATGCATCAGAGATGATATGGCTGAAGTTTTGTCATGAAGCGGGTTAGTATTATAAACAAGACAAGCACATAAACTATTGAGATCGTAAGATATTTAAAAAATCTATTATGATTAACTTTGCATTTTAAAATGATATTTGAATTCAACAAACTCCAAAGCAGTTTTCTTTTAGGAGCACAGTGTATCGTCTGGACCAAAATGATAAAAACGGAGAATGAAAGACTGTCTAATTATACCTGTCTGACACCGCCTTCATAAATTCATCTAACAGTTCATCATAGGCCTGGCCTCGAACACGCTTATGCCTTAGTCCAATGTAGAGGGGGTCCTTCAGCAGTGCCTGAAAACACACACACATGGAGGCAGAGGTCAGGGTAACAAATAAAAGTAAAAAATATATGAAAAGTGATCAGCCTGACAGTCATGAACCATTTCTCAATGTGGAAATATGACAGTATATGATAGATACTTTGACACATTTTACAAGAAATGTTGATGATTAAAGGAAGTTTATTATTATTATGACGCTCCATGTGCCATTATCATTATTATTGCTATTCCACACTGACATGTGAGGGTAAAAGATAAGACTTTACAGAAAATTTAGAGGCAAAACTCAATATATTGGGATATATAACTGGGCTTTTCCTATCACATCAAATTAGTATTAAATAAACAACAGATGAATTTAGAAAAAGTGACGTCACTAAAAAACAAAAGTAAAGCGGTGAAATAAAATCCCATCAAGCAGTGGGAGACTTCCACTGGTTAATTTAGAGGGTAACGAAACTGCTTTGTAAGCTGAAAGAGAAGAAGCCCTGAGAGATTTTAAATGGTTTGACCTCACTGACACTGTGCTGAACTGTTGACATGGGTTGTCTTTCTGTCCCAGATTATCTCCTATTGACTGACCAGGGGATCCTTTGTCTTGTGCACCCCCTCTTCTCTCAGAAAGGCTTAGTCCTCATGTGTGGTGTGTTGTCTACGCTACAGATGCACAAACAACTATTTAACCGCTGTTGGAGATTTAAATTGTACAAAGCTAAATTAATCTGTTTTGTATTGTTAGACTGCAGAAACACAAACTGCTGTGATAAAAAAGGAGAAACTGGAGATCTATAAGACCCAGTCATGAATGTGTGATAGCCCACACAGGACACACACAAGCAGCACATTGTCCAGGATGACATCATGCACTCATTTCAGCTTGAGTTAGTGTGTTGAGATTGAGGGAGATATCAAACACAGGGAAAGGCGTAATTCAGGGAGACAGAAACACAGAAGCAAGGATACTGAGAGTCTAAATGTGCTTGATGCTGTATGTTTCTGTGACTGTGCTTTTTAAAGATGTGCAAGTAGAGAAATGTGACTGTGACATTAAAATTTCACTTTGGAAATGTTTTTTCTTTCAATTTGATTTAATTTCAAATCACGTTGCAGGAAAAACAACTTCACTACAAAGTCTGCTGAAATGCTTTTTTATGTATGATGATTTTATTTTAGGATGTATGTTTAGCTATGAACTACATAAATCCACTGAAACTTATGTTTGTGTAGTTAATATGAAGCTACGGCTAAAATCTGGTTAGTTTAGCTTAACAGAGGAAGAGGAAACTAAGAAAACCCAAATACTTTTAGTATTTAAACATAAGAAATAATGTAAAAACTTCATCTGAAAAGGTTTTTGTGTGAGTTTATTAACCTTTTACAGTGTTTATGCTCTGACTGTGCAAGCTAAGCTAAGCTAAGGGACTTTTAGCTCCTGCTTCACATTTACTGAACTGATGAGTTATCGTCATCAGTTTTCTGACACGTGGCAACAAAAAGAACTAAAGTATCCCAAAAAGTAAACTTTTAGTTTGAAGAAAAAAAAAAGCCAAACAAAGTCTGGGTCACAAGATCTATTTGCTCTACTGCCTCTCTCTGCACCCCTAAACCCACTCAAGGACAAATATAATCCCATAATAACAGTCATTTTAATAATTAGCAGGAGCTACCACTACCAATCCTCCCACCATGCCTGCAGAGTCAGGACTGCAGGCTGAACTGGGTTTCCACCAGGGCAGCAAAACTGCCTCCAGATGAAGCTGATCCAAAACAACACATGCACACGTCCAGCCCATTTATCCCATTATATCTAATGCAGCCTGTTATTTAAAAAAAACAATAAAAACAGGAAACATCTACATTATGATTTGCTATCTGTGCTGATGACCGCCCACTCATGTCTAATATAAAGTCTACAGCATCAGCTGAAAGTCTGAAAAGACCAAACTTCATAAACAAACATAAAAACTGAGTAAAACCTCAAGAAATGTAGTTTTAATTCACGTTGCACCGCAGGTTTATGAATGTATCATCCTGAAGTTATGCACTAAAGCCCAGCTACGTGTTTCTTTCTTCTTTGTCTGCAGTACACCTGGGATACATGCAGGTTTGGATCACAGGCTTGCCTGTTAAAATTATATTGAAATGCTCATAAATAATACTGTGCACTCAAAAAAACTAAACCTAAAGTCAACTAAGCAAAAGCAAACTGAGCTGGAGCCTCGATGTGGAAAGTATGGAGCAGTCTAAGAGATCAAAAGGTAAAGTTACTTTACTGTAAGTAGGCCTATAAAGGCTAAAAGCTAAGGAGTTTAAGTCTTAATCCTGTTTAGATGGCATTAAAAGGACTATTGTGATAGAAATGTGATATCTTTTATGAACTTACAGGGAATATAGTGGTATTACAGATGTAGAAATGAAAGAGAAATCCTAAGAAACATGACGCTGTTGGATGAGTTGGGAAATAACTGCTCTCAGACAGTATCATTTGCATAACCTTAACATTCTTCTTCTTGTTTTATGCCATCTTTAACTATTCTTCCAGTTTGTTTTTGTTATATAACTGTGTTGATTAGGTTCATTTTAAAAGCCGTCTAACATCTGCAGCGCCTCTCACCATTAATCCACTGAGACATCTGCTTGGAACTGAGCTGGACTCTGGAGACTGAGTCATCTGAAGGCTACTTTGGAAATGAGAGGGCTGCGTCTGACTGCTGGAACTGTGTGTTGGACCTACAGGCATCTGAGCCTGCTACGCCCTTGGCTGAGACCAGGAACTTTGTATATATGGAAGTAAGGAAGCTATTCTTAGCATGTCTAAAGCTATGAACACACATGCTGCCCTGTCCAGAGTTTGGATCATCTTTCAGCGAGGCTGCCGTGGAGAATGGGAATTATTAGTGACTCCAGCTGGCCGCCACTCTCACAGGCTGGCAGAGGGGAGAGGTGCTTTCCCAACTGGCATCCATCAGTAAAATTGCTTACCTCACTAATGTGCAGGGTGTTTCCTGGTTGCAAAGTGCCATTCTTGCTTCTTTTATTATTTATCTGACTTCTGAAGCAACACCTAACTGGTTAGAGTGGATAAAACTTGTTTTACAGGTTTTTTTCTTTTTTCATCCCTCCCCCTCCCAAAAATCCCAACCAAAGTCAGTCTATTCAGTCCCACAACAGCACGGGCTAAATGAACCATTTATAGCTTGATGGACTGGGAACATGTGGGGAAACTTTCCAATACAGTGAGGCTTTGTTTACGTCACTGGGCCAGAGGAGAATCAGAATAATGACACATTAAAAAGTGAGATAAAGGAAATTTTTACTTCAGCTTAATCATTAACTCCAGAAGGGTTAAATGCTTTTTAATAATAACTGACATGGTACCAGTATCTGCATACAGAGCAGTTTGTATCATCACATAAGTAAAAGACATCCAGATAAACGCTAAAAAAAACCTTTTCTTTAACTAAAAATAAGCAAAAACTGAAGAATCATTTCCATTGACTGATTTAAAGTAAGACAGGCTGCATAGCATCCCCCAGATAGTGGCATCATCATCTACATGCAATATAAGAAGTGAAAAAGTAAAAGCAACCTCTGCACGGGAAAAACGGTGAGCTCTATTTCAGGAGTTACTTTCATTCCTGTAAATATCTGAGGTGTAGTTTTGGGGAAAGATGCAGCTCACTGATATGACTGGAAACAGCCAGTGTGTAACTTAATTTCATTGTTACACAGTTAATAAATCAGTAAGGAAAATTATTTTCCCCTAAATGTGTATTTTTTCTTCAAAACTATCTAATGTGAGTGCATCATTTTGAAAAGGTTTAATTTCTTACTGTTTAAATTAATAATTTCTGCTGGATTACCTTGGGGTAGAATATATTAAATCTTAATTAACACCCCCACAAATCAAACTTAATGAAGCAGAGGTGTGGCTGCAGTGTGAACCACCACACCGTCAGCCCATGAATCTTATTGAACTGATTGGTTGGAACATAAGTCATTAAGCTACTGACCACAAATAGTCGTTTAACATTTAGACTGCAGCTCTTACCTCATTGTCTGTGCCGACATCCAGCAACACAGGCAGACACTGCTGTGGCGGCAAACCTCCGCATGCTGTGTAGAGGGCCAGCTTGCCAACTGGGATGCCCATACCATTGCAACCAAGGTCTCCCAGCCCCAGGATCCTCTCTCCATCCGTCACACACACGGCCTGTGTTAGTACAATAATGTGCCAGTCATTTTAATGATTCATTCATTAAATAACTAAAGTTTCCCTGGATGCTGCCCAGAAGAAAGGCAGAAATATTTAGTCCCGTTTGTATTTGTAAGATGATGAACAAGTCTGTTCTCGTATTTAGAAGGGTTTTTCTTCAGTATATGCCATATTATTGATATGTTAAGCTCTCCCTTTGAGCTGACTTTAAAGAAATATTATAAAGCAAATAAACAGGCACAAAGCTTGTAAAGCCTTGTTCTTCCACCAGTTTAACACACTTAATTATTTTCCCTAATCAAAAGTTTAAAAAAAACCTTTAACAGTTTATTTTTTCTCTCTTTTATTTATATAAAGTTGCCCCGGCTTGTTCTTGGATGAATACCTCGCCTCCCGTTTGCCCTCTTCCCCCATGAAATGTTGAAAGTAAGACATGCTAGGAGATAGTAAGACCACCCTGAGAATAGGCAGCAGCATATCAGCGCTGAGGTACAGTAAATGCCTTGTTGCTGACAGCTGTGAACAGGTGGCAGAGGCTGCAGGTATATTTGACATGCCGGGAATGCCTGCTGCTGCTGTCACTCTAAAGATGGACAGATTATGACTTGCACATTTTTGTACATGCGCAAAATTAACAAGATGCTTCAGCTTTTTGATAAATTAATCATTTTGAAGTTGTCCGTACCCCAAATATATAACTGGAACACTCTTATTATATTAAAAAGGTTCATTTGTACAAGTCTATAGGCATTTAAATAAGTAAATTCTGACTTTCATTACTGATGAAGAACATAACATAAGCTTTAACCAAGAAAAATTATTGGAGAATATCACAAAATCCTGTTTTGTGTGCCTAAAGGGTAATCTTCTGAAATGTTTTAAAGAAAAAAAACTGATAAAGAAAATTTTATTCTCACTAATGGAAGCAAATTTATCCTCACTGGTCTGAACACCAAATGTAGCATCAAATACGCAATAAGTGCAGTTAGATTTACATCAATGACATCAGGAGAAGATACAACATGGAAGCAACACTGCATGACTGCTCATTCACACTGCCACTGTTTGATCTGCTTTTACTAATCCTCGACAGTCCAGTGCATTTGGAGAAGGGAGAAATGAGCAATGTATCGCAGTATGTTGGATTTGTCGCAGAAACAGAAACTCAAAACTACATATATTTTATGGTGCTCCATAGTTAAATAGCTATTCTGCTTACATACAGTTTTAAAGCAAACCAAATGGCAGAAATGGGGAAAAACGTTTGTAGCTCCTCGCTCGATCAAACTAAGTCCCCCAGGCTTCTCATTGAATGCACTTTTAGTTTCCCACGTTAAAACTCTACGCGTGACTTATTTTGATGGCACACTGACATAGTTATGCACATCCCTGGGGTCATTCTCACTCTGCAGCATCCTGGCGCTGAGGAAATTCACAAATATTATTTTAAAGGCCAATTTGAATGCGAGGACATTACTGGAGGAAGTGAGGAAATGACAGAGAACGTAACAAACAAACATCAACATCAGAATGACTTTTACTGACTGGACAGAGCTCATTAAGGAGACAGGATGCAGAATTAGTCACCAATAAAAGAGTGCACAAATCTGGCAGAGTTTAGTAGAGTCTCTTTATGAGCATTTATTCTGTCTCAACAGGGCTATGTTGTACCAAAGTTTCATTTAAAGGGTAATTACATCTTTCTGTAATAATGGGAACTAAAAAAAAACACTGCTTGTGATCTTTACAAACAAATACATATAAACTGGCCACACTCAGTTGATCCCTCATTGAAAATAAACTTGTATTCAAGGATAAATAAAGATCTTATTTAGATTAGAATAATTCATAAATGCTGCAAAGCTCTTTGATGTAATGATCAAACTGACTGTACTAAAAAGTCTGATGTTAGCGGCTGACAATCTTTAATTATTAGCATAAATAGCTTTGACACATATCTCTAAATCCTACTGACAAAGACTGTTTTAAAAAGGTTTTCTGAAAACTCAAAGTGATGTCAAATTGTTGTTGAATCCAAACTAAGTTAGTAAAAAGATCCAGGAATACCTGAAACGGCAGCCATGATGGGAGTTGACCGAATTCTCTTTATATTAATAAAACGAGCATCAACGCTTCAGTTATTATAACCTTCCAGACACTTTTCATAGAGAGGAAGGAGATATTTCAGTCCCAACATTCACCGTGAAAACTGGCGGGAGCATCAAATGTTGCTTCAGTGCAGCAGAGCTACATTAGTTTGGGTGTTTGATCATTTCTCTTTGCAGTCTTTTTCTTTAACCACCTTTTTTTTCCAAACAGCACTTTCCAGTGAGTTTAAGGAAAAAGGCTTAAGGAAAGTTGGTTCGGCCGTTCTCCAGGTTTTTATCTGGGTCTTGTTGTGTCACCATGGAAAAGTTTAACAATGCTCCTGGTAGGAGCTCTTTCTGCAAATTACAGGCAAAGAATAAAATTCTTAAGCGCTCTTTTACTTTCCTTTTAGACCCATCGAGGCGGAGCTTTTCAAAAATGACTTGGAAAAACATTATATTTAATGTGTGTTTGCTCACCTGTGTTTTGTTTGCGGTGAATTTACACAGTACATAACAACACACTCAAACACTACATACAATCCTGATGAATTGCTCGCATACTTAAGTGATTTTCTTTTTCTTAAACTGATTTTGGCCACTGGTTTCCAACCTGTTCTACTTGAGACACTTCTTCATGCAAATAAAAAGCAATGGACATGCAGTCGCTCCATCTGCTCACTGACTTCACTAAACCAAGTATATGGATAAAAACTGATTGGATGCACAAGATGTAGCCATAGAAGTGGCTTTTTATCACCATAGTGACTCTGAGGTCTTTTTCTTTAGTTTGGGTTTCAGGCTTCTAAAACAACAGTTTTATATGAATGAAATGTCCAGATTATTACAAAATTCTTGAGTGGACACACTTTAACTTGTCTCTGTGTGAACATGGTCTTAGTCCAATAAAACCAGACATATCATACATACATCTTCTGAGACATATTGCATCACTATATGGTAGAAAACTTGCTTAAAACATTGTTGCCCCTTTATGGAAACCAGCAAGCAGAATATTACACTCATATTATAATTTAGACTATCACATGGTAATGAATATAAAAGAAAAATCATTTAAAAAGGGCATTTTTTCCCCAGATTTTGCTAAAAAGCTAAATAAAGATAAAAAAGTACTTTCCTTCCCAGTTTTCATAGATTAATTTTAAAGATAGATTAAATTTTATTCTCAATGTATCTCAATGATTAATATATCAGTGGTTTAGGCAACCAGAAACATTTATATGAAGCAAGTTGTGATGCATAGTTTGTCCTTACATTCAGTGAGCTGCTTTTTTTAATCTAAAATGCAACATTGCTCAGTACAGCCGTTTACCTTGATGTCCTTCTCCGGCCAGTTTTGGAGGATTGTAGCGATGTGACCACGGTCATGAATAGTGATGAACAGCCCCCTGAAGAAAAGAAAAGCACGGGTCATGTTTTAAACGTCTTTCTCATGTTCCAGCTTCTGAATCGTACTTTATCAGAGTAAAAGTCTCAAAGCAGCACATCAACACTTTATTTTGAAAACATTTTTATGTGAGATTTGAAGGGGAAACAGCTTTGACCTCCTCCACAGAGAGCGAAGTTCAAGTACTTTTTGTTTTCAGCCTCTCTTTTGACCAAACCATTATTAAATATTGGGACTTAATTGGGACTTTTATGTTAAGTCCAGAACTCAGAGCCTCTACAAGGATTTAGCTTTGGACCCTATGGGGCTCCCAAAATATTAATTTATCTCAGAATAACTCCTCTTTCCTATACTTTTTCACTGCCTTTACTCTGAGATGATCCTAGGATACAGAAATCATTACAGTGTGTGAGGTCCAGATGCAGCATCTTTACGATAAACTACACATGTGGGGTTACAGTGTCGGAGGCAACACCTCCTTCATGTGTCATTAACAGTAAAAACATAATTTTATGTGGGAATCTGCTCTAAAAGAACATATCTGTCCCAGGTGGCTGCTGAATGAGTCAAACAAAAACTTAGCAAGACTATTGAAACTAAAGGAGAAGACACAATGAGATGAAGAAAAAGACATAAAAGTGTCACATAAAATGTGATAACTCAGGGATGATGCAGGGTTCTAACTCAGTACAGAGGACAATATCAACCCAAAATCTGGAATTAACATGGATTTAAATAAAGTGTTTAAGCTGATCTGAGGCTTTCTATGAGTTAGTTCCAGACATATGGAGCATAGAAGCTGAATGCAGCTTCTACATGTCTGGTTCTGACCCTGGGAACTAATAAAAGACCAGATCCAGATGAGCTGAATGGCCTGCTGGGTTCATACTGGGTCAAGAGATCCCTGATGTAGTCCTGAACCATTCAGAGCATCACAAACCAGCAAAATAACATTAAAGTCTGTCCTGTGACGGACAGACAGTCATTATAAAGCCCTCAGAACTGGACTGATGAGATCCAAGTAAACCTCTGTGGTCCTAAAAAATAAAGAGCTAAATATATCATTTGCACCCACACAGAGGTACTGACCTCCTGACAGGAGTCTGATAACACCGTAGGCCAAAAATGTAAAAAATGTTTTGCTTTTCTTTCTTTTAACAGCTTAATATATAACAGTTTAATATATTAAAAATGTTCTAGTACATGTTTTGGATTTTCGTTTTATGCCGGGCCAAATGTTTTCTCACCAAACACGCCATCATCATTATATGCTTTTACATAAAAGAGCAATGTCTTTATAGCAGTGATGATGGATTTAAAACAGCACGATGTCTGAAACACTGTAAATGATATTGTCTCTGGTCTGAGTTCAGTCCTTCCAAAACCCAAAAGACTTGACCGGGTCATAGGGCCATGAGGTCAACAGCTGCCCTGAAAATACAGAGCATCAGAGAATGAGAGTTGGGGGAGGAGGGATGTAACAGAAAGGTGAACCAAGATGTTTTTGGTAACTTTCCAGTTGACTGAGATTAGAAATTACTGCCAGTCTGGATGTTTTCCAGCAACCTGTCAGTTCCAACACCAGTGTTTCCTCCATAATGGTGCAGCTGGTGGGGACTTATCCTCCTTTCTTTGCATAAAACACACATAGTAGGCTGACCACACCTCTTCAGAGCTCTTGAGTCTATCATGGTGCATTTTCGACCAGCACTTTTTCATTTTTTTAGCACAGATGTGCTACGTAGATATGCAGAAGCAAGCCGTTCTAATTATGAAGTGTGAGGATGGCTGGATGCCACGTCTGTGGCGGAGTGACCTGCAAATGAACTGCAGAGTAAGCTGCACTGAAAGGATCGTTTACAATACTGATGCTCATGTTGCTTCCCATAAATCAATTAATTTGCTGTTTATGTCTGTTGTTATAAATCAGAGTTGGAGATTAGATCAGAGATTAGACATTTTAGACCTACATGTAATTAATTTAACTATGATGTTAAAGAAAATAAAACACATTAAATAATTGTTTTCTAAATAAATTATTTAAACTTATTTATTTGAAGATTTTTTTTAACAGAAAACATTATACACTCATACAATAAAGTACCTTATTGTACATATATGGTTACAAAGGATAGTCAGAGGGAGATGTTGTATATACAGTTTGTAGCATATTCTTCATACTCTTGTCGTTTTAAAGACCAGAAAACATTTATATGCTACTTTTTTACTCTGAGAAATTAAATCAGAACTGCTTCTCTTTTATTTTATTGGTTTCCATGGAGATGATTTCAATCTGAACTTCCCAGCCGAGATCAATGATGTCTGATAAAAGTTCAAAAAAGGAAAAAAAAAGTTGCAAAAATGACTTTTCACTTTTTCTAAAAAATACCAATGAAAGGTATCGCAGCTGCAGAAGTAAGTAAATAAAAATGCTTTGTTTTCTTTAATGATGATGATACGTATTCTTAATACAAATGTTATAAAAAGATGCTCCGTTTGTAAAGCAACAAAGGCATCTGAACATGAGTGTCCAAATATCCAATTATACCTAAACAAAACATACAAATGACATGATCCAAATAAATCCAATTTAAAAGAAATGTGTTTATATAAGTCCCTTCAGAAACAATTATTGCATAGCTAAGCAAACCAATGAATTTCAGAGTTTCCTCTTTTATCCCCCGTTACTCCAGAAAACACGTTTTCCATGTAGGTGAAAAAAAGAAAGTAACAATTAATCTTTAAATCAAAAGAAGCTACTTGGTTTAAAAATGTAGATTTTTTGCTCCTGTTTTTTCAGCTTTTTGGTTCTTGTTGTGATATCACTATGAGGCTAAAGTGAACATCAGCAGTTACAGTTTCCAGCTGTTTGTGGGCTTAGTTTTACTACAGAGACATTTTACTGTCCCTAAAGCTGAAGCCTTCAGCAGAGGAACAATCAACTTAAAAAAGGGGTCATCGGTGTGTAAGCCCTGTCCAATCCATCAGAGTTGGGCTTAGGGGGGTGCATAGTTTCATCTTGGAGAACGTAAACACTGGGGCCACTGACAGTGTTTGCCATGTGGTCTTGGCACTGACTGATCAGCTGTTCTTTTACCCCACAAACTCACAAAACCTCTCCTTCCTGCTTCAATAACCTCAAGAATTCTCAGTTATTTTATTTAAAAGCACATTTTGTTACCTTCCCCTCATTTAAAGACCCTCCTGTTCTCAGCTGCATGTCAAGGGTTTTTATTTAAAAGTCTAAATCTGTTCAGACCGGTTCATCAGAAAACACAGAGGTTCTGAACAGTGTTCATTTTATTGACAAAATATAACACCATAGTCTTCATCAATGCAATATTTTTCTCGACAAATACAAAATGCTAACTAAAATAAAAACATACAGGGAATAAAACTAAAACAAGATGTACTGATAAGTTTGTTAACCAATAAAAACTAAACTAAAATACTCAGTAGTAACGATATCCAATCAGAACAACCACTATTGTTTGGAAAGGCAAAAGGATTGACAAGGAGATCTTATCAGAATATGAATTGCTGCATGGATGACGCCGCCCATTACCCCAGAAGATGCAATTAACAGTTCATTTCCACTCAGGGAGGAAACAAAGAGTTGACAGACCCATTTCAAATTTAATGTGACACAAAACAAGACACTTGGAGCATCCAGAAATTCATGCAAAGGTAAGCAAACAACATGTTGAGCTTCAAAGTTCAAGTTACTTTAAGAAATGACTCATTACTTTGATATTATTGTAAAAAATGACCCAAAATATTTTGGCGCTGTAGAAACTTTATTTTCACTGTAGCTCAGTTGGAAGAGGAGTTGTCTTTCAGTCAGAAGATTTTAGGGAAATTCAATTCAAGTGTGGACATTGAACCCCAACAAGCCCGATGTGCCTTTCAGGGCGACCGGATGGGGAAAGTACCATATAAGTCCATTAACTTGCCATTTTTTCAACAGTTTTTTCCTGACATTATTTCAAAGCCTTGTTAGAAATTTTTAATAATTTACATTTGTCTCTATATTTTAGTTCACATTATCTACTGTAGTTTTAATCAACAATAATATTTTGATATTTAGTCGACTATAACTAGACTTAAACTAATGGAATTGAGATGAAATTATGACTAAAACTAAACATTTTAGTAAAAAAAAACATAACTTTTTCTGTGTGAATGTAAGTTGTTTCTAGTTCAGAGACGTGTTGCTCATGTGTAGACCTGCCCTCAGTAGGATTTAGCTGGGATCTGATTGCAAAAATCATTAAATCTCCCAGCTGATCTGAGCTCTTCCTGCTGCGGTAAAACACAAACACACTACAGAGACTTCACCAAGACTTCTAACTTCTATCTCAGTGGGAACGTTTTAATTTAGGAATTTTATACTTACTTTTAGCCATCATTACAACACTTACTTACAAAATATGAAGTTTAAAAAAAATCTTTGTCATAATTAAGAATATTTAGGCACAAAATTATAAACTACAGTTCAATTTTCTCAAAAATCTCTTCAATCAGCGACATTTCTAGTGTTGAATCACTGTATTTATTTATTCCATTTAAATCATAATTCCCACTTCACTTTTTACACAAGTACCTCCTCTGATAGAAACTATTTTCATCCATGTGTCAGTACTTTAGTGAGATAAAATATATGTGTGTGTGTGTGTGTGTGTGTGTGAGAGAGAGAGAGAGCCTCCCTGCTGAAATAACCAAAATGAATAGCTTTTAATTTTCTAGATGAGAGGAAGATCACAAAGCCATTACCAAGCATGTCAAGCTCTTCTCGCAATATTCCACGGCAAGAAAACAGTGACCATCCTGATGACCAGAAACTAGACACAAGCACTGAGCTGCATCATGACACAAACCACACCCCAGAGACCTTATGGAGACCTTCAGAAGGAAAGGTCGTTTTTCTACTGCATGACCCCAAGCTGCCCTCTGAGCCCAACAAAGAAAACTGAACCCTATGCACACAAAAACACCACCAGTCCCCATTCTCCCCCCAAACTGAATAAACTAGAGGCTGGGTGCCCTCAGTAAGCAAGACACACAAGCCCCAACTGAAGAAATGGACACACACCCCTTAAAAGAGCGAAGGACCAGTGTTAAAGGGCACAGTCATGCACTATGAGATTTTCCAACTAATTAAGGAGCAAAGTGACAGACCGGGTTTTATGGTTGATGTGACACCTAATGAAAACAACAACAAAGGATTTTCTCCTTGATTTTCTAAGTTTGTTTGAAAAGGTCTATTTAGAGTTAAACAGAGCTAACATCTAGCTGTGCGACTCTGCTCACAAGAAGTGTCAAACTGAATGAAGAAGTCTTTATCATCATGTTGCTTTATTTATACTTTGAATATTTTGCATTAGCAACCATAACAAAGCACATTTTGTTGCCAAGAAGCACAGTTGAATTTGCAAAACCATGTGTTTGAATGTGCTAACTGCTAATTCACTAGGCTACACTACATAGCACACAATAAAGCAAGCTGCTCACTGTCGGACATCACGTGACTAGCAACTGTAACTATGACACTGTAACTATGGCAACCGTAGCGCACTTTAGGCAAGGCAAGGCAAGTTTATTTGTATAGCACCTTTCATGTACAGGACAATTCAAAGTGCTTTACATGGAAACAGTATTGTTCCAAGTTAAATCCAAAGTCATGTGAAAATATTTTATTTCCTAAAGTTATATTTAATTTTTTTCTTTGCAAATTACTGTTGGACTGTATTTTGTCAACCTTGGTATATCCTCCATTGAAAGCTTTGCAACGCATTGTGGTCTATATTAACTCGTTTAGTTACCGTCGATGAACTGGCGTCCCGTCCAGGGTGTACCCCGCCTCTCGCCCGTTGACTGCTGGGATAGGCTTTTTTGACTGGCTATGTCCTGATTTCAGCCAGTACCCGTTTCTGCCATCATCCAGCAGCAGCTGCTTGTGGGCCCAGAAATCTGCTGCTGTTGGACTAATAACTCGTTTATTAATGCAAAGCTGCTTGACAGCACTGACATCCTGATTCTCAACAGGAATGTAATGAGAATAGTTATGCAAGACATGTAAAGCTCACACTGACTGTTTCCCTGCCTCACAGTGACACAGATTAAGCTTCCTGTTTGATGTTATTTTACGTCATTGTCACTGTTTAGGAAATTTAGATGCTCAGATGGTAGTTCTGCAAATGATGTTGGATGCATGATCTGTGAATATGAAATGTATTTATTAACATGTGGAATAAACCTCATAGAGCACAAGATTAAAAGGATATCCAAGATAAAAAGCAACACATTTATTCAGTGGGAAAGATGAAGCTTTTTGGCTTCTGAAAACAGGTTCAAACTGAAGCATCTCTCCAAAATTAACACACTGGAACCCACTGCTAGACCAGCAGCTGGGATATCTGAGGATCATTTCATTAAATATCAATAGAACTGATGCATCATCTGTCCATGTGGTTCAGGTTCACATGGTAACAAACTGGAAAATACTTGAAAAAGACAAAAGACAAAAAAAACAATAAAAACAGCAGAACTGGTGACCTGTCCAGGGTGTAGCCCACCTCATAAACATTATACAGAAAGGATTTATATTTAAACATAATGTTTTGCTTTAGGAGAACTAGTGTATCTTTTTAGTAAATTTCTTCCCTTGCAGAGGAAATATTGCACTTTTACCCTCCTGATTATGACTTTTTTATTCTTTGGCATCGTGTATTTATTTAACACTATGAAAATAGCTGGAACAAATATATTACCTTGTGTGGCAAAGCAGTGTTTCAAATTTCACTCTCAGAAATACAAAGGAAAGTCAAAATCTTTTAACAAAGCTACTTGTGAGTAAGTTTAATTTACATGACATGTGAACATGAATGCAGTTGTTTTTGTTATAGCTTATGTGGTCAAAGTAGCTTATTGGACAATCCCATGGCACCAACTTCAGTCACACGGTCAGGACACCATGCTGAGGTCTAACCTGATCATCAGAACGGGTCAGAAAGATGAATTAACTGACTGAACATGGTTGATGATCTGAGGATGAACCTGTTAATCTACTGCCACTTTTACACACAACCATCTTTAGGATTTAGAAATAATTATCTAGAAGAGAAAAAATCCAGTGAGGAGCAGATAAAAAAAACTTGTTGATGGCAGAAGTCAGAGGAGAATCAGCAGACTGGTTGGAGATGTTAAAGACAGGCCAGGTGCAGCAAACCATCTCTGAATACACAACATGTCGAGTAAGTTCCACTGCTCTGACAAACTCATACTAACGAGCCACTGCATAGAACTTCATAGGACACTGGGTCCATTTTATTTGAGTCAGGTGATTTGAAGCAGTGACAACATAGAGGATCCATGTTGGACACTCCTTATGAGTCATTTTCTAATGGCTACATCCGGAAAACGCACCATGTCACAAAGCTCAAACCATCTCCAAATGACTCAGTGTACTCCAAAAAGCCTCCAGTCACTGAAGCAGCTTTGGGATGTGGTGAAACGCGAGATTCTCATCATGGATGGATCCAACACCTCAGGATCAGCTGAGGAATATTTCAGCTCTTTTTTGCTCTCTAACTTAAGGAAACTTGTCAGTCATGGTTATAATATAAAGATCTAAAGTGTTGAGTATACTTCTCACTGAACTCCTACTGTATGAGATAAGTGCTGCATCATCGAATGTGCTGGAGACCCAGACGTGCACACTGAGCACTCATGAGGAGACAGACTGGTCTCTATGCCTGGATGTGGTATTTAACCACAAGCTGTAGAAAAGGACTGACAGCACAATATTTAAGCAATGAGACAGTCCGTCTCAACTTTCTTGCCTCCGTTCCTACAAGATACTGAATAAGTTAATAGCTTTCCATGGAAAGAGATTTTTTCTTTCCTTTTTTTCTGTTTGGCTGCTTCAAGAGCTTCAATACTAAATACATTTTTACACTTTCTGGGAAACAGGAAGTCAATTTTATTCTTTGAAAATAAAAGCATACTTTTGGGTTTTTTCCCTACCAGTAAATGTGAGGCATTCAGGTACCCGAGGCCAAAAGAAGTGAAGCAGTGGATGCACAGGTTGCTGCTCTATGACCCAAACAGCTGACAAAAACAATTTAGCAGAAGAAAAAAGAAAAACCCATTAGGAACACAAGTCTGGTAGTTTCATTTAATCACCATGTCGTTGTTGCAGTCTGAGCTGACAAACTCTGCTCACATTAAAAATTACACATTGCAATGGAAAAGATCATCATTTTTGAAGTTATAAATATGCATCGGAGCTCTGAAGAGAGAGAAACATTGAATTTAAAAGGAAAATAAAAGAAACAGGAACAGTGAATATTTGACTGAATGAAAAACAGCTCAATGCAATTATTTAGCCCACAGTCTCTGTATATAAACCCACATAAGCCTCTTTATTAATGTTTAGTCAGGAGAAAAATTTGTTTTATGCCTGAAGGGAGTGCTATGTGTGGGTGTTTTTCCTAGAAATTAATTAAAGCAGGAGGGAAAATGTCAACTTAGAGCTCTAGTCCTCTGGAAATACAACATGTGGCTGAAGTTTTCTGGCTTCCCTTTCCCTTTACACTCAACTCACAGACAACACTCTTCTTCATCCTCCTCTGCCTCTCCTCCTCCATACATTCAAGCTTTACAGGTTTCCATCACATAAGGAGTACACAACACAGGATATGAATCAGCTTTGCTCTTTTTTCAAACACAAGCAAGATGCAGTTCCAGTTCTTGGACTCAGGCAACCAGAGCGTGCCCCCACTTCATTCCAGCATGGCCCACTGAAGACGTCCACACAAATTACTCTTCCCTTGAGAAGCTTTTCCAGACTGGAAATCAGCAATAACACTGGAGAATTCGAGGCCAAAATGAATAAAGTTTAGCTAAGAATTAGACTTTCATCACTTTAAGTCAATTTTTGAGGAAATCATACAAATATGGCAAATTTTCATCAGATTAAAATAAAAACCATGGGTTTTCATAACCTGTTTTATGCTAAAATTGTGTGAATTAGAGATTGCCAAGGATGTTTAGTTTCTCTCTGAGTAACTTTCACATTGGTCTTAGTGCAGGAAAAAGCAGGGAAAGGTCTCTTTCAGCACAAAGGTCCTGCTAAAGGAATCAGAGGAACAGACCTGATGAACCCAGCTGGCTATTAGATGAGGATTCAGCCCTCTGCTTCCAGCTTTTCCATTCATTTGCCTTGACACACACATTCTGACATTTGAGGCATGGCAGTGACGTTGGGTGTGGGATGCTAGCATTTAGAGGGAATTGGTCTCGCCTCAGCCAGAAACTCGCCTGCCTGCAAATGTCTCTGCAAATCCTGCTTCGCATTAGAAACAGTGGTTTTATCCTGCAACACATATGTGGAAATATACAAACATAGAGCTCATTGATGATACGAGACAAGAAATTATTGTAGATCATTGAATAAAATGACAGTATTTTATGGTCTATTGTACTCTCAGTGGCACTGAAGGAAAAAAAATGTGATTTCCTTTCAGCAACTGCAGGCTAGCTGCTAATATTCACTACAAAACAGCTGGAGAAGCACTTTTACACTATCAGATTTTTCGTGGCTTGCAACTGAGGAGATAATTTGTATAATATATGGCACTATGTTAGAAGTTAACTGTAAGAATATTATATTTTACAACCTATTGTCAGTAAATGTTAAATATGTAACATAAATCTTTCCACATTATATGCTGTAAGCCATGAATTGGGTTGCAAAGTGACTAATTTACTTTAAATTTATCCTTATATGTAAGAAACAGCTGGAGCAAAATGACTTTTTTGGTTAAATATTATTATATTTGTATATTGTTTTGTTAGTGTGAAGATGCCCTGGATGGGATGCTTTCTTTCTAGTGGTGAATTTGAGTCCCACGTGACAAAAATGGATCAGAGTGAATCAAAGTCGGTCAAAGTTGGGCTCGGTCAGAGTCCTGAACATTTAGTTAGCAAGCTAATTCATACCAAAAGCCAGGGATCTAACACAATCTCAAATAATAACACAATCACTTTCCATTCATGTCAACAATGTAACCCTAAGCTGTGAGGGAATGGACACAGGAGACACAGTGGAAAGACCCAAATGCAGGACTATAAATAACAGAGTCCAGTAGGACTAAGTGTCAAAACCTGACAGAGTCATGCAAAAAGAGAAATATGAAAGAAACACTGGGATGGTTTCAGCGTTTCACTGAGCCAAGACACATTCCTAATAAATCATTGCATGTATATTTATAAGTCACTGCTACAATGTTGGTACTTCATTATGTTAGCTTGGATCAAAACGACGTTCAACAAATAAGGTTTTATGTTTTTTAATATAGAAATAAATCATAGTAACAAGCAGCAGCAGTTTGCAGACTGAATAAATATGGCAGCAGATTGGCTGCGTCACAATAAATATAATAAACCTAGAAAATAAAAGACATCTTGGCTTCTTCTCGCCAAAAAAAACGTTGTGTGTTCTGGGTTATTTCTGAGAGATTTTATTGTATTAATCTCATTCTGCTGATAAAATACTAATATATATGCGCTTCTTTTTGGCTCAACATGCTGTAACAGTTGTTTCATGTTTAATTAATTCAACATAATGATTATTGAACTGAACGTAAAGTTTTATTATTAATTTGTAAATTCTATGTAATATGTTCAAAATTAAAATGCTTAGTAAATTAAAAATAATACACTATAACTGTATTATGTCGCACATAATTAAGATGCTAAATAGAGTGTTTGATATTTGATGTTATCCTATTATTTAAATTTAATGTTCTGTTCTGTTCTTTAAGTACTCCTGGTACTTTTCTGGTCTAAATATATACATTTTTTGCATTTCAAGTTAACATGTTTAAATGGCATTTTTTATTAAATAACAACCCAAAATACTTTACACAACAACAATGCATGGACAGCAAAACAAAACTTTAAATAAGACTTTTCATACACAAGCATGTAACAGGATAATCATAGTGAATCAAACAGACTGCTGGACTCAGGGATCACAAACTGTAAGACCATTGCAGGAGCATACCTGTAACCTGTATCGAACAGAGACAGTGTGCCACAGTATTTTTCTATATTTTGTTCCAGATATATGCCGGAATCAAAATGAGAACCCCAGAGTTTGATGAAATGCCAATAATGATGCACTAAAACTCTGATTTATAGTTTCCGCTCAGTTCAGGATGAAACTAGAAGGATCCAAGCAGCTACTCAGCATTTTTCCATATGTGAAACGGCTTGTTTGCATCAGAACTGATATGAAACATTTAGACTTTTTTCTTTGTATTCAGGGACTGACAACTCTGGTCCTTTTTGCTAAATTTTGAACAACCTGTGCGATATGTAGTGAGTTCTGTGAAGTATATGGTTATGTTGATCTGCATTTCTGCTTGTTGGTTACATTTTATGACAAATTTGGATCCAAAAAATACATCTTTTTCCATGTATATACTGATAAGAAAGTGCTCTAGACTGGTTGTTGTATTATTTTGGGACAATGAAAGATTCACCAGGCTGTCAGAGAGGATGATACGTTAATGTTTCAAAGCATAGGTTTTATGGGGAGCAAACTGTTTGTTTTAGGTCTAATTTGATTGTCCTAAACAGATTATTTAAGTTCTTATTGCAGTAGATTTGCTATATTGTGATGATTAATAATAATAATAATTATTATTATTATTATTAAATAAAAAAGGTGTCAAAAAGGTTTTATTATTAATTGATAAAAAGGTATTATTAGTATTAGTATTAATTATGATTTATTAATATTATTATTTATATATTATTATTATTAATATTATTATCTCATTAAAATAAAGATCTTCTAAAGATTCAGGTTTTGGATCTTCTCCTTCACTACTAAGAATCAGCTGTTAGAGTCAGTTTGTTCATAAAAGACACATTAGTATGGTATAAAAAACCAGAGTAAGAGAAAATCCCAATAATTTTTCACAGGGACTCTAACATGGATGCAGTGTTTTTTAAGGAAAAATCGATCATTTCAATGCAGATACAGACTATTTATACATGCCCAACCTATGATTGTTAGCTTCATGTTCACCAAAAAGACTACATACTCTGGAGTATTTCTTTTTAATTAAACACGACCGTACGCCCCTACCATGTCGGAAAGGACTTGGGTGTGTTTAGATCCGGGGTGTGAAACGACTCCACAGAGGAAATGGCAAAGCTCATATGTTAACATTAAAAAGGCCAGAACCGACATCTGTTTGGGAATCCAAGCACAACACACATTTCAGCCTTGACAGGTGTAATAAAAACATGATCTAGCGTTGTTTCAATGTATGGGGGCCTTGGAGCAGTAATTGGAAACGATAACATTGTTAAAATATACAGAGCACACTGGTACAAGTGGTGGAAGTGGCTAACATTTGTTAACATTGGATCATTCCATAAGGTATCATATTTAACTCGTCATCCTCCCTCATTTTAGAGTTTTACCCCTATTTTTAAAAGATAGAGAGGTAAACAGCTTCATCCACATTAAGCACACAGTATAAACTACTCTGCTACTGTAACTGTGTCCCTGTGTCCACGTTAAAGCTATCAGAGACTTTGTGGCCAACCTGTATGACATATGCTGGATACATTGTCTGCTCCAAGCAGTTAAAACACTGCAGGGTTTTCTTTAAAACTACAAACCAGACATTATGTGATTCAGAGAGAATATTAGAAAATAATTAACAAGTTGTATTTTCCAGTGTGGGCTGGTAAAATATTACTTATGCTCACCAAAATGTGATCAGTAAAGACTGTTGGAATAGCAGCCAAACAGGACTGCACTCTATAATTTAGTCCTGAGCACAGATGGAGAGTCTTGCATTAATGCGTCATTCAGCAACTCCAGGAAAGTTCAAGCTGGCTGTCAATAATAAAAGCTGAAGAAAGAAAAATATGCATAGGGAGAAGTAGAGAGGATTATTATACAACATATTTGAAGTTTCCTGCCTCTGTAAAAGGTAGATGGACTGTGAGATGAGGGACAGAGGCTGGTAAAAGAAGTCTGAGTCACTGTTATAACTGAGAAATAAGCAGAGATGAACAGACCTGTGATGGTCTGACAAACTGGTTTACCCCGACTCAACCATTGATTACTGGAATAGACTCCAGCTACCTGCAACCTTGAATTGGAAGAAGTGGTATGGATGGATGAATAGATGGACAGACTATGTTGTAAAATTAGCAATGTTCATGTAGACCTTGCAACATGTCATCATATCATTCCTCTTACTGACTATAGATCAATAATCTCCTCTAAATATTAAAACAGAAAGACATTTAGTGCATCAGACTGAAAATTAAACTCATATTTCTGTCACAGGGTGGTGGAAAAGCAGGCAAAATGCAGGTAGGATGCAGGAAATGAAGCTTTAATTTCAGTAAACCAACGATAGGAATGAATAAACAAGATGATTACAACATGAACTGGCACTAAGGAGTAATTCATGTACACACGGTCAGAGAAAGAACGATACAGGTGGGCTGAACAAAACCAGGTGAACTAAAGAAAGGACATGGGAAGATAGGAGAGACACAAGGGAGGAAGAGTACAAAAGAAAAAAGAAAACACTGCAGCACTAGTGAACCAAAACAGCGGCAACTTGTCAATAAGAAAATACAGTGTGCTTGTAAAATGATTATTTTAAATTAAAAAGATAATTATTTGGAAAAAAAATAGATTTTACGGTTTATTTTATTAAAAGCCAGTTTCATTAATTTGTTCATTTCTGTAGTAAAAGGATATTTTTATGCAATTGATTCTTTATTAAACTTATTGTATTTTCATTTTATACACAAGTTTCATTAAGACCATAATTAGGAAATTTAATGTTTTATAAAAAAAAATAAATAAATACAGTAACGTTTGAGCCAGTCTTTATTCAAAGTTTAAATCATAATTGCCAAAATAAGTCAGATTAAAGTACTGTTAGCATGTTAAGTGTTTAATCATTTTCAAATGCCCCTCCTAAAATATTTTATCAATGTAAATATTACATTGGGTTAATTCACGGTAAAAGTTTCTTTTTTTCATATTGATCCTTCTCATACAGTCTGTTTAGCAGAGCCTTAAAGGATATTTGAACACATTACAAATAGTTAAAAAGTTTTTATGGACTGCTTAAAAAATAAGCACAAGGAGAAATGCTGCTAAGAAAAGAAATGCATATTTATATTTATAATAATACACAGAGCATATTAACAGCTTACACTGCTTGACTGAAATTCTTCTTACTTAATTTACTTTATAGCTGTTTTAGTTTATGCATTATTTTAGCATTTCTATTTTTAATTGAAATCTTTCTGACAACAGACTTTTAGACAAAGCTGGGATCAGAGGTTACTGACCCTGACGGGATCTTTTGAGGACAAACTAGCCAACACACTGCATGTGTACAAAAGCTGCCAAGGACACTTTTAAGCTTACAATCCCCCAAATGAATGGGTTTGCAGTGATTTCATGGTTGTTTCTAAAGAGACACAATGGAGCAAAATAGATTTTTTTTTCCTATGTGGCAGAATCCAACCACCTGGATGTTTTGGCTGGCTGCTTGTACTCATGGAAAGATGAATCTACGATGGTCCCTAAATTTGCAGGTCACACACCATTCAGCCAGGTAGTCTTAGTTAAGACAGTTTATGAAAACATATATTTAGTTTGATTGCTACCCATGTTTACAGAGTGAATCATAGCACTGCTGTGGATTTAAGCAGAGCATTAAATGATACATCATTTATTATGCTAAGAGATCCTGGAGGATAACAGGAGTTTGGTTTGATGTGCTCTGAAGTGCTTTTGCTTTCACTGGCTCAAAATGTTCTCGGACACAAGCTCTATGTTGCCAGGCAAAGTCGGCAAAGTCCAGAGTGAATGACTTCCAAATGTTTGCCACGAAGTCAGTGCTACATACAACCCTTACTCCACTCCCTGCGTCTTCATACTTCTCAGTAAAAACTCAGGTTTTACCATCCAAGTGGTTGCTTTTTGTTTATAATTATAAATGTAAAATTAAAGTGTTTTCAAGCTGTCTAGTATTTCTTCTATCCAAATGAAATGGTCTCTTTCAGGCATTGGTAATTTACACTGTGTGTGGGCCTGAAATGAGGAACATCACAGCTTAAACGCCCCTAAATTGCTAAGTGGGAAGTCTTCCTGCATCCTTTAGGAGAGGGGAGTCTGGGGCCTTCAGGAGATGCCTTTCATTAGCCTCTGAAACGTCTTGCAGCTCACGCTCGGGTTTAATTAAAGAACAGGCTCTAAAAACTGGTTTGTGTTACTGTCATCATGACACAGATAAAAAAATAAGATTGACCTTATCTTTAAATAACACATATAGTAGAATCAGAGCAGAAACAGTTCATACAGTGCTCTCTCCCTCTCTGTATCTATAATGTATAAAAATTTGCAATCAGAGGAGACTTCACTCTGTAGAAATGTCCTCCTTATTCTACCAAAATATTAAAATATCACAAAAACATATTTGTGTTCAGATTCCTGATTATTTTTCTTTTTCCTACTTTTTTATTATTATTATTTTTCCCACATGCTTTTAAAAGCTTTGTGATGACATGAAGGTGTGGACCCGAATGCAGGAGAAAAGGCACATAGCAGAAATGATCAATGTTTTCATTTAAATGCGACAACGACCCAGCAATCGAACGGAAAACCAGGGAGTCGAAATACAAGCAAACAAAATGAGACACAGGTGACAATGATACACTCATTTAACCCAGGCGAACTGATGGAAAGTGACACCACACATTTTCTAAATCAGTCACAAAACATGTTCTGCATCTGATTAATATAAATATATAATAAGGTGAAAAGGCCACATTTGCAGGTATGGATGATAGATCGTTACAAACGACTCCAAAGTCCTAAATGAAAATGTTGGTTTTGATAAGCACATCTTTCTCTGAATTTAAAGCGTTATTTAAAATCCAAATCCAAAGTTCAGTTTTTGAATAAAAAAGCCAACTTTTAGCTAAAACTCCTTTTGGGTTTGAATTCTTTGATGTGCACTTGATTCAGTTTTATTAATTTCAGCTGGGAATTTCCTCTGTGCATTTAACTCATCCTATGGAAGACGTGCAGCTGACGTTACCGAGTCACATGACTTTTGTTTTTCACTATTTTAGACAGCAAGTAAACCAGTCTCAGACCAGTTAAGACTGGACAGATTGTAGTGTGTGGAATATTCTTCCTGGTTAAAATGGTGATTTCATGCTCCGCATTCGGGTGTAGCAGCCTAATAGTACGGCCTGGCGTTCGACAGATTCCCAGTGTCGTGAGGCAGCTGTCAGACGAGAGGACTGGGAACCAGCGCTACCAGCACATTATGCAATCAACACTTAATATCAAACTTCTTATAAAAGGAATAATGACCAATGAGGTATGTATAATCAGAAATGAATGGGCAACGTGAATTGGTGAGTTAGC
Source organism: Kiunga ballochi (assembly GCA_037177335.1). Taxonomy (NCBI): domain Eukaryota; kingdom Metazoa; phylum Chordata; class Actinopteri; order Atheriniformes; family Pseudomugilidae; genus Kiunga; species Kiunga ballochi. The sequence continues at coordinate 22,102,359 of JBAMIG010000006.1, read as the reverse complement.
ATCTGTGAAGTATATTATTTACTTAAACCGTTAAAATTGTTAGTTTTTGTGTGTATATGTGTGGGGAGAAAGGTGGTGGGGTCCGTGTGGATGGCTGGGCATGTGTATTTGGGTGTGTGTGTGCAGGGTGGAGGGGTTATGTGGTCTGTATGGACGGTTGTGCGTGTGGGTGAGGGTGTAGATGGGGGTGACTCCCAGGGGCGTGCATCTGGTGCACTGGGGTGGTTGCTAGCCGCTGGGGGGTGGCGGTCTGGGCGGTCAGGGTGGTCTGGCCTCTCGCGGGCGCTGGTTGGCATCTCTGCCTGCGGGGTGGGGGGGGGTATCCTTTGGGCGCATGGGGCCCTGGGCCGGCGCTCTGCCTGCCATGGGCGGCCGGTGCCCGGAGGGGTCGGCGAGTCCCAGCCTGGGCCCACTGGGGCCCGTTCCCCCTGACTGTGGGCGGCTCTGGCTGGCGCCTCCCTTTGCTGCCTCCTGGGCGGATGCTGGGTTTGCCGCCAGGGTTAAGTGGCTGGGGTCCTTATTCGGGGCTGACGGCCGTTTGCCCTGGTCTGGGGGGTCCTGACCTGCCTCTGACCTTTGGGTAGTGGGGGTCATCTT
>JBAMIG010000006.1:22080382-22090497 GCA_037177335.1 Kiunga ballochi | reverse complement strand
TATATATCAGAGTCAAAATAAAGAGAGAGTTTGCTATTATCCCAGTGAGAGAGGCTTATTAAGGACATGTAGGTACCTTGTGTAATGAAGGATTCCTCAAAGACAGATTGAGTTAACAAGAATTTATTACCAAAGAGAATGACATGATGAGCTCATGATGACACCAGAGTGAGCAATAAAAAGGGATATCCAAGAAGCAGTGCAGGGATCGAAACCAAGAAGGGAAGCTGAGGAGAGTTCAGAGGTGGGCAGAGATCAAAGCAGGAAAAGGAATGAGAAGTACAATCCAAAAGGCAGAGTGGAAAAAGAGGAAGATGCGATGAAGGCGTTACCAGATCTGACGAGGACTAAGTGGAGAACTGCTGCATATATAGTCAGAGGATAACAGGTCGAAGTGATTAGTAATCAAGAGACTGGCTGCGCAGGAATCTGGCTGAAGTGTCACTGAGCTGACCCAAAGTAATCCAAGCAGATTCTCGAAGTCTAAAGCTTCACATTAAAGTATTGTAGGGCCAGTCAATATTGATATTATTATTATTTGGGTCGATTCATCCACCACAAGTTACCAAATAGCTTGTAGAGCTTTTCTGAATCAGCTGGAAGAAAGTTCAAGCTGAGTTTATGGAGGAAAAACAGCCAGAAGGTCAGATGGAACAACGTGGACTGCAGCGCAATTAAAAAATCAGAATTACATAACCACAAACAGTTTTCTTTCCTAATGAAAGCAGGAGGAAGAGGAGCAGAATTACAAGTAGAAAGAATTCACTACTCTGTGTACACAGTGTGTTTCAGTCTATTAATAGAAATATCCCTGCACACTCCATCAAGCTGTTTTAACTTTGTTTTTTATGGACGACACTGTGGGAATTGTCCAACTTCACATCAAATCTAATAAATAAACACATGCAGGGCATTTTTAAAGTGCTCTGGTTTGCATTGCATGTTCAACACCACAATACGGCTCATAACAGATATTCTCCCAGGCATGTAAACACACTCACACAGGCATGCACTGACTTGTTTAACTTGGCTCTCTGCAGGTTGATATGACTCAAATTAAGGAATCTTTTTACAAGTCTCAGACCCATGTAGAATTTAAACCTTATTTTTCAACCATTTATTTAAAATAAGTATCCATTTCTTTTTATTTGAGTAGATGTACAACAATGGCAGCCATAGAGCTCTAAGCCGCACTGAGCCGGCCAGCCAAGAACAAGGAAAGTTGTCTACAGTGTATGTTGTATTTTAAAAGAAATAAAAATTTCCTGCTAATAGATCAATAACAACAGTCATGGTGGAGCTGGTGTAAAACATCCATTGCTCTTTTTTGAGCATGCCTAAGGAGGTACCTGTTAAATGTACTCTGATCTTTGCTCTCAGAGATCCCTTGTTGCTGGTTCATGTTCAGAGAATCTGCTGCTTGCTCACAAGCTGGTGTGATGTCCGCTTTGCAAACCTACATTCTCAGCATAGCCCAGACTAATACACTTTGACCTCTGCTTTGGCTTTTATCTTGGTCACCCTTGATCTCTGAATGGGAACACTGAAAAGCATGCACACGTGCAGGGTAACCCTGGGCTTGAATCCCCGAGCAGTGACCTTTGGCATGGGATGTTTTTCCTAACAGGAGACAATAATCTCCCTGACGACAGGAAACGTTTAAAAATGAAATGAGGAAGAGGAGGCAGTAACAGACCTAAACTAAAAATAAACTAAAAATAAATAGTTAATGGGGACATGTCATGCAAAATCCACTTTTTTAGACCTAAAATAAATGTTTTTGTGCATTTTTATGTGTTTGTGAATGCAGAAAATGTAAATTAATAACCTCTTGATGTTTTGCATATATCTTTATATTCTTTGTAGTCATATTTTTAGTCTGTTTAATTTTCTCTATTCTCTATTAAATATTTTATCTATTACATCACAATATTTCCTGTAGGTTTGCCAAATAAGGTCGTGGACTTCCAGGTAATCAATATGGTAAATCTAATAGGTTGACATTTTTAGTAAACATACCAATAAAATATTTCTCTGTCAAGTGATTAGCGTATCGCTGCTATCAAGCTACAAACATGGCGGAACAGGGTAGAGTTGACCTTCCTGTGACCTGGAGGGGGCGGGGCTTAACATGCCTCATTCACATTTAAAGAGACGGCACCAAAACAAGTCGCTCTGAAGACGCACCTCAGAACAGGGTTATAAGGTGTGTGTGGAGCGAGAATAAGCAGGAATTCAGACCAAAGCATTGCAGTTATACTTTATACAGACAATAAATTTATGATTTATGTGTTAAAAGGAAGGATTTAAAAGCATCATCTCCTTTAAACTAAAAAGAGGAGTCTTACCACTCCTCTGTGATACAATAAAAGCTATGCTGGAGATGTGGCTTTTATGTAGAAAGCAGAACACTGATAGGAAAAAAGAAATAAAACTGTTTGGGGAAATGTCTCATTCACCTAAAAAGAAACAGCCTGGATCCATTATTATAAGTCAGTAATATCATATTCAGCTAAAATGTTTTAGGCACCAAACTGCTGTAAAAACAGGCTTGATTATTGAACTGAATGTTTGTTGTCTTTTATAGTTGGTTAAAATAATAGTTTTTTTCTGTTTGTAAGTAAAGAAAGGAATGAAGTTAACTTGGAGTGGCCACGTCCCAACAACACTTCTAATCACCAGGCAGACCTCACCTTTACCTGTCCCTATCCTCATCGTGCTCCATCCTTCATCTATCCTCCTGCTTTCAGTAACTGTCCTTTTGACCAGGCTCTCTCTTTCTCTCTCTCTATCATCTCTTCAGCCTCCTTTTTATTATTTACACCTTTTTGTCTCTTCTTCCTCCTTCCACTTTTCTTCTTTTCACTTCTGTTATCCTAATAAATAAATGAAGTAATGATCCCCAAAAGGTTTTCTTTATGAGCTTTCTCTACTATTATCTGTAACTGAGGCATGATACAGGGAGCATTTACAGCCCTTTCTCCATCTATAAAACCTCAGCGACCTTCAACCTTTTCACGCCGGTCACTGCTGCTAAACACCGAGACAGACATAAAACTGCACTGTTAACTCTCTATTTTGGTTTGCATATAAGGATACTGTGTCCTACACTCTGCACGTCACTGCACAGGGTGCAGATTTTAGATTTAATCTCGATAATTTTTTAAGTGAAAGGAGGAGAAGAAAAAAAACCATGCGTTTTCTCGATCGGCAGCTTATCTGAAAAAAAAAGGGTTTTGTGTTTCCTGTTACTGCCTGCGGAACAAGCTAGCAGGAAGCACTGTAAGCCGTGTAATTACAGAAGCTAACACCATGTAACATCCCGGTTAACATAACCCATCTTAGTAATTTAGCAGACAGTGCTGACTCAAAGCTTGACTGAAAAGGAAAAAAAGGCCATCAGTCAAATATGAGTCAAGGTCTGTTGTTACTGATGCAGTCTGTACTTAACAGACTTCATATAGACAAAAGCAGCTTTCAATTACAGCCTTCCCCAATTGTCAAAATGTTTTTATTCCTTTCATTTTCCAAAAACTAAATGTTCACGTTAGACTGCCTGAAACAGCAACTGGTCCACAGCTGCTTTGCAGCACTTAACCATAAAGGATGGCAGCAATGAGTCCTTAAATACACAGGGTAAATTCAGCTTAATGTGAGGCTCTAAGCACACTCACGCTGCTCTTTCATTAACTGAGATACACTCAGAAACGCAACATGCTGTGTGGGCTTACAGCAAAGAATAAGTGTTTCTGATACAAAGTAACATTGTATATTAAAGATAAACAGGAATCAGAATCTTTCTAAAGAAAACACCTTTACTCATGCTGACGTATACTTCCTCTGGGACGAATGGTTCCCTCATTGCACCTATTAGCTGCACAGATTTGCACATAAGCGTCGCTATAATTGGCCCACACAATTCTATGTTTACATTTCACTTTTCCAGAGCGTCTCCTGCTCTCAGGCTTTTCAGAAAGGATTTTCAGACCTCGCTGCAGATTTAACTCCTGAGAGGAGTTAAAGAAAAGTTAGTATTTATCATAACTAATACACACGGAGATATTTATGAGTTTGAATACAGAAAAAACATCTAACTTTAAAGAAGAACGGCACAGTTTTGCTTCAGTTTTTCAAACTTTATCAACAATTGTTCTTTCCATTTATCTTCTGAGATAAGTAGCATCAGTATCTTTTAGTTGTATTTGACTGAAATGTGAAGGAGACCTTCTTTTAAAATAATATGTCTGTTTCTTTTTATAAGGATAGAAAACTAAACATCTTAAAGGAAAGTTACTGTTGAACAGACAGTCTGTCTGTCCTCAAAAGATGTACAATCTAGCAAAGTCATTGGGAACAAGTTTGAATCGTCTTTATGCCACAATTTACTTTTTAAACTGATAAAATGAGAGAACGTCTGCAACATGTGACTGAAAAACAATTCGTCCTATTCTACTCACGTATTTCAGGGTTAAAAAAGAATATGTTTCATCCACAGGTAGATTGTTTGCATAAAAAGTCTCCAAGGCAAAAAAATAATAATGTTCAGTTTACTTTAAGCCTGTCTTCAGCTGAAAAGTCCATGCTAAATGTTTTTCTCTCCTACAACACAGACTGAATGTTTTTTATGGATACTCAGATTATCAAGATTCAAAAGATGTATTTTTTTCTCTTTTATTTAGCTTTATCAGGGTTAGCCAGATATGAAACATTAGCAGGCTTTGTTATTCTCACTGTGCAACAAAAAGCTTAGCTTGTTTGTCGGGTGATAGGGGGAGTAAATACCAGCCACTGCAGTCAATAATGAGTTCTCAGACAAACTCAGGGGGTTACTGACTCACCCATCGCCAATAGCTATTACTTGCAGACTTCAGAATTTTGCCTGCTTGCCGATGATACAGAGGAAAGCAAAAACAAACAAACGAACTTAATCGTCGGTCTACAACCCCTTGCCACACCCCAACTGCATCGTCTCTATTTCCTTCCCATCAATGCCGATATGTTAGCCATGGGCTTTAGATCTCCTGAACCCTACTGAAAGCTCCCTAGTCTTAGGTTGAATCCCATTTCACCCCTTGGCCCCACCCCTTAGCCCTACCCCTACGTTTTGCACGTTCTCGTGTAGGGGTGTCCCAATTCCCATGAGGACAGAAGGAAAGGGGTAAGTGAAAGGGCTATATACCCCTCAGGAGCACACTTCAAACCGAGGGGTATAATAAATTCCCCAGAATACCTTGCGATTCACGGCGTGATGGCTACTGCTGAGTAAGAAGAGATTAACAAATGTGTATTTTCTCCACTCACTAAAAAGTTTCTTTTTAATTATGACAACCGTTGATTTGTAAAGGTTAACGTTATTTCTATATATGATCAATCTCCTAATAAAATATATACTAATAAAAAACATCGCTAGTTCTACTTTGAAGCTTCAGTAATGTTAGCGTTAGCATTCTAGACATTAGCGTTGCTCAGTAGCGAGCCATGCTTTTCTACTCTGGTAACGTTATTAATAAAACTTTTACAACTTTGCTGCTGGTCTTTTAGATTACGGCCGTCATGGAACACAACACGCACGTAAATGCATTTCACTAAATGGATGTAATGCTAACGTTACCCTGTAACTGTGATTAAAAAAATGCGTTTGTGCCTTGGGTTGATGCATGAAATTAAAGTTGTAAACAAATTTGTGAACAAACTGATGTTGTGTTCCAGCATCTTAATAAGATGCCAAAAGTCCGCGCAAGAGAGATTATCACAGTTGCAGACAGCATGTTTTCTCCAGATTTGGGACTACAGCTTGTCGTTTCTACCTACGTAAAAACCAGCAGCGAGAACTGATGACGTATGCAATCGTTGAAGGGGTGTCCCAATTCCTAGGGCTGACTTTTCAACCCTACCTCTTGTAGCTCCGTTTGAAGGGGTGAGGGGCAAGGGGTAGGAGTAAGAATGAGAAATGGGATTGGGCCTTAATGTGATTCAGAAGAAGATGGTTCCATTTGCTCCAGTATGTGAAGGCCACCACAAGGTGCCTATACTCCACCTTTTATCCACTGCCCACACATTACACAGCAGCTGTATCATCTGAAAACTTTTGTATGTAGCAAGACTGAGTTTTACCTAGTCTGGTGCACAAAGCATTAAAAGAAAGAGAGCAATACCTCACTGCAGAGCCTCGGTGTTAAATTCCAGTGTCCTTGACGCATATCCCGTGACCCTGATGGACTGCGATCTAGATGTCCGATAGTCCAGAATCCTAAGAAGGGGGAGTCACCCCAATATGTATGTGTGTATTCAGTATGAAAAGGCTTATGGTGTTAAGGCTCTGGAGCAGTTTGAATTAGTGCCCCCAAGACTCAAACTGCCTTTTATGTACAGTCTTTGGTTCCTTACAAAGTGTCATTTTGTATACGAACACAGGGCAAAAAGCCTTGTCTCTATATTTCTTATTGTTCATTTCTTTGACTCAGCTCTGCATCATCTTCAATTAAAGTGGAATTGTATGTTTTAGACTGTCTGGTTCTCAACAGGTCTAATAGTTTCTCCCTAGAGTGCATGAAGTCCAGCTGTGTAGAAATTAAAACTATATAACCTATAACCCACTATATATCATGGCCATTTAAGGTGAATGGGGGCATAAAAACGTCCCATGCTTCATTACGAATAATAACCGACATAGCTCAAAGGCTGCCAGTCTTATGTATATAAAACAGATACCACCCATAGAGTCTGTTCCCAAATAACCAATTAACATTCCTTACAAAGAGCAGAAAGCTTGGATGTCCAGAGGGGAAAATCCTGTGCTATCGAGTGGCTTTTTGATTAAGGATATGACTGTTGAGGTCAAACCTGGACAGCAGGAAGAAAGGGACAGGGAGTAATGGGGTTGTGTGGGGAGAGTAAGGGAGTTTTACAATAAGGAAGATTAGCATTGTATGGTTCAGAGAGTTCAGCTTGGAAAGCCTGGGAACTGTTGACATCATTGACTGTTGACATCAACATTTCACTGATGTTTTACTTGACTATTGGCTTTGCAATGCTCCCGTTCTCAGCATTTTAAATAGAACGGCCAATCTCTTTAACTGCAAGGCCAATTTGTCTTTCAGTCAACATGTCAGCCTGTCTTCCTCCCAAAGCACAAAGGGAAACCGTTTCATCTCAAGCCAATGGGAATACTGAAGGAAAATGTCTGATTTCAAGATTAAAAAAAGTAAACATTAGACATTTCTATTTTCCTCTGCAACAATGACACAAAGTTTTATAATTCTTACACCAATTTAAAATGAGACATCTAACTAGATTTTTTTCCTCATAGTCAGTAAATTCCTGACCTGCATCTATATACCGTATTTGACTTAGTCAGGTCGCCCAAAATCCTTGATAGGCTTCAAATGCTAAGATCCTAAATGGGGTGAATATGCTAAATAGCACAAATCAACATTTTTCTTGGCTTTGTTTATTTGTCTATGTTCTTTAAAATCAAAATTATGGTGGCAAACATACATCTCTACCAAACATCTAAAACCTAAATGTCACATAAAAGGAAACACAGCCTCTATACATATAAACCTTCCCTGTTTGCTTGTCTGAATGGAGGTTTCAGAATGTTTTACTGCTGTAATGCCTGCTCTTTCCCATGAAGAGACCTAAACTGGGCTGGGTAGGATAAACCCTAGAAAGGTTCCTCATGGCCCTGACCACATCTGAAGTGCCTGCACCCTGTGCCAACACATGTGGTGCCTGCAGCTTCATGTTCCAGAAGTCAGTGGAGGCACCTAAACCTGTAATCTAGCCACTGGGCAGTGCCAGTCCTTAACCTCGGACTGTTAGCCATGCCAGCCCCAAACCAGTCAGCAGAGAGAGGAAACAGCTAATTAGTTCACCAGATGGCCAAACGAGACGGATCAAAGAGCAAACTCTTTGAAACTTTGAAACTGATAAAACAGCTTTCTGTTCTCTCCAAGAAGTTCAAAGCGTGGGTTTGCAGCAGCTTTTCAGCGTGAACATTTAGAAAACATAAACGTTCTGCTACCCCAACCTTTTAATTTTCACCAGCCATAACCAAACAACCTGCGCACGTTTTAGGAGGGTGCCTGTAAGGCCTCTCCCTGCTATCCAGAAATTCCTCAATGCCACCAGAGAAAAGGGGCCTCTTATCACCTACCTAACACTGTCAATCTTTCTCACACACTTTCCTCCCATGCTACACCATCTCATATTTCACTCTGTGTGGAAAGTATGAAGCAAGTATTTCCTGCAACACTAAATGACCAATAACAAAAATGAGTGAAAAAAACTTTTAGAAATAAGAGGCTACGTCCAGCAGGACTGCAGTATGACATTAAAAGGCCACTAAGGTCAAACATTCCTTGCTGGCTTATGAAAACACATGCGTCCTTTAGGGACTCTGGTGAGGCTGTTAATGTGTTAAAGAGGACCTCCTAATGAGAAAAGCTGACCTAAAAGCTTCAAAGCTTCATTTGTGTCATGGTAAGACAGGGTCAAGTTGGTATTTTAGTTGTTGAGGACATCAAGCATCCATCCATCCAACTATCCGTTTTCTACCACTTATTCCCGCAGGTTGCCGATCAAGCCTCCATACACTAAATAATAAGCATTGAGTAGCAAAAACAATATTAATCCCAACATGCTGCTCCGAGCAACACAAAGGAGAGGGGAGGTTTTACAGATAAGCAAAACACCTTGTGGGAAAAAGGTGCAGGTGGTGGAGAACTTCACAGTTACAAACGTGATTTATATGAATAAAAAAAATAATGCAATGTTTCATAAAATATTTTAAAAACAATATCAGATGTGGAACAATAAGAGTTTTTAACTTTTTCATTTAGAAAAAGGCCTTTTTGCAATTTGATGGCAGCAACACATAAAAAATACTGAAACAGGGGCAACAAAAGGCTTCAAAAGTGATTGCCACACATACAAACCAACTGGAAGTTAACTTGCTTAGCCGGAAACAGGTTAATGACATTGTGGGTATGCAGAGCCTCTGAGATGTAAAGATAAGCCGAGGTTCACATCTCTGTCATAAACGGTCTCAAATCTGAAGAAAATGTGGGAGTGTAAATATTATGAGAAGAATAAGAGAATCAGCAGGGATCTCTGTGTGCATGTGACAAGGTTAAAGGTCAAAACTGAATGGTTGTGATCATTTGAGTCCTCATTAAACACCAATACAATTCTCTGCTGAAAGTAAAAGCATGGCTTCAGGTGCAACTCCAAAAATCAGTATGTCCACACTGAAATCCACACAAAAAGCTTGTGCAACCCTTACATTTTCCATACCGCTCCATCCAGTGAAGGGTGGTGGGCAGCTGGAGCCTCTCCCAGCAATCATCGAGCCTAAACATCACAGGTCTTAATGTTAAAACATCTTCCTTTCAACAAATAATATTTTCTCTTAGACATAAAACCTCATTTTACTTGATTTCAGAGTTTATTTTACACCTAACACAGTATCCTGTTGCTCTGACCTCATAATCATGTTGCTAAATCCATCTACAGAAATGTTGATTATCAAGTTTCTGCATGTGTTACAATTATCTGAGGAAATAATCTAGGACATGACAGGAGACAGTAGACGCTCCTAACAATGAAAGATGCCTCATTTCTTCCCTCAGAGCTGACACAAAAAGACTAAAACCTAAATTTAATCCCTCAATACCTTTTCCTGCTTTCTGAAAAGAAAGACGGACCTGATTAAGTTTCTGAGATTACCAGATGAGACAAGAGGAGAGGATTTTCAGTCTAGCTACTTAGTTTTCAAAACACAAATTACATTTCCTAAGAAACCTTTGTCAAATCGGTGGGATGTCGCCTCGTTTCACCTGTTTTTACGAGCTTGCGAATGTAAACAGCCTTTGGTCAGGAATTAACAACCTGAGCCCAACATGTAGAAAAGCCTGTTTCCATTCAGTCTCTCTCATCTGCAGTTTCTGACCAGACATGAAGACAAAAGCCTGCAGATCATTAACAGGGAGAGGGCTCAAATACTTGGCACTGAGATACAGCCTGGCAAAGAAGTAAGTGTGTGTGTGTGTGTGTGTGTGTGTGTGTGTGTGTGTGTGTGTGTGTGTGTGTGTGTGCGTATGTGTGTGTGTGTG
>JBAMIG010000006.1:22021702-22040538 GCA_037177335.1 Kiunga ballochi | reverse complement strand
GGGTTTTGTTTTTTTTTTTTTCCTTTTGGTTGGTTTGTGGGTGGGGGGACAAATGTCTCCCCCCCCCCCCCCCCCCCCCCCCCCCCCCAAGTTCACTCTTTAGTTAGATGGCTACATCTGGCCCCACCTATTTGTGAACAGCTTTTGTCACGAGGGAAAGGGTGGAAAAAGTCCTTTTCATATTTTTTCTTCCTCCCCTCCTCCCCATCAGTGCTCCCTCCTCTCTTTCTTCCTCAGCATCAAGTGCAGGCTGCGCGGAGCGTTCCTGCGGCGACTTGCTCTCAGAGTCTTTGGAGGAGGATGAGGAGAAGGCAGCCTTCGCCTGCGCGCTCACACCGGGACTTCTGAGATGCTCTAACAGCCGCTTGTTGTCTTCTGGGATCATATTTGTGCACATAAGAGGAGGGAAAAAAACAATATATCGCGGATTTGGGATAATCCATCAATCGGATGCGAGGTTTGTTCCCCTGTTATTAACATATTTTATTTATTCTATTCTTTAAACTTATAATGTTATTATTGACATTTTTAGTATGTTTTTTTAGATTTACTTCCTGGTAATGTTTGACGTGATTTTTTTAGGGGGGTTCTCAGTCGAACTTGTTCCCACTGTTCCCAGTTTGGATATTCTTCTCGGTTAGATTTGCTGTCACGCCGCCGCATGTTTATACTTTTTCACATATTTTTTATTAAAGCAGATGTCTGAAATACAGATGTTTTTCCCTTTGTGAAATGAGTAAACACCTTTTAATCCAATAAAAAAGATGGATTTGTGAAGAAAAAAAAACGCATCGCTGATACTTTTATATTTGACCTAAATAAAAAGTTACTCATTATAATGAACTCATTAATAAATTATATTTGTAGTTTGGTCTTTCATTGATATAACATCCCACTTCTTACTTTGCATGAGAATCAGAAATATAAAAAGGTTGGTTTAATTTTTTTTAAATCGTCTCTTAAGACCTAAATAGACCAATATTCCCATTATCCTACTGGTAGCGTTGCGCCATGCAGCGCCATCCTCCAGATGAAGAGGGTGCAGCCTCATGTTTGGCTGACAGAAATGGAAAACGGTTCAGTTGAAACGAGCCTTTCTCAGACCAGTAAAGCCACCATGGCTGCATATCAGTTTCCACTCCTTGCTGAATAATTGCACACTCTCTCTTCTGCATGTGTTATGTTGAGTCTCGCTGTAGGAGTGCAAAACTGAACAAATAGTAACGTTAATGTATTTTTATTCTCATTTATTGGGGTTGTTTTACAGCTCTTGTGGGCTTGTATTTTATTGCTGTATGTTGGTTAGATGTCCGCTGCTGGGTTTGTTTTATTGGACTGCAGACTCAAGCCAAAACGTCTCTTTTTCTGGTGACAGTGGAGTTGCTGGAAACACAGAGCTAAAGTAGAAATTGCATGTTAGATGATGAAGCACTGTATGATTGACAGGTGATGATAGATGCAGAGAGATAACTCTCCCTCTCAGCTGAGTCTCCAGAAACCTCTGCCAAAGCAAGCAGTGTCTCATTTTCACAGTGCACTTGCATCTAATTGAAAGGGAATGTGTGTCTGAAGACACCCCCCTACACACACACACACACACACACACACACACACACACACATAGCAACCCAAACCCTTTTCAACCCCTGCTATTCCTCAGTCTTCCAGCTGCAGATGTCAGCCTGATATCCCTCCATTCAAGCAATGCCTGCAGTTCTTCATTCAACTTCTGTTTAAAATGACCCACTCTAGTCACACTCCTGCTGCAACACACCTTCATCCAAGTTAACGTCTCCCTTGAAATAATCTTCTGCACCACCACCAAGCTGTTGAAACAAAGTTCTCTGCTGCTTTGTGGTGAAGTGATGGTCTGCTGAATCTATTAAAACAGAGCAAAGGTTGCACACTTATCTGCACAGTGGAAGCAGAAACCAGCAGAAAGTCTCTCTGATGTGCATGCAGGCTGCCTTGTGGAGCTGAGGAAACCAGATATGGTCATTACTGAGGGAGAAGGTTAACCATTGTGGCAAACCTCCAAGCCGATGTCTCGGCTCATTCAGAGGATCAGGGTTCATCATCTCCATCTCGCTGCCCACAGCCTCCAGCAACTCTCAAAGGACACAAATCCACTCTGAACCACACTGTTAGGAATTTCACATGAATAATGCTACCAATAATCTTGGCTAGTATGAGTGTGCTGTAGTGTCAGACACTTTCTTTCCCAATCAGAGCCACATTACCTCCTTGTGGCTGTAAGTGGAACTGTTTATACTTTAGTCCCAAGTATTCAGAGCAATCCCACATGATGGATATGCCTAAAACGATTCTTCCTGATCTGTAGTCTCAACCTCACGGTGATGGTTTAATTTAATTTCAAGTTATTTTATTTGATCCTTTTGAACTTGTATTTAGATTTTTTTGCCAAATGAGGGGACATCCAGCCCAGATATTGTTACTGGCACATGATACGATTTAAAAGCATTAACAATCAGCACTGAATCAAACAAAATAAAACATAAAGAGTCAGTTGTTGATGATGTTATTTTAACATTGTGCTGTCAGGGTGCAGTACACTTTAGGCTACTTATGGCTAACTGGGGAGATGCTATGAAAACATATCACACTGCAACATTACATGCCCACTAGGCTACGTTAGCATCACACCTCTGATTCAGCATGTAGCTATAGCGCTATGAGAAATGAGGCTGACTTCTTTGGTTGGTTTGTGCATGTGCAATAATGGTTCAGCATGCATTCATACCAGGAAAATCTGAAGAAAGTTTGATTGATCAGAGAATTATGAAACATTTTGCACCTTTTCTTTGTTTGGTTTGGGTTCAAACCGCACTTTGCTGAAGCAGAAACGACTATTCCCGGAAATGTCAATGACAAAAAAGAAAAAATGAACACCAACTCACTGATTGGCCAGAATAGAAACAGCTTTTCACCACAAAGTAAAGAATGGAGCAAGTCCAAACTTCTGCAGTCTTGGATTTTAGTTTGCACCAGAAAGACAGACTGTAATTTGTCTATGTCACATCCAGTTTATGTTTTACTGCACGGTCCACAAAAGCTTTTATACTTAAAAACTGCACTATTAACTGAGACCCTTTGGTTTGTTGGTTGGTACCGGAGTCCAAATGTGTGATCACTGCTCCATGAAACTACTTATGGAAGCAGACCAGGGTCTGTTTAAAGCAAAGTGAGCAGCACTAATGTGAGGATGTCATCTTAAATTGCAGTTTATCAGTGAGATGGATTTGCAGAGAAGCTTATTTTGTATAATCTAGGGATTACGGGGTGATGGTATTGTAATTGATGCTGTAACTATACCCTTTTTTTGGCTTTTGACTGTCTAAAGAATTGCTTTTAGTGAAAACATGATGAACCAATCATCAAATTGTTATTTATTTTAATCTTTGCTCTTTTCATTTTAGAGTCAGGCCCAACTTAACAATGGGCCCCATACCGCTGTGCGTCCTGCTTCCGGTGACGATGCTGGCCATGGCGGCAGCTGCCGAGGAGCACTCGGTCAATGACCAGTACACCTGGCCTCAGTGGAAGGTGCCACTGGTAAGGAAAAGACGCACCGTGCCTCTGAGCAACCCCAACTTCTCAGCTCATCCTCAACAAGAGCTAAACGGGACGTGCGGGATCGAGTGCCAGCGTCACCTCCCTTTGCCTTCTCTGGACGACGTGGAGCAGTTCTTGTCCTACGAGACGGTGTATGAGAATGGCACCCGTACATATACCTCCGTTTCTGTGCAGGGCATGAACGAGGTGTCTGCCTGGTCCAGAAACGCCTCAACCCACTCCCGTCACAAACGAGAAGTGTATGGTACAGATACCCGTTTCACCATCGCTGATAAACAGTTCTCTACCAAATATCCCTTCTCCACCTCTGTGAAGATCTCCACAGGATGTTCTGGGGTTCTGGTCTCTCCCAAACATGTGCTTACTGCCGCCCACTGCATTCACGATGGGAAGGATTATCTGGAGGGAGTGCAAAAGCTGCGTGTTGGTATTCTAAAGGAAAAGTCCAAACGGGGTAAAGGAGGCAAAGGAAGAGGAGGGAGAGGAAATGGTAAAAGAAGAAAGGGTGACAAAGCCAAAGAAGCACAGGAAAAGGAGGAAAGTGTTGGGAAGGAGGAGCGTAAAGGAAGAGGGAAAGGCAGAAAGAGTCGGAGTCGTCGAAGTGCTCAGTCAGGAAAACCTTCGTTTAGGTGGACCAGGGTCAAGCAGACCCAGGTTCCTAAGGGCTGGTTCAAAGGCGTGTCTGACGGACTGGCTGCAGATTACGACTACGCCGTCCTGGAGCTGAAGAAGGCACCAAAAGTAAACTACATGGATCTGGGTGTGATCCCCTCTGTCAAGAAGCTTCCTGCAGGACGGATCCACTTCTCCGGCTTTGACGACGACCGACCTGGTAACTTAGTGTACCGGTTCTGCTCCGTGTCTGAGGAATCCAGTGACTTGCTGTATCAGTACTGTGATGCCAAACCGGGCTCTAGCGGCTCTGGAGTCTATATTCGCCTCAAAGAGCCAGGAAAGAAGAAGTGGAAAAGGAAGATTATTGGGGTTTTCTCTGGTCACCAGTGGGTGGATGTTAATGGGAATGGAATGCAGCAGGATTACAACGTGGCTGTGAGGATAACGCCCCTCAAATATGCTCAGATCTGCTACTGGGTCCATGGGGATTCGAGCGAGTGTCAAGTAACCTGAGACAACAGCACTCCCTTATCCACCATCCGGTTCTCTCAGATCCACTTCCATAAACAGACTTAGACAGCAAGCAGAGGCCACACGATGAGGAGAAGTCTCTCCCTTCCCTATCTACCTGTCATCTGCTTTGCCTGCGGTGTGTGTGTTTGATATAAACACGCACAGCAAAGCGGACTCAGTCTAGACGACAACAGAAACTCAGAGATGTGTCCTAACCACGTGACAGCTTTTCTAATTTATTTGCTTTAAAAAGGTTTAAAAAAAGAAGACATTTACTTCTCAAATCTGCAGTTTCTGTTAATTGATAACATTAAGGGCAATGAAAAGAGTGTCCCTGTTATATTTTCCTAATCTTTGTACAAAGAGAAAAGACTTTGTTTTTACAATGTTTCCACTACTGTAAAGAACAAATATGTATCGTCAATTAAAAGAAAAAAAGACCCAGACACAAAATAATGTAAAACACCGCTATTAAAACTTTATATGACCATTTTAATTGATAACCTGGTGATTTGCTTTGTGAATATCTAGAATATTATGTAAGTTTAACGTCTTACAGGTATCCTTTAAAGATGATCTTTCTGTCTGAATAGAGAAAGCCTCCTTTGGATGAGGTGTAGATTTTCAGTTTTGTGAGTCTCAGCTTGTTTTCTCTGTTTTTGCAGCACAGTGAAATGTGGTTTCATTGTTGTGCACATAAAAATATGGATTATCCAGAAGACGTGGTGCTAATTTATGGGGCTGTAAAGTTTGTTTTCTTTTTCCAGAAACTATTTTGATAGCCGAGTACTGTAACTGTGTATTTAATGTGAGGCAACATGTGTGGATGGTGTTACAATGGGACTGAACCATTCAACACTTTACTTGAGCTGTTTATATTTCTCTATTTTAAAATGAATTTTTAACAAATATTTTAACAAGTTTAAATTTGGAATGTAAAATCTTTGACTTTTTTCTAATTTCATTTATTTTTCTCTTTTTTTTCCTTCATTTTTATTTTGTAATTGATTTTTTTTTTTTTTGCTTTTATTAGAAAAAATATTAAAAGTATTAATTTGAATACCAAACAAAATTTATACAAACTGAAGACTACCAACGATTAAAGCAAAATTTTCTATATGTGTTTGTCTGGATTAATTTTTACGTCCCACTTTCATGAACTAGTTTGCTGGTAGCAGTGCTTAAACCACTTTTGATAAGTTTTTAATCTCTTTATGTAACGTAGCGGTTTTAAAAAAAAAGGGGTTCTTTTGAACAATAGGAAAACACTGGAGAAAAATATTTCTACTAAAAAATAAAGAAATATAGGAGAGAGATAAATACATCACAAAACAATGGCAGGTGGTCATTATTTTTGTTCCTGTTTTTTCTTATTTTTCATTCATATACTGTAATCAAATTTTTTAAATTAAAACAGTGATAGTTCTGTACATTTTTACTTGTATTAGTCAGACAAATAAACATGTTGCATTGGAAAATCATTTCACCTAAATTTCTCATATCTGGGTCAGTAAAGGTTTATTTTAGCATCAAGAGTCTTACCTTCAGGAGACATGAGGCAAAAATATCAGTTTATAAAATGGAGAAGTTCAACTAACAATGTTGCTTTAATTATTTATTCATCAAGCAGTTATGGTTTTAGTGGCTGCTTTCTAAACTGAAGAAGGTTTGTGTTGCTATAAGTTGTCATATATGACTGAGAGTTGTAGCAGTTTTTGCCCAAAATACAATGTTGGGACAATAACAATTAGAAGTATATAAAAAAATAGTTCCATATTTGGTCTTGTTTTAAAGGTTTTCAAGAAATAGTCATCGGCTACTTTAGGCTAGTTACTTGCCTGAAAAACATACAACAATATGGCAATTTTTAATACAAAAATGGAGCTTAAATATACTCAAATGAAAAAAGGGAACAGTGGAAAAATCTCTTCAATCTGTAAAGCTTTTACGGAGACTGAACTGAAAGATATTAAGCTGGGTGTTAGACAATGAAACTGACCGCTTGCAGTCTCGTGTCTCTGTCAGCTTTGCTCCCAACAAAAATAAAAATTTCTCCTGAATTTCACGCTTATTTCCCAAAGACCTTGACTCCTCAAAAGTCTTCACACAACTTCATTTAAAGAAAATCTAAACAAATCTGAAGAAAATAACAGAATTTTTCAAATACTTTTGAGAAGTCCTTCGATACAACAAAACAATCATTTCAGCTAAAGCAGAAAATTCTGCTACACATAAGAGCTAACACCTTGCAGTCATGATTCAACTATATGGTTTCATATAAACACACTAAATGATAAAGTGAAGCAATTCTTTCATAAAGTCAAGCACTATCTTTTAGAGTATAATTGTTAGAGTAAACTAATTGACCTTGATAATGCTAACAGGAGGTTAGTCCTGCTACAGAGCTAACTTCTAGAACTGCATGTGGAAATTTTTAAGGCACCGAAGAGCCTTAAAACTTTATACTTTCAATATCAAATTTAAAAGATAATTTTCCTTCTGGTGTTCACTTGTAGCCACTTCACTCAAAGAACCAGCTAGCTTACTCATAGAATCAGCTAGCTTACTCAGAATCAGCTAGCTTAAAACTAGAATTATTATTTTGAGAATTTATTGTGTTTTATGTTTTAGGAAACTTTTTCCATTAAGATTTTTTCATCTCAGCTCCATAAATGATTAAGTGCACAATGTTCTATAGCAATAGATTTAAAGCAATGACAAGCACGTCTATCCATCATCCAATTTATTGCATCTCAAAGGGCTTACATGCACTGGGGTCAGGGCCATTATAAACAAAATAAATTTACAACTGAACAAAAATACAATTTTAACAATTCAGTCATGAAAAATGTTAAGTCTCCCATTATTTTCTCAGAATCACATCTGACTCTCACAACCAATCCACAAACATGACAGCGTACACACAGAGTTAGCATCACAGCCCTCTGTGGTTTACAGCACAGGAAAAAAGACCAGTGGGTTATGACCCAGAACATAGTGATTCCAGTGTTAGTAAGTCAGTACAGAGGGAAATACTCTATGAGAAGATATATTTTAGATAACAAGTTCATGTCTACAAGGTTCAACAGTGACTCCCAGAGGGTTACATTACAAATTACAGATGTTTCCGTGACAACAAGCCACATGTCAGCAATAAGATAAAATTGACTCAAACAATTGACAATTTGACGAGTGGATCAAATGTCACCTGTAAACCCTCATTCATGTTGCTGTTTATGTTGGTGAAAATTACTGAATGTAAACAGCTTTTTTATTAAGGATGCAAAAAAACTCAGTAATGTACCTTGAATCAAAGAAAGCGGGAAAAGGTGCAGACCTCCTAGCTGGCTCGCCAAACTGGACATTTTGCACCATGTGAACTGCATTTATCTGGATGGTTTTTTTTAATGTAGAAAACATTCATATAGATCAGTTTAAATTCATAATGAAGAAGTTCTGACAGGAGAGTCACGTTGATATGGCTGAGCATTTATATTGAAGGAAAATAAAGGCCAACTAAGCTGTTTTCTCTGATATGTTGATAGACAGCACAGCCAGCAAATATCCACAGCATCTTGGAGGATTATCTGAACAGAAAACGATACTAAAGACATGAAGAGAAGCAGAAAAATAAACTATGTGTACAATAAGGAAACAAACCAAAAAAAAAACTTTTATAACTCAGAAACATACATAGATTGTTCCGAAATATACAGAATATTTATTTTGTTCCAGATACTTTCAAATGATGACAGGAAATAGAAGGATACTCACACAACTTCTTACAGTTTCATGTCTGAATCACATTTATATTTCTCTTCAACAAACATACAGAACAGAGGCGTAATCCTCGGCTGAGAGAGCTATGTACATCGAAAAGGACCGTTCTGTAAACACTACGTAATGTGTTGCTCCGGAAAGTCCACAGGGGCTTTATTATCCACTCTCATCCAAGCAGAGTGAGACAAAAAAAACCTCCTCCTCCTTCCCAAGGAGGTGAACACAAAAAAACGGGCAACTAGGTAGAGATCAGGACAACAAAACACACCAATCATTCGACTCGGCACGAGAAATGAATCTAAACATTTATTCCTTCACGCGCTGGCTTTTCTGAGCTTTTTTTTCTCCTTTTTTTTGTCTGGGTTTTGTTTAGACAAACATATTATTACATCAACATGAGCACACACACTTTGTTCTTTTCTTTTCTCGTATATTTATGTATAATCCGCTATGGTTCACTTTCACAGTTTGTGCTACAACATCACACGGGAGAGGAGTGGAGTGTGGATGGGCAGGGTGGAGAAAAAGACGTAGCTGAGCATCCCTGGCATCCTGAGATGTTGACGAACACCAGGTATAAAATTTGAGAAGGCTCTGATCCAGAGAGGAAAGCAGCTGTTAACAGAAAATAGAGAATATTTCAAAATTAAATAAAGACTTTTAGTTTGACATAAACACTGTTGCTGAGTAAGCTGAAGCTACATTAACAATGTGATGAGAGGAAAAATAAAGACCTTTAAAACATAGAAAACCATTTGAACTCAACTCAGTTGTTCATTTTAATTCACAGAAATGCAATCTAGATCCAATTAGAGGGCACAGCTTGAACTGGACTTATAGTTCCTCCATACCTGTGGCGTTATAAGAAGTCCTTGAGGTCGAGATCGGCCAGAGGGTCCTTGGGCTTCTTGGGGCTCTGGCATGCAGGTCCTGGGGGAAGCTGACAAAATGGCCAACACATTAATCTACTCTAAACATCACTATTACCATAAAAACAAATGTGCTTTAGAGAGTGTGATTTGTTACCGGTGCTCCGGGAGCAGCGGCTCCAGGTGCTCCTGTGAAGGCAGGTCTCATCATGGGCTGCCCCATCATAGGCTGTCCCATCATGGGTTGCATCATTGGAGCTCCAGGACCTCCTGTCGGAGGCTGGTAAGATGAAGAAAATGCTTCATATTAGAAATCACGTTCATCCTCCAGATGATGATGAACATGCACCTGCAGATACTGCTTTTAACAGAGTATCGCTCTGAAAGTCTCACCAGGCCAAAGCCAGGCTGCGCAGTCATCGGTGGCACCATAGCTGCACCAGTGGGAGCCGTTCCTGGTGCTCCAGGAGCTCCTGGTGCTGCAGCAGCCTAAAGACAAACAACAGATCACATTTTTCTGCGTCATGACATGAGCTTGTTTTTAACGTCTGGATAATGCTGAGAGCTTCATGTTGGACTGATTGCAATCTCGTGTGAGATCCTTGCAGTTCTCACCATAGGAGCTCCTCCAGTTGCCCAGCTTGTGGGAGCTACCTGTGGCGTCCAGTTAGCACCTCCAGTCAGCTTCTTCTCACTTTGCTGGTCCCTAAAAGAAATCCAAGAGAGGTTTTCACATCAAGCTCTGTCCAGATGGGCTAAGTTTATTCAGGAAACCAGTGCTGATGCTGGTCATGGCGCTTTCCATTTCCATTCATATTGTAGGATAAAAATGCTGAACATCAAATGTAATTCATCAAAATGAGACAGATATCTGTCATAAGTACTACTTATCTTTTGTTGTTATATCGTATGTTTTCTGGTTTAGTTGTTTTCATTAGAAAAATCATTAAAAGCTTAAAAAGTTAACCCCTTAAAGCCTAATGTATCACATGTGATACGTGTTTCTGAGGCATTTTGCATCACTTTATAGCAGAAACTTAAAACTGTTGTTCACCATGTAATACTGGTATCCTGCACCCTGATGAAGATTTGCACCATTTTCTATTACATGCAAATAAATAGTAGATATTCAGATTTTTTTTTTCAGATTTTTTAAAGGGTCAAAAATGTTTTCAGATTTTAAAAACAGGGTGTTTCTACCCAGTGCTTCTTAGGCTTTAAAGACTTTAAAGAAAACTGCATACCAGTAATAGCTCCTAATATGGTTTACTCACCAACAATAAAAAAAAAAGGTTAACAATTAACTATAATAGAAGACGATGCACAGAGACTAACAGCACTGTTAGAAACAGAGACATCTTTTCATCCTGTTCCGCTGACGAAGCATTTATTCTTTCATAATTCAGTTGCATCTGCAGCTCAGGTGCTAATTTTGAAGCCCAACCAGAGAGAAACACTTCTCCCAGAGACAATATGAACATGAGTGGATCACAGCGGCATTAATTGCCACTACATTACAAACATCAGAGCTGAGAAAGCAGACTGCACTGGATCATGCAGAACCCACCTTATGGGTAAAGGCTTAAAGGCCATCATGGGCACATTGTGCAATCTTACCCTACCCTGTGGTGCTTTACCTCTCACCCTCAGATCGTCTATATGAGACACCCAATCTGAAGTATATGCTAATAAGAGCCCACCTACCATCACCTGAGCAGCCTCATTTCCTACACACTGTTCCACATGGAAAATAGCAGTGTGGCTGAACGTCACACAAAAAGTGAACTTTTAGTTTGAGTGCAGGCAGATTTTTCTACATCAATGTGTGTGTGCAACAGCAAAAAATCTTATTTATTTGCTAAAGTGTCTCTGCGGTCTGCATATTTTGCCGTGGACATCCTCAGTCCTCGCCTGAAGTCATTATTAAGCATGTCTGACGGGAGCTTTAAACAACACATATGTCTGATACCGAATATCTAGTGATACTAGTCATACTTACTTTTTCTTCATTCCAAGGTCTGAACAGGTGAAAAAGACATAAAAATCTGTTAAATTCTGACATAAACAGCTATTTTGTACAGAAACTGTTTAAAAAATAAGAATCTACCTCCAACCAGGTTGGCAAGGGATGAGTCCAGATCTCCTCCGATAGTTTTGGTTGGAGGTGGGGTTGCGGCTGTTATCCCTCCAGCTGCAATGGGAGTTCCCATGCTACCTGCTGTGCTCCCAGCTGTGCTGCCCCCAGTGCTCTGAGGCGTTATGGCAGGCATCAGCAAGTCGCCTAATCCACCAAACACTTGAAGAGAAACATTGCTGATCACAAACCAGTTATCTGTTATGTGAACAACATGGGTGGAGGAGCAGGCAGCACTGGGAGGGGCTCATTCCAGCTGGGCATCATCAGGGAGCTGTGCATGGCATGCATAATGTTGGACTTTGCAACGTATGTGACTGAGCATTCAAAGGGGTGTTACAGCAGCAGCAGCACTCGCTTGGTCAGTTGTTCAGCTGTCAGATGGCAGGAAGTGAAATCTGGCCTATCTAAGAGGACAGGTTGTTAAACCAGCTGTCATTGAGGCCACATATTCATGTCTCTTTAAAAATAAAAGTAATCAACAGCACCTCTCTGATTTACAATGTATGTACACAGTCCATGTGGCTGGCTCATGGAGCTCCTGCTTTAGCACTGCAACGCATTCATTCAGCTTTTGACCTACTTTAACCTGTTTATCATTTAGATACAGCCAGGAAAAAAGCAACATGTGTGCTGCAGTCAATGAAAACATGCAACTGCAAATGGAAGGCAGCAGCCTTTCAGGCTTCTCACTGTATTTCAGTATAACGGAGATCCAGGCTCTGAGGATTCATTGCTTCATATGAGGTTTCTCTACTTTTAGAATGATTTCTTTTTATAAAAAGCAACTTCTGATGAGGCTTTGACCAACAATGATGGATGAACTGATGGTCTCTGGGGTCAGGATTGATCTGTTTCTTAACAATATTACTTTTTTCTGGGAGTGCATGGCTTTCTTTTGTCCTCTGCTTTCCAGCTACTCCCACATAAGGATGAACTAGGTAACAAAATGCCACGTTTTTTACTAATAATTACTGTTGACAGCAGTGCAAAGGTTTCTAGTAGAGCTCAACCAGTGCATATTTTCCTGTTTTTGCCAGTAAAATGTGATGGTTGGCTGCTTGGATTTGCTCAAGCTGACCTCAGTCTTCTACACAAACCTCATTTTGGAATTTTATCAAGTTACAGATGAATAATTAACGCTGTGGAGGCTTCATACCGCCATAATAAGCCTTAAATGCAGAATTTTCTAAAGATATTTTCCTCATAAAAAAATTAAAATGACAATATGTGCACTCGTTTTAATGGGTGAGGCGTTCAGTTGCTTGTTAACACAGACATTTAATCAGCCACACAGCAGCAACTTAATGCATTCGGTGATGTAAACTTTGTCAAGTTCACATCCTGAAGATGAAGAAGGAGGATTTAAACTACTATTAATGTGGCATTTTTGTTGGTCTGATTATAACACCCAACTATCTCTATGGTTTATAAGTAGCATCCAGTGTTGCTCAACATAAACTTCTTCCAGCTAGGCCTCCCCAGTCACCAGAACTCAATCTAACAGAGCACCTTTAGGACGTGGTTGGACAGGAGATTAATATCTGTGATGTTTTGTGTCAATATGGAGCAAAATCTCTGAGAAATGTTTCCAACACTGCTGAATGAAGAATTCTGAATCTAAAAGGAGCTCAAACCTGGTACAAGCGCTACCGCCATGGAACTAATCCCGCTTTGTTTAAGATGATTTTCTGTTTCCTTTTATTGGTTACAGAACTGCATTCAAGACAAGATGCTAATCGGGTAAAAGAAATAGAAAAACTTATCTTCATTCATTGTAAGTTTTCATTTCATCAGTTCAGATTTAAATAGGACCTATATAAACACGTGTATCATCAACATAGAAACAGAACATTATAATAATAATAACTAAAGTTATTCTGCCTTTTGGAAGACATATACCAGGGACAGATGTTGGCCTAGATGACATGTGGTTACTGTCCCAAATGAGCCAAGGGCAAAAAGATGCACTTTACAGAGATGAGGGCAAGTTCTGTATCATGCAGGATGCACGCAGTGGAAATGTTGCAACATGCAAAGGCTTGCCCTTAAAAGACGGCGAGGAGGGAGAGCTGTCTGAAATGCACGTGCTGCGATGCACCGCGGAGTTGAACTCACCAATCACAGATCAGAAGCAAGCAATGACCCAGCAAGACCAGAAAGGAGGGAGGGAGATGATGACAAAAGGAAACCAGAGAAGAAAAGGTGGAAAGGCAGAGAGAGAGAAGGAAGGAAAGCAAAGAAAGAGAAAGCCGTTTTACTCATGAGGACGGTGATGAGGAGGTGAAGAAAGCACAGCAGTTGTGAAAGAGTGAGAAACAATCATTGCAACAGCAGCAGTGCTGAGGAGAACAGCGGTCAGCAGAAACAGCAGTGCCTCATTCATGCACAAGTCAAGCTGTCAGCAGAAAAAGGTAACTGGACTGTTTGTTAAATTACATCACATCAGGAGGAGGACTTATGTCCGTCCGAACTCAATATTTAGTACGGTAAACACGACAAATTACTAATGTGAAGCCATCATACGACCCACTTACTCGAGGCATCAAATCCACCAGAGGGTGCTGGTGTGGTGGATGCAGGTTCTGCTGCTGATGCTGCAGCTGGCACTATCGGTACTGCTGCGACTGTAGTGGGTACAGGTGGTGTAGGAGAGGGAAGCGAGCCCAGGGCATCAAATCCTGTCTCCAGGAGGTCGTTCTGCACCGGGGCTGAGGCTGGAGCCGGAGCCAGGGCTGGAGCCAGAGCGGGGGCAGCAGTGGGAGCCAGAGTGGGGGACAGGCCTGAAGGGCATCACAGGAGGGACTCAACTTTATTCATGCAGAAACATTCAAACATACAGCTTTAAAGAAAATGCTTATTAAAAAAATAAAAGACTGAAAGGTGACAGACTTTACTTGAATCAAATTTAAAGGAGATTTTTGCTCTTTCAGGAAGCTTGAACAGGTATTTCACACTATACTGCATTTTTTTTACATTGTATTAAAAACAAACCACATTACTTAAATTTCAGCACTTGTTAATCTATTAAAGAATAATATCTAAATAATCCCTGATAAGTTACAGCATTTGCAAACCTCCCAGGAAACAGTTTGCTGCTGACCTCGTATGTTAAATAGGTTATAAATGTAATTCCTTTTAAAAGGGTCAACCCACTCTCCCTACTGGACTGTGAAAATGCTCCAGTCCACATAGACGCTTTACGTTAAGCCCAATTTTATTTTATGCATATCCAAAAAAAAGCAAGGTTTGGAAGAGTCTCACCTCCCAGCAGGTCATCTCCCGGCCCTCCAGGAGCAGAGCTCTGCTTCTCCCCTACAGCACCGCTAAAAGAGTCTGCAGGAGCATCCGGTTATCCACATCGCAGCATGAAGAGCAAATAGCGGCAAGAGGTCAACTCTATGCCACAGTGGGATACAAGATTTTTACACTAAAGGGGAAAAAGGGGGAACTAATATGTGCAGAAATGTGAAGCATAAAGACACAATAATGTTCAACATCATTTATTTTTCATTGTGAATATTCAGGACTATTAATAATTATTTAAATGAAAGTGATGCACATTACTGACCAGTGTTTTATACTCTTAAATTTGTTGTTTTAGAGCCCATGTTTGAGGGACTGAAGGATGTGTTGGGAATCGCACCATGCTAACAGTATACGATGAGGCTAAAGCCCCAAAATGACAACATTAGCAAAAAACATCCGATAGGTCTGAGCATGTGTACAGTACCCAACAGGTCAATGACCGGCTCAGGCTCTGCCTCTGGAGAAGAAGCTTCTGGAGCAGCAGCAGGAGCAGGAACTGGAGCTGGAGAGGTAAATGTTTCTGCAAAAACACAGAAAGAATCAGATTAAATGACTGTTTTCATCAGGAGAAATTTCATTCTAAAACGAGAACACTTTGCTCATTTAGGGTTAAATTGTGCTAAAATGCTGAAGCACACATGCACATAAGAAGCAGTAGCAGGAGCAAGCACCATAGCTGTCCACATCCCGGAAGCGTGCACCATTTGGGTTTAGATGTCTGGTTGTGCAGAAGCCTGCACCATGCAAAAACCTGTCTGGCTGCACGCCTCATAAAGTAAGGAAGGTGAAGAGTGATGCAGTAAAAGGTGCAGCGGCTTAACTCACCCGTCACAATGTCTCCGGCCGGAGCAGGCTCGGGCAAGGGAGAGGGCCCGCGTGAAACAGCAGGGAGGTCTAATTTACCAACGCAAGCATGAGGCCGAATGTGAGAAAGAAGAAAACCGTGGAGGTCGGGGAGCAAAGAAAAGCATTAGCGTGGCAGGTTGAGACATAAAGCCTGAACAGAAAGCAGCCACGACTATCCAGTACTCAACGAGTGGGTTGCATGCACAGTTCATATACCACTATGGGGGACAAACCAAGACGAGTAGGAAAAAAAAACTGTTGACAAAGGAGTGGACAAACCAGAGGATATGAAGAGGTTTCACACACACAGAGAAATGCATATCAGCACCTGTACCTGCACCAAAAAGGTCTACGCTAGGAGTGGTAGCAGCTTTGGATTCTGTGGTAGGGCTTTGCTCAGGCATAGAATCAAACATATCTAAGAATAAGGACACACAATCACATTCAGATTTCAAGTCCAGTGCATACAGAATGATGAGTTAAGAGAGATGAAGGAGAGTAGAGAGCAAATATTTTGTTATCAAATGAGTAAGAAGCAGTGTAATTCAGTGCAATGCAAAAAAGAGAAGTTAAAAGGAAAACTGCTCAATTTAAGCATGAACATAAACCTGCTGTTTCTTTTGCAAATGTAGCCAGTAGCATGCTAACTTTATGATATTTAACTAGTTAGTTTTAGCTTAGACATACTCTCTGTCCACTTTATTAGGTCCTTAAACTGCTGATTATTACAAACTTATCAGCCAATCACATTGCAGCAACCTGGTGCATTTAGTAATACTTGAAATAATTTGATGAAGTTCAAACTGAACATTAGACTGAAGGAGAGGGATCATTGGGTTGTTGGTACCACTCAAGAAGCTCAAAGTATCTAAAAAACTGATGTTTTACTGGGATTTTTATACACACAACCATTTAAAAGAGTGCCACAAAATGGTCTGAGGAAAACAGTAAATATCCAGTAAATTTTCTTCATCAAAATGATGTATCAATGTCAGAGGTCAAAGGAAAGCAGCAGCAGAAAACCACACTATGATGCCACTTCAGTCTGCAAGGAACAGGATGCTGAGGCTGGAAGTTACACAGACTCACTAAAACCTGTCTGACAAAGGTAGGAAAACTTTATATTAGCATGAACTGTTATCAATAATCCATTAGATAATAAAGCAGCTGATGAGTGTAAATCTGTTCTGTTTCTCATGTATTAAAGAAATTATATCAATGTAGAACTAAAGACTAGCAGACCCTGCTGCACTTTATGAGCCACACTGCCATCCATCCATCCATCCATCCATCCATCCATCCATCCATCCATCCATCCATCCATCCATCCATCCATCCATTTTCTACCGCTTATCTGGGGTTGGGTCACGGGGCAGTGGCCTAACCAGTGATGCCATCACATTCTCATGTGAGCAATATGGAGTCTCATCTTGCATGTTTTCTGAAGCACAGAGGGCAAAAATGAAAGCACTCACAGAAACATGATGAAATTTAGAAATTCAGCAGTTTTCCTTTTTAACTTAAGTGCAAAAGCTATAACAAAGCATTCTCTGTTAAAAGGTGTTTAAAACACTGATAACAAGCAGGAGAAGAAACAGATTTCTTCCCTTCAAGTTTTGCAAACAGTTCGTTAGTCACTGGTTTATAATCAAAGCAAGTTGAGCCACCTCTGTGTATAAAAGATAACTGTTTAATTTATGCCCCTTGAGATCAAATTTACACTTTTCGGTTCTAAAATAAACACGAGCTGAAGCCTTAGAGAAATGTTTGTTTCTGCACAAATTAGCGATGGTTACAGAGGTGGTCAATGTGCTTGATTAAGTCTCGAGGGCAGGAAGTATAATGACAATAAAAAAGATCAGAAATGCAGGGGTTGGTCAAGTTATTAGAGGCATTACTATCATCATCATCATCATCATCATCAGTTGCAAGAGCAGCACATGTCTGTCAAAACCATCATCTTCATTGTCATAATGCAAAGCAATGCAGTGAGAGGCGTAATGAGAGCAAGAGGACTTTACCACCAAAGATATCTAGAGTCGGGGCGGCTGCAGACTCTGTGGTGGTGGTGTCGGTGGTGGAAGAAGGGGTGGGGGCAGCGGGGGCAGCGGTGGGAGCGATGATGGTCGGCGCCTCACTAGAGGTGGGAGGAGTGATGGCGGTAGCGGTCTCTGTGTCGGAGGGCCTCATTGCAAACAGGTCCATCTCTGGAGCAATGTCCGCACTCCCCTCGGTTGTAGCGAAGGGGTCTTTAGGAAGAGCAGCAGGATGCGGCAGTGAGAGGTTAGGAGGGGGGGGTCATGATTAAAGAAGAAGGGAAAAGGGGGATTGAAGGGTTTGTTAAAAGAAAACAAACACTATGAAAAGCATTTTGTCTTGTAGCTCCAAGACAGGGTAAAGTTAGAGAAAGAAAACCAAGCAGTTGTTCATTAATTTCAGTGCTGCACCCAACTGGCTGCAACGTCACCATCGTAACTCTTTACCATCACGATGCTGAATCATTGCTGCCCAACTTCCTGAAATATTAAAAGTTCTGTGAAGATTTCTCACATCAAATTATTATAATAAAATAAAAAAAAATAATAATATAAGGCATTATTATTGTGTCTGTGGATCATGAAGCTCATTTATAACATGATTATATAATACACTGCCTGGCCAAAACATAAAGATCATACACACTAATACACACCGTCTTTAGCTTTGGCTATGAAACAATAAGCTCCTGCAATGACACACGATTTATTTTCATCCAGTGTTGCATTAATGTGTCACCAGGATGCATTGATGATGGTGAGTCTGACACACAAAGATCACAAAGATTCTCAATAGGGTTAAAGTCTGGACTCTGTGACTGCCAATCCATGATGTCTCCATGCATATTGATGGAATAAGCTGCTCATTTGGGATATTCAGGTATCAGCTGACCTCATTCTTAAAGCACATGTTGTTGCTGAACGGAGACTTGACCAACTGCAGCAACCTCGCATCATAACACTGCCCCTACAGGCTGGTACAGTAGCATGAGACGTGATGGCTGCTTCGCTTTATCTGTCTCTCTTCTCACCCTGATGCACCCATCCCTCTAAAACAAGGTAAATATGGTAAATGGTCTTGTACTTGTATAGCGCTTTTCTACACATCAGTGTACTCAAAGCGCTTTAACACTATTAGAC
>JBAMIG010000006.1:21990783-22001327 GCA_037177335.1 Kiunga ballochi | reverse complement strand
TGAAGGTGGCATGTCCGTTTATAAAAATCTTCTTGCTCAGAAAAAGAAAAGAGAGTGCCAACAACTAACGATGTTCTCCTCCCGGAGAAAGACTCCTGCGCAGCCTTCAGTAGAAAAAGACGCAACAGCGCAGCGGAGTCAGGACGTTTGTTTGTTATTTACTTTTTTTTTATCACCAGTGCTCTGATCCTGTTTCCTCTCCCCCCAACCAGTCAGTCCATTCACAGCTCCTTGTAAATCCCATTTCGGCCGTCGTTCTCCTTCCAGACAGCTTCCCTCCTCCTCCTCAGCTCCACCATTTTTCAGTTTCCCAAGTCTCATCAGAGGACTGGTACCTCTAAACCCGGGGTGTCAAGGTCCAGTCGTCCTCGATGCAAATCAGATAGATCCAACTGCTTCTTGTCAACCTATTGAGTCATTTCAGTAAGCTGTGTCAGAGCATGGAGACAATAAAAACCTGCTGGACACCGGCCCTTCAGACCAGAGTTTGACTCCCCTGCTCTAAGTTTATTATCAGCATCTAAACTTCAGGACTTTTATCCTTCACACGACGCCCTGCATTGATGCAGCATCAGAGTCAAACCACCAAACTTCGCTGCATAAACCACTTATTTACCTTCTCATGAATTGATCAATGCAGCAGCAGCTGGGAGGTGTTTAGACCACTTGTCTACATCTGATAATGAAATTGAGCAACAAATCCTGGTTTCACCACAAACACCAGCTCCTGTTGGGTTTGTGGCTCAAAACAAGCCACTGCTCCAGGTTATACCTTACTCAGCCCAGGCTTGCAGTGGATTTCTGCTTTTCTCTCCCAATTCATATGAAATATTCAGCTTCCCTTGTTTAAATCATTAGGCTAAGGCAAGAGGAGTATGTTTAGCTCATTTCATGTAGAAGACAATTCAAATTCATTTACATAAAACCTTAAAAGCAGACGGTGTAACGATGGTCTATCAGCTCTTATGTCTTAACCTTTTTTAATAAGCCAGACGTAAATTAACCTAAATTTGGCAGAAAATTCACCCATCTGAGCAAAGTTTACAGAAGTAGGCCTCTAGTACTTTAACAGAGGAAAGTCCCAGCTAAGTGGAGGTGGAGAGTGATGGAGGAGCTACAGAGTTTTGCACATGTTAAACGTCTCTTTTCTGCACCACTTTCTTGTAACAACTTGGGCAAATTTAGCACACAACTCTTTATGTGATCAGTATCACTGCACTAGAAATTAAAAATGAGTTTCTTTGTCATTTTGGTGGGTGTTTGTCTGCGACGGCTAGCTTTCAGGCTAACACAGCTGTCTTCTCTGGTTTTACTGACAATTTACCTCGAGGCTTTTGATCTAAAAGGGGCAAATCCAGAGCAAAGTTCTGCGAGAGACACGTATAACCGAATGCAAAAGGAAGCTAAAACTCCTGGAAGAAAAGAGGCTGCCATGCTGTAAATCTATATGTCACACACATTGCATGAAGAACTCAGGAAACTATGTCAACTTTAGACAACTAGGTCTCCTTTAGTGAAACAGCAGAGGAAACGTGTGGCAGACAGGAGTGCTCCATGACAAACATCCAGGTGTGAGGAGCGAGATAAGCAATGCAGTGAAGGATGGAGGAGGTGGGAAAGCACGACCAGGATCAGCTTAAAAGCCTTAATATAATAAAACAGAGCACACGTGCACTGATTTCTCTTAATTCCTGTGATTCATTCAGACTGAAGCAACCCCGAACAAAATCAGCCAGTTTCAAACAAAACAAATCCAAAACTATTGATGATTAGGCTGGAAGATCCTTGTTTCAACCACCAAAGTTGTGGACCAGCCGTATTGCTGGACTGTTTTTACTGAACAGAACCATCTTGGTTGCATCATCACCTGCAACTGGAGCACAGTAGTCCATGAGTTACTGTGACTGCTCACTGAATCTACAGTTAATCTCCAGCCCTCATTCATATCTCAAAGATAAAAGCTTTCCATTGGTGTAGTGGAAGGAACACAGGGTGAAATACACCTTTAAACGGGACATCTGGGACCAACGGGGTACCAGTACCCTGCGGTTATCTACACAGATTCTGGGTTTTGTTTTTGCATCGATCTTGACAACAGTGTTGTATCTAGGTCTGCAAATTTACTGAGACTGAAAGAAATGTAGTGCCTTTTACTCTAAAGCTCAATATAAATGCATGGTTAGCACGTTAGCATGTTAGCCTGCTAGCTGCAAAAATGAACCTGCAATGAAACTGTTCTGTTATGTTTACAGTAGATGTGACCCAAATGTCACAAACTAACAAGCAACTGATTTGTTTTTATGTCTCTCAGAGTTAAAAAATATTTAAAAAAAATAGCATATTATGTCTAATTGTGCTCACATAAACACGGCTGGTAGGCACTGCACACAGTGGTGGACTTTAGGATGATAACTTTATGAAAGAGAAAGAAAAAGAAAGAAGCAACCAGTGCTCCCACAAACTAAAGAAGCCATCATTCATAAACCCCAAACAAAGCAATGGCACGGCATGTTGTCACCCAAATTTTCATGTAGCAAAGGTAAAAAATGATCACTGCTGCAGCATTTTGCTGACTTCAGCCAATAATATTGCACAGTAAACAACCATCCTCCACTCGACCAGGCATGCTCTGTATCAATGCTACTCCTCTTATTTACACCCATTTTTACAGAGCCAAACAATAATCCTGCTTTTACAGAATACTTAGTGAACATAAAGTCAGATCATATTTAGCCATTACTGAAGCATACTCCTTCCAGCTTAACTCCTGAGGCATTAACTGTAATATATGCACACACTCTCGTGCACGCTCGTAAGAAGGTCACGAGGTAACTCAGATGTCAATAAAATCACCATGGAGTCGTCTTAAGCAGGAAAATAAGAATAATGTTTGGCTGATTCAGTGAAAAAGGAGAGAAGTTTCTTGGTAAGACACACCAGTTGCCAGAATTTGCTGTGTGAACTGGAATTATATGGTACTGGTAATCAGTGCTTATTTCATCTGTGGGTGTCATGACTGCTAACACATCGACTGTGGACACGAGAGGAAAGCTGAGAGATTCTGGCCTGAGCAAGAGGCTGCACTGTGTCTATAACTGGAAAATATTGTTAAGGTACGCACAGGTGCCCACCATGTTTAGCACAGGTTTAGCTGGCAAAAAACCTTTGACAATCACTTTTAATTCTCTTTTCTTTAAACCAGCTTCAATATAAGAAAAAAAAGAATCAGCGTCAGAATCAAATTAAACCTTTCTGACCGCCTTTGCTCCATACAAGCGTGCACATGTCACATACGCATGATTTTAATGAGCTTTCTTCTGTTGTCAGACGGGGAGTTATTATTATGTTCAAAGTTTTTATATACTTTTTTTCCTGCATGGATACGAAGTACAGTTTGCACTTCTGTTGCTGTGTCTGGCAGACACAGTCTGCATTGCTTACACAGCTTTTATCTATGATTGAAATGTCTAGTTCTTGTCTGTGAGTCCTGCAGGATCCTCAGTCATCACTACCCCGCATGCTTTGTATGTTTTCCTGCCTCAACACACCTGATTCAGATTAATGGACGTCCTCATCAATTTATGTAAAACTGTAAACGAGACGTTTATTTCAGCCGGGTAAAGTGCTGGATCATCAATAGCAAAATAGCAATAATATTCTGGACTCAGATTACAAGACTGGGATCCATTTAATCTGATTAGACATGGTGTTGGCCCTTATGGACTGACACTGGGAATTCATGAAACAGACTAAGAACCAGTAGTTAGCACATATTAAAACATGGGCCAAACACCTTGATGAGGATGTTCATTAATGTGAATCAGGCGTTGGAGTAGAAGCTCTTCTCTGCAGTGGGTCTTGAGGACCTGGATTGATAAACACTGATTTACTAGGATGCGTATCAGGATAAAACCATGAATGAATAATGTAGAAATGAGTTCAAGGTCACTTTGCCTTTGACCATCCTGCTATGTATCTGCTGGCTTATCTGCTCCCTCTATCATGCAGTAATGATGGCTGTGCATTTCCTCTTTGATAGTAAGACAGCAGGCACACACACACACAAGCATGCACACACACAATGTGTGAAGGATAATCCCCACAGGGTTGATGAGTCAGCAGCCTGAATCATCCTACGCTCTCATCTCCGTCACTCTGTCTCTCTCTGTATTTCTGTATTTCCTTCATTAGACTGTGGGACAAAAAGAAAAGCTACTCTTCTAATATCTCCATAAATAGGTGGATAAGGAAGAGACCTATGGAGTGTAGTTTCATTTTCACTTTTGCCACAGGATTTCTCTAAATGGCTTTTAGTGGGGTGTGTTTTATCTAAACAAAAGGCCATGGCTATTGTATGGAGCAGTCTTCCCGCTTAACTCCTTCAACAAAGATAGCTTAGTCACTTCTCTAATGACATCTCGCCTGGTGGATCCGACGTGGTATGACTGTACCGAGACACCTCAGAAACCTTTGCCTGCCATGTTCCAGTACAGTCAGGTGTATTTAATTCTATCAGGTCTGAAAAGGGTTTAAGATTGCACTGAGTGTCACTATTAAGTTTTACCATTCCTTCATTCACAGTTACACACATACACAATGACACAATGTAAGGATAACACCTATGTTTAAAATGACTGTATCATATGCAAGTTGCTGTGAATAAAAGCGTCTGCCAAAGCGGTCACAGGTCAGTTGTTGCAAAGCAGCTACTTACTGGCCCACACAAATTATCTTGTTATATTCAGGAAATGAAGTTTGTTTTCTAAAAAAAAAACCTAAATTATCCAGGTATTGCGAGCAAACAGTCCAGCTATCTCGAGGTTAACGAGAAAATGTACTCGCTTTCTTGAGATAACACTCAAATAAGGAATAATAATCAAGCATGGCTGCTAGTAGCATTAGCTTGGAAATGCTAACAGTTTAGGTTTTAAAGGGTGAACAATTCTGGTCCCAGAGAGACACACTCCTGCAAGTGTTGTGAGTTTCCCTGCTGCATCACACCTGACTCAAATCAATGGGTAATTAGCAGACTTATGCAGAGTTATATGTTAAGCTAATTAAGCCTGATATGAGTCAGGTGTGATGCAGCAGTGAAACTCACAACACATGCAGGAGTGCAGCTCTCTGGGAATGGAGTTGCCTGCCCTCTCTAAGATATTAGTTCATTGGTCTGGACCAGACCTTTGCCATCCACATCAAAACATGTTGCTTTAGCTGCAAACTTACAGTCATAAGCGAAAAGGAAATTTTCTGCTAAATTTCATGTAGCATCATTAATCATACTTTAATACATACTGTCATACAGTTCAACATCCTAAAATCATGATGCTATCACTCCTATGCTTCACTGTGGGGATGCTGTATGCATTATTTACCTCTTTAACTCCAGTATTTACTCATTGTGTCAAACAGAACCTAGACGATCCAATACTCATTAATGGTCCATGTTGCCACGCATCATTGAATGTGTCATACTAAGAAAGTGGTTGTGGTCGTTTGTTTGATTACCCACAAGACAAACTCTTCAGAAACAATCAGATAGACCACAGGACAGCATTGTAATAACCCGACAGGAGAAAAGACAGGAGGGGAATCACTTTTGTGATTAAGATGCTGTGCAGAAATTCAGTAGCAATGTCTGACTCATCTGCCTCCCCAAACCCATCATCAGCCACACTTTCTACTTTATGTTTTATATGCATGAGCGTGAGTAAGAAAGAGGCATAGAGGAGCCGGTGTGGGCACGGCTGTGTGCTAGCACAAACACAGATAGTCACGCTGACTAATAAATATTTTGTATTTGCATGTTTCAATCCATATTTAATTCACTGCAATATCCTGCAGATAGAATCGTAATGATCTTCTCTGCAACGTGTTTCAACTCAAAGGGATGCAATTATAAAATACCTGGCTCTGCAAAGCCTGATGCAGGAAGATGTAATATACAGCATATGCTGTACATAAATATTGTGCATTTGCATTTGCAAAGAAGCTAAAAATGTTTCTTTTCAGGTTCTAAACTGAGTTTCTGCAAGATGATACGGCATCTTCCACTGGGTTTAGATGTGGCAAACATAAACAACGGTGGTTTATAAATGGAAATATTTTTCCTGATGGCCTCTCAGGTGTATCTGTGTAGCAAGCTGACACCTTGCGCTGCCATACTGGAACATGGACACAGGCATAACCTTAGGAATGCTAACGTTTCAGGGAAAATGCTAATCTTTAATGAAACCTGCACACATGCTAAACGGTTCACAGAAAGCTTAGTCATGGTGCAAAATGATACATAATATATCTTCGGTTTTACACGTTAATAACATTGGTAACCATGGTAACTAGGGCCTTCTATGTATAATGTCCTACAGCAGGAAGTTACACTAATGAGGCAAAAACATTACTACCAGCAGCAAAAGAGTTGCAAAAGAGTTGCTCACCATGTGAGGGGGGGGGACACAAGCACAAGACCAACACTCTTAATCCACAGGAAAACTGATGTAAGAAATGTCCCGGACAGCTCAAACGTACCTATCTGGCGTGTTTGTTGAGATAAGAAGCCAAATCAGATGAATGTCAAGATGTCTGCTGTCCCAGCAACACATTACGAGTTTAACCTCCTCTTCATTTGGCTTTTTTATTTTGCCTCCTGTCTGGAATGACACCCCAACATAAAAACATCCTAACTTCATAACTAAAAGGATTGTATTTATAATCCAGGTTTTTCAAAAGAAAGCTGACACATGTGATATTACCATAGAGTCACAATATGTGTTACTGTGTCAGAGTGAATCTGGAACACAGTATAGCATGTAAATGGTATAAAAAAAACATTACTTCCAGTGAAAACCAGAAGATAGCATCCCATCAGAGGATCTATGCATTTTAAAGTAATATCTGATAAAAGATTAATCTGAGAAGGAGAAATGGACCCCAGATTCAGCCCAAAAGAAGACAGTGTGTGATGGGAAAGGTGACTCTGTAAACATTTATCTTCAGGAAAACTGAACTTTCATGAATACTTAAAAAAAAATAAAGTTATCGGAAAAAATCAAGACATAATTTCACATGATTCCTTTAATCCTGTTTGTCTGCCTGCTCACAGAGTTTTTGTCCCACAAGAATCAGGCAGACATCTTCATCATCACCAAAGCCTCTGCTTTCATTCTGCATATATTCCCTGTATTGCAAATATCACATGCTGTACATGGGCTCCTAAAATATGATTGCTGTTGCGGCTGATCACAGCTCACAGAGCATATCTACACAAGTGCAACAGCAGACGATGCCATATGAAACTGTACCCTGCATATAAAGAGAGAAAGGTGTCCTGTAGGGACTGTAGCAGCAATGAGAGGTGCTGAGAAGATCCTTGTTGTAATTATCACATTTCCAGACTCAATCTACAGAATCTGCTGTAAGGAGCGCCGTATCGCCACAATGAGACCGCGTGACCTTAATTTTGGTTGTATGTCATTCAAAGAAACCTGTTTAAACATTAATGTTGCAGCTCAACGTGAGGTCAACAGGCCTTGTGTGAAACATCTCTGCAAGCGTGTCCTTCATCATTAGCCTGGGGAATTTTTTCAGCTCACAAGGTGACAGCATCCGCACTCTTCTACACATTTAGCATGTTTTAAGCACATACACACACTAAGCACGCTGCATACATCCTCGCTTTGCTTTACTGCTGCAGTACAGCCTCAGATCTGACATGGTCACGTTCTCTGCAGTCTTTATGAGGCTGAAGGAGAAACATCGCTAAAACATTACAGCTGGAAAGAATATTAGAGTTTCACACGACTTCTGGCTCAAGAGCATTTCAGGCTGCATGAAATGATCATTTAGATCATGTAGTCCATTAAAAATCACCAGTAAGGATTATATTCCCTTAACATAAACCATTAAAACAGCTGAAAAAAAAATTTCAAAATAAAAATCCATTAAAAAATGAAACCATTTTGGGTGTAAATATTATGTAAAGCATAAAAACTGTGATGTTTGTCCTCTTATTACATATGTAGGATTTTATTTATCAGGTGCTTTACATAAAGCCACAATCAGGAATAGTGATAAGCTTTATTTTATATAATATTTATTCTTATGAGGCACATAATGATTCTATAAAAGCAGCAGATATTTGTCATAATATAAAACGGTTGTATGCAGTCACCATTTGTTGTACTTCTTTCAAAGGATCTTTTTGCAGTTAAAATCAAATAATAACCATCTTTTCTACCTTTTTCCAGTTTTCAGCTCATAATCAGAAACAGCAACAGTTAAAACATCCACCTTTGCATCGTCTGCGTTGGTTTTTTGTTGCACGTTGATGCAGTCCAGGTGGGGATGTGGAAAACACGAGAGCTGTGCTATCGGCACAGTTCCAGTGACATCAGAGACATTTGATCAGAATTTAAAGTCTCCGTGCTTTTAAACTTCCATTTAAGCTGATGGGATACTTTATCCCACCTCGCTCGTAGTGAGCCGGACCCTGTTTTTCTCCTTCTTCATGCTGGCAGAGAGACAACAAGGTGTTGGAAAGATTCATCAGAGATTTTGCTCCATATTTAAATATCACAGTTTCTTCAGATCAAGTTGTGATGATAGATATTAATGTTTTTTCTCAAAGTTACAGCAGCATTTTCATGCTTTTGTTCTCTGGCTTACTGTCTTTATTTGACTGTATTTATTTGTTTACCTGCTCTGGCTCGACAGATAATGTATAAATCAGGAACACCGTATCATTTCTCTTATATGATATGAATGTTTTTGTGTATCGTCCCCAACAAAGACGTTTTTCAGGTACGTGATGAAAATCTGTTCCACCACATCCCAAAGCTGCTCTACTGGACGGAGGCCATTGCAGTTCAGTGAACTCATCATCGTGTTAAAGAAAGCAGCTGGAGATGATGTGAGCGTTGCGACACGGTGCATCATCCTGCTGGGAGTGTCCACCAGAAGAAGGCTCTGTTTCAGCAAATCATCTTCATCATGTCTGCTAACTGAATGCAGCTCCTCCTATATGATTGGCTCCTTCTTGCATCAGGTTTAATTAAAACAATGGCGCATGAGTACATGTTTTCACTCATTAAGGAAAATTTCTGCAAATGTGTTTCATGTCAGTTCATTAAAAACCTTTTCTGACTAAGACGTTCTCACTCTGCTGACCTACGCAGTGTCAGATAACTGCCACTGAATACCAGGCTGGGATGGCCCTCGGCGTCTGCTCCACCAAACGTTACTCGGCACGACTCCGATTTCAACTGGCAGCCTGTAACTCATCAATAACTGTAAGTGATATCAAAGTCTCTGTGTGTGGGACGTAGAAATGGCCTGCTGCACAACACACAGTGACCTCCTCTTTTCATTTGATCTATTTTTTTTTTTTTTTTTACAAATCTCAAAGCTCTACTGGGGACATGCCAAGGTGGTTTCCATGGAAACTCGCTTTCGTATTTGCAGGATGCAGGAAAAAAAATCCTTCAAAATCATCACGACAGAAGCGAAATAATAAAGTCATGGAGCCGAAAGCCATCCCAGCCAAAAGACTCAACTCAATTCACATGGATACATGTTACACTTCCAGTAGCTTCCATGTGTTGTGTTACGAGGATCACTTTTTTCCACACGTGATCCATTTATGTCCAAAAACAGTGTGTGAAAGAAGCCATGTTGCATGGCTGATGCAGCTAGTGAGGAGCTACACATGAATGAACCACTAACGCACATTGCTTATTTTTAGCTCCTCTCACCCTCAAGCAACATACAGGGGGAGGGAAAATACCCAGAATGCACTGTTCCAACCGAGCAGTGCACCAATGTGGTGTGGAGCCAATGAGATGCAGACGCTGGAGTCTCTGGATGTGATACATGAGGATGAGCTCATGTGAAGGAAATACTATAATCCTTGTTTTTTCCTATTTCCTCTTCTTCTCTTTCAATGTTGAGAAAAACTGTGTGAGTGATAAGTTTCAGAGGAAATGTCACCATCAATGAAACTTGGATGATTATGTGTGATAGATGGAGGCGTTTCATAGCACTGAATAATAAAACCCAACAGAAAACATAATTACTCAGGGTAAATAAATCCAGCAAATTACCAGCGAGGCAGTGAGAAAGATTAGTTGTGATGGCAAGATCTGATCTTAAATGATGGTTTCTGTGAGGTAGAAACAATGTGGGTTGTGATGAAAGTAGAAAAGATCCCGTTGAGTATTTTTCAGTGACTCTTTCCAGCTTTCTTCCAGCGGCCTGAGACAATGTGACTCATGTCGGTGTGGCCTCATGTCAGGGTTCCTTTGAATCAGATGCAATCTGGGCCAATCAGATGCATAGGAAATTAGGTTTAGAGGCCTTAAAGAGACACAGAGACAGCAGAACAATCACTGCGGCTTTATTGTGTTGTTTAGCCTGTATGGTTTTGTTACTTATTTTGTTTTGTTTTCTAGGTAACGGCTATAAAATCTTTCTTTTTTTTTTTTTTTTTTACGTGTCTTGTCCAGCATCTGAGCAGGCAGAATGATTATCTGGATGCTGCATTGTGCTGA
>JBAMIG010000006.1:21972902-21987411 GCA_037177335.1 Kiunga ballochi | reverse complement strand
GTGCTGCTGCGTTTTGAATCATCTGCAGAGGTTTTACCCAGCATGCTGGGAGGCCCGCCAGTAAGGAGTTGCAGTAGATACACACATACAGCTCATTTTTGTTTTATTTACATAAAAAACATTGGTTTTCTGTGATTAGCTTCCATCACGCTCACCTGGAAACCCGTTCATCTCTTCAACACTCGTCCTGGAGTGTTGAACACTGGCCAGCAGCAGCTGCCACTGGGCCTTGGTCTCTGCTGTGGGTTGCATTTATTTGCTGAGGTCTAAGTCTTTGTGTGCTGATCACTGCCAGTAATGAACTCTAATCTGGCAGAGCTGGATTGTAATGGTCCTTTGGTCAGCAGGTTATATAATATGATGATCTATTATCTCTTTACCAGCCTTGCTTTTATTTAGACGCTTTAAAATAGTTTCCATTAGAGTAAATAAAAGAGCTTTAAAAAAGCAGAAGTGTATGTTTCTTATTAGAAATCTTTTTTATTAAGTCACATTGATATGGAATGCCACAGCATTTTCCCTTTGTCCTAAAGGACCCACATGAAATGTTAAAACCCATCAAAACTCATCAATATGTACAAATAATTAAAATTAAATACGTAGCTTTTCAAAAGTGAAGTCATCATAAATACAAAAAGAATTTACAGAATATCCCGTCTTTTTATATCCCCCATTTTGAATGTACAAGAAGATATTTTTCACTAGTGGTCAGTTCTGTGTTAAACCCAGCCCCCCTCCTCACACTGTCCTCACGTCTTGATAAGTCCCTCTAGAAAGTCTTTCTCCACCATCTCCTCAATGTTCTGTCGAGCACGGCTCCAGAAGACCTTCTGGCTCTCCAGTTTTTGGCCCTCCTTGTGGCTGGGAAAGGAGGAATCAGTGGGTTTGTGGGAATAGGTGGGACCTGAGCGGCTGCTGGCCTTGCTGTTGAAAACCTGGCTGAGCAGGTTGAAGAAGGGCAGCAGCTGCTCCATGCTGCGGATAACATACAGGGTTATCATCAGGTGGCCCGGCTCCCAGGACAGAGTTCTGGTTGAGCAGTCCTCCTCTGGGTTTTTCTGCAGGAGAAAGTGAAATATTTTTACTACTCTTCACAGTGACTTGTCTCCATCATGCAGAGGACGCTGTAGGATGAGATACCTTGGCCCGTTTCCTTAGCAGCTTAACCAGGCGGACCACGTAGGGCTTAAACTCTCTCTGATGAGTCCCCTGACGTCTCACCTCTAACCCTGAATCATCTGAAGCCTCTGGGATGAAGGCCCAGCGATACCTGTAATGAGACAGCACTCACTCAGAGACAAAGCAGATTTGATTGGTCTCTAAAGCTTTAGAAATATTGACCAACAGCTCTCCACATTTCTACTTTAAAAGGTCTCTTATTGATCCTCTGACAGGTTTCCCTGTTTGGTAAAGCCTATAGAAAATGAGATTGATCTGAACTGACATCTGGAACTGAGGTAGGCTCTCAGGAGGCAAAGCCAAGGCCAGATCCAGGAACTTGCAGGCAGAGAGGTAAAGGTTGAGCCAGCGCTGGCTATTGTAGGAGGTGGAGAAGCCGTTCCCTCCAGAATAGGTGGTCTCCAACCCAGCGACAGATGGTCCTGATGTCCTAAAGATGAACATGTGGGAGAGCTCGTGAAAGGAGGTGACTTATTTAGGTTTATTTTCTAGTGCGATCCAGCAGGTTTTATACCTCGATATGTCTTCATCTGCTGTTAGCTCCTGCTCCATCAGTAGGAAGACCTGAACCTGCAGGCAAACAGACAGCAGTGTGAGCGAATGTGTGTGTCCAGTAAAAACTACACACAGTGGTTTATGCTCAGACCGCACCAGCTCAGTGATCATGGTGGGCCACAGTGAGGTGAGGTGCTGAGGTGACATGCGCAGCAGCAGCACTCTGAAGAACAGGAACACCTGAGCGTGAAGGATGGGCACCTGAGGCAGACGTAAGCTCTCCACCAGGCGCTCTGAAAAACAGACAGTCTCCATCAACCTTCATCAGAATCACACAAAACACTGAGCGTGTCGTTCGGGTTAAATGTACATGCGTGTAAATACCTTGTATGTCTGGCAGGTATTTCTGGTACTGGTCCACTTCACTGCTGTAGATGGTAAAAGCAAGACGTTTCAGCAGCATAGCCCTCTGCTCCAGCTCAGCATCTCTGTTGGTGAACAGACTCAGAGAGCTACTCTGAGCTACAGCAACGCGTGCTAAAGCAAAACACACAAGATCAATATTTATCTGCATGCCTGAGCTGCTCACGGTTTTAAACATTTGGGTTTTTCCTTCTTTCTGATTCCTAATTCCCAGGTTAGAGTCATTAAAAGGAATTTACTTGAAGAGATTTTTCCACATTACTGTTATGCAATACAATTTCCATGGAGAAGTGAAGGAGAAGCCATGAATCCCAGGAACCTCCCCATGCAGAATATTATGGCAGCTGCAGGTGTGCATAAAGCTTATTTTAGCCACCCTACACTAATGCTCACAAAAAGAAACACTTGCAGTGGACTCTTACATACATAAACACTAATTTTACTGTAAAATGAGATGCTCGGCCCTGCAGGGAGCCAGAGGATGTGAAAATGACCCCTGGAGTTTCCATCTGACTGTTTTCTGCCACAGTATAAGAAGTCGATGCATCTGTTGTGCAAGAAACATTTCATCCCATGCTGCAAAATCCCTTTCTCTGCTATAAAAGGGGAAACTGTGTGGAAACCATCACCATCAACCTGACTGAAAAACAGTGGAGCATCTTTAAAAAGAAGATCTGAGGGTGGGGTGGGGGGGGACAGGCAGTAGACCTCCAAAACTGTAACTTTGAGAAGTAATTCTGTATTAAAGCGGATGAAGGCAAAACAAACCCAAATAGCTTCTAAGCTGGTTGAATTAAAGAGCTGTCAGATCTCTGAAGTTAACACGGACCAGTTCAGTTTCATACTGGGAAGCTGTTATGCGGAATAATTTGGTGTGTGTGGGTAGGTAGGGCGGTGGTTGAGATGGCTGCTGTTATCACTTTGTCCAATAAAATCCAGATCATCATATTCACAGTCATATGGAATATTTACTTAGGGTCTAAAGACATGCAGAATATGGAACAAAATGACTTTAAACAATCTAGTGGACGCTTTAGATATAACGTGGTAATATGCTCATATTTACATGTAAAACTTACTCATGAGGTCTCTGAAGGTGGTTTTATCATGAGTCATCAAGTGGTCGATGATCGCTCTCCAGCTAGAAATGCAGGAAATGATGTTACAGTAATATTCCATCAAATCGAGTTCAGTGATTAAAACACCTGCTTGACCTCGATGCTTTACAGCAACACCATACAAGCAGGTAGAAATGTGTGTGTGTGTGGGTGGGTGTGTACACATTTTGTTTGTCTCTCTTACTGGCTCACACAGGAGGC
Source organism: Kiunga ballochi (assembly GCA_037177335.1). Lineage (NCBI taxonomy): Eukaryota > Metazoa > Chordata > Actinopteri > Atheriniformes > Pseudomugilidae > Kiunga > Kiunga ballochi. Next base: position 21,983,995 of record JBAMIG010000006.1, on the reverse strand, counting down.
ATCCATCTGGAAGAAGGTGTGGTCCATAAAGAGGTCAAAGGCTTCCTTTTTCCAGGCACGGCGGGTGTACTGGTACCCACTAAGACTGCTCAACAGTTGGATGCAAGCCCGGTAGCTGGGGGCGTTGTGTGCGCTGACAAAAAAACATAACACAGCCCACTTTCACGTAAGCCGCTCACATCAGACACCTCAACAACAGCTAATTTTCAACTCAGCAGTTTGCTGCTGTCCATCATTTCCCAGTACAGATTTAGCCTTTTCTGGTAAAAAGATCAGCACCAGTAAGAGAAAACAGAAAGGTGCATTCAGACCTGTGGTTGCGCAGGTAGGGCACTACATAGTGCATAATATTCACCAACAGAGGGATGACCTTCTCCTTCTCATCGCTGTAGAACACCATGTCTAAGAGATGAGCCAGCACCTAAAAACATCATCATCATCACCATCACCATCATCATTCAGCCATAATTTGAGTTTTCTGGCAACACTGAATGAAATTCTTCAGAAACAACTGAAATAAACACAACATTTCTGCTCTGACCAGCTGCAGGTGACTTCAGACACACTGCCTTATTTAAAATGCATGTGAAGCATCTGCATTCATTAAACCCACACAGAGCTAAAAACAGCCAAACTGCAGCAGGGCAAGGTCTCCCACAGCTCATGCTTAGCCAATAATGTCATTTATTGGTTTGGATGGTGACTGGGAATCAGCTGGCCTGTGTCAGAGAGCCAAACAGCAACAGGCCCAATCATTACCAGTAAAATGAGAGAGAGAACAGTGGAGAAGGAAAATGGGAATGGGTGGAAGAGCGGCAGACTGAAGGTCCACCTCAGTAACGGAAACTGCTGTTTTTTTTTTACCTCGGCCAAGAGTGTGAGGGCGTGAACGCTGTACACTGATGGAGTGAAGCTGGAGGCCTCCATCACTGTGAGCATTAAATCTAGAAAACACACACATCTGAAAGGTTAGCAGCAGCTTCACGGCTGATCTCACACAGCCATGCTGAAGCATGCAAAACATTTCAGACACGTTCTCTACTTTACCACATCTATCTGCCATTAGGTTTGATTTTTCCACAACAATGACACTTCATTAACCTCTGAAAGAACACCAAACACCAGCTAAAGCTTATAGGGATGTCGGCATTCAGTGACGGAGGAATTAGCATAGCCATTAGTCACTGCTGGGATTTTCATAGATGCAAGCAGGTCGGTATAAACAGATTACCTTCTACATCCGTTTCCAGATTAGTTCCATCCACAACTATCTGAGGAGAAGCCTTCACCTCCAGGTTTCTCCTCAGCCATGTGGTTTGCTCCAAAGAGGAGCCAGCTATCGTCCCAATGGCCTCCACCACTTTATGAGTAACATCCTGAACACACAAAGGAAGTTTATTCAGAGACAGATCAGACGTTTTACCGCTGATTACTCTGAAATCACTGCAGAAAAGTCACTTCTAGCAGGTGTTTATATGTTGTTATGATTTAATGTGAGCAGCTCATCTTTGTTTTATCAGCTTTAATATTTGAGGAAATAGGATCCATCACAACTTATTGTTGAGAAAATTAAGCATGGTCTATTTATAACGGCTTCTAATAACTTGGTTATCCACAGTTACTAAATTTAGATGTTATTTAAAGAGGTAATTAACGTAAATTCATCATTTCAGGATTGAAGGAAATAAAAAAAATGGCTATGGAAAGAACTAGAAGTAATTTTATGAATATGTCACACACAGTCTTTCTGCTAAATGCTCACTTGAAGACGACCAGATTTAACATAATCTCTAAAGGAAAAATCTGTTGTTGGTGAAGAAATGGTCGAATAAACAAAGGTAAAAACCGTATTAATTTGGTCTAGAATAGAGGAGAGCACTGACAGAGCTGATGGGACTAGATTTACTCTTCTTCTACTGAAAGCAACAACATATAAGTATTTAGTTACTTTGACATGTTCCATATTGTTCTGCTTAATGTGTTTGCACAGATGAGGAGAATGAGCATAAGAGGTAGAGGGAGGTTTGCTGTAAAATGATGGAGCTCTTTAACACTCATTAAAACACATAAGTGTGACCCATTTCATATGGTTGTCTAACGCTGTATGCTTTTTTTACAAGAAGAAAAAGTGATAATGGAAGGAAAATAACATCAAATTAGAAAACATTACAGCAATGATAAAAAGTTTAACTGCTGTAACAACCTGCAGCTCTCGTTGGTCCTTCTTACTCTCCAGATTGGGGTTCTTCAAAATGAACTCATTCAGGACTCTGGAGACACAAACACAAAACAAAAGCAGGTTTAATTACATAATTAAATTTATATGAATCATAGAGGTATGCTCTCCACACACACACACCCCAGGATGAGAAACTGTCCAGGAGCAGGCAGACCCAACTGCACCGAGTCCTTCAGCAGCGCCAGCAGGGACGGCCAACTATCTACCAAGTTAGAAACGGGAATCCTGGGACACAGAGAAGGCAGAACCAGAAATATACACATGTTCTAGTGGTTTTAAAGCTACAAGACACGATTCTTCATAACATTTACAATGAAATCCTTTGTGTTAAAGTGAGGGGAAGCAGTACACCCACCTCTGCACATACGCATAGAAGAACTGCAGCATGCAGACCTCCAAAGAAAGGTGCTTCTGCAGATCAGGAAATGTGATTGAATCATTTTATGTGCTTTGGACAGATAAAAAAACAAAAACATTTCATACAGAAAAACACGCTAAGTAAGGTAAGCTTCATATAAGTTTCTTTTCCTCACATCTAATCCTTATCTGGCATGATTCCACTGTTAGTGTTACAGAATAAAAAAAGAGCTTCTATCATGTCAGCAACTACATTTGTAAGATTATTCTATTAGAAAGCCTCTTAGACAGGTTAAGTGCTCCAACATAGCTGACTGACATTAATAAATAGGTTAACAAGAGTTTGTCACCCTGCTCTCTGACATGCTGAGAAGAAAATAACCATTCAAGCTGTAAAAACACTAAAACCTACCTTGTCCTTTGCAATAGCAGGCGGCTGCTTCAGAACTTCTTTGACCATCTGCATGACCGTCTCGGTGCGCATGGCGCTCACTGAACGCACCAGCTCAACCAGTAGAAGCTGATCCTCACTGGCTACAGGAATCACCTGTAAGATCAGAAAAATAATCTAAACTAACAGCCAGACATCCAGGAATCTGCCGTCTCGTTTCATTAAACTGTTCATGGAAACAGGCGGCACTTCGGGAACCCCAACAGTTTTGGTGAATGTCTTCACTTGTACCTTATTTCTCACTGGGATCTTGACCTGCTTCCGCTCATTCCAAACATAAGCTATCGCTGCCATGAAGTGTGCTCCATGGTTCATGGAAATGGGACCAAGCAGCTCCAAGATCTGCTGACGGAGGTTCTGTTAATCCGACAGAGGAAAGTTAGATCAAAATCGATCATTCAACCCATGAAGTCCCAAACATCAACACCATTCAGATCATCCTGTGTGGAAAAGCAAAACTGCATCAGTAAAGATACCACAGCTCCATATGCAGATAAAATCACTCCATGTATCATTTCCTTTTCTACATCCTTTATTCTAATTTCGGGCTTTTGGACACCTGGTTTTACCTGGAACAGGCTCCATTATTAAGGAAAAACAGCATCTGTATTGCTTTACTTTTGTTTGGCTGATTGTTGTTGCGGTTTGACGTACTTTAGTGGAGCCCAGGTTGATGTTGGAAGTGGAAGCTGCTGAGGCTGCAGCTGGCTTGTCCGAGATGTCGGCTTGGTGGAGGATGTTCCACAGCAGGGTGACAGACAACATAATGGTGTGCAGAATGGACAGGATGCCGGAACGAGCCTCAGCAAGGTGCTTCTGATCAACACTCACGTGTAACTGATAACATAAGATGCAGAGAGACAATCAACCTGGTGAGCATCGTCTTATTAGGTATCAGCTGGTGCTCCTTTAGAAATGATTCAGCTTTACGATTAAAGGAAAAACACTCATGTTTAGAATTAAACTCATTAAAATAGAGATTTTCTCAAATCTCCACGTTTAACCTGAGATAAACAGCTGTACATGTAACCACAGGTCACTTTACTTTTACCTGCAGAGCCTTCCAGAAAAGCCACTGTAAAAGTACTCATACGCTGTGTATTTAAGTAGTAACGGTGGTAAAACGTAAAATATCAATGCTCCAATAGGTTGTCAGATGTCGTGGTCTGATCACAGCTTGTTAAGTATTAAAACCTGTATTCACAAGGTTGAAACAACCAATAAAGTATCAATTCAGACATATTTGAGCAGATCCAGTGCATGTTAAGAACTGGGAAATGGACAACTAACTACAATACCTTATTGTACACTGCCCTCACCTGGTGGTACTGGGAAGTGGGATCCAGCAGGCAGTAATGGATGATGGACGTCACCCCCTCCAGCACAGTCAGAATCAGGTCAGGAGGAATACAAAGAGCCATCCACTGTGGTCTAACAGATCATTACAAGCAGTTATTTTCCTCTTAACACCATCAGGTTTCATATGACCACACAGAAAAGCACAAAGTTAATGGTCAATGGTGCCATCTGGCGACCAAACCCTGGCTCTGTCATTTAGTTTCATCCTACTGCAGTGTGTTGTGAATGAGCAATTTAAACATCATTACCTGGTGTCAGTTATCCCAGTCTCATAGCGGTACTGCTGGAGAAGATTATCCAGGTTTCTGCACAGCTGCAGAGTCACTGAGGCCACCACCCTCCTCAGCACTCTCCCCATGTAAGGCAGAGTGGCAGTAATGAGTCCTATCCACTGGGGATGCATCTTACAGGTGTGGTGCTGATGCAGGGCTCTGATCACAGCACACAGAAACATCCCCTGTGCTGTGATAGGCTGTCCGTGGAGGTATTGCAGCGATGTCATTGGTTGCTGAGGATTGACATGTTCCACTTCCCCGCATAGGATCTCAAAGCCTGCCCCCCCACTGCCTCCTGTCCCCCCACCACCTGTCCCTCCTCCCACAGGTCCCCCTTCTCCTCCTTCATCAAGTGGCAGCAGGACTCTGTGCTCAAGAACAACTAGACTCTGCAGCAGTCGGAGCAGCTGGGATTGGACAGCGCTACAGCTGTCTATCTGGTCCTCTGACAGGTTGATGATGCTGTCCTCACAGAGACCTTCCTCCACGGTGCCCATGTTAACTCCTGCCATCCGCTGCTCGTGCCATTTCTGAGCACTGAATATAGAAGAGAGCAGGCAGTGGAGAATCACTTTCTGGACTTTGCACTTTGAGAGGATGTCACTGATAAAGCTAGCAAAGCCCTTTGCTGAACTGCCTGTAACTTTGGATAACTCACTGAAGAGAAGAGTTAAGACCTCCACACTAGTCAGCTGCATGGCTCTGTTCCCGGCCAAATCCTGAGGGCCTGCTGTCACATGGGCAGAGTAATAGCTTCTCAGGAAGTAGAGGCAGAGCGATATGATGATCTCCAGGTACATGGCACTGCGGAAGGAATGGGAGTGGGAGTCCTGGGGAATGGGGCAGTAGAAGTCTTTGCCCATGACAGAGACCCTATGGCGAGCTAGCAGGTTTTGAAGCAAAGACAGCTGTGGAGTGTAGGTGTTATTGATGCTAGTGGTGGAGATAGCACTTACAAAGCACGAAGGAGCAGCTCTTAGCATGGCTGCAATGGCTGACAGGGCATGCAATGTCCTGGAGGAGTCATACAACTGGAGGTAGAGAAGCACATGCTGGTAGAGAGGATGGATGTTGAAACAAGGTGGAGCAGAGGAAGATCTACGTGCTGTGACGCTGACGCCACCGACAGCTCCTCCTGGGCCTCCACTTGGTGAGCCAGTGTCACTTTCTATCTCTGACACATCACCTTCTCCACAGCTGTACCAGTTCTCCAAATCCAAACTGTCCCCGAAAAATATGCTGGGAGGACGCAGCTTCTCGGCTTGAATTGCTGCTTTTCTCTGCCTCTCCTCTTCTTTCCTCTTTGCTCTCTTGAGCTTTGGCTTTGCCCCAGGAGATTTATCCGCCAGCCTCTCCATGATCTTCCCTTTGAGGCTGAGCTGGGTGCTACTGTGGCTACGCTTGCGGGCCTGGGGGTCATCCACCTGCAGAGTGTGGTCAGGAGTGGCGGGATCAGAGCCGTTAGGCAGCATGATGATGGAGGGTGATGAACTATGGCGGGCGATGCCCTCTCTGTGTCGTTCATCAGCTGATGTATCAGCAGGTGTGACAGAGAGGAACTCCAGCGTGCCTCCGGCTAACATCTCTGGTACCGTCTGGTGGTTGGAGTTGTGAGGAAGACAGGAGTCCACTCTAGGACCAGTGGAGGAATCTGAAGAAGCACTATCAGTATCAGTTTGGGGCCAGTTTTCAGGCTGGGATGACACTTCCTGAGATTCCTCTTCCATTAAATTCAGAACTCTGTCGATGAGGTCTTTTACAACACAGGACACAGTTTCCTCTATTGATTCTTCAGATATGTCATCTGAGGAGCCAGGCTGTTGCTCTGACTCATTACCTTTGCTGCTGACCCCATCTGCCTCCTCAAAGCTGCCGTTTTCCACTGTGGATGATTGAGAACTGCACTCTGAGCCCTGTAGCTCCCCCTGCTGGTCAGCAGGCTGATATTCAGCAGCTAAGTGCAAATTCTCACTGCTTAGGCTCAGAATGGACAAGCTGTCACTCAAAGGGTTGACGGTCAGACAGAAAGGCTCCATGTCACTCAGTGCCATGCCTCGGAGCTCCTCCTGTCCAACCCTTTCACTTTGGATCTGAGTGAAGTCTAATGGAGGAAAGAGAGAGAGAGAGAGAAAAAACATGCTTAAATAAAAAGCTATCCTGATGCCGAGGTTCTTATTATGAAATTAACATCCATTGCTCACTGTCAGAGAAGCCAAAGTCTCTGGTGTAGACTGGTTCTGATGGATCCTGTTCAGGTGGATGAGGAAAAACCCGGGCCCAGTGGCGCTGGGCTTGGACCCTCTGAATAGAGACTCTGTGGGTCTTGGGGTGGAGCAGAAGCAGCAGAAGCGGTTCAAGAACCCGTGCAATATCATGTCTCTGAAGGACCTGATTCAGCCAAGCCCGGCCAACAGCACTGGTACACGGATCCCAGTAACTCAAGCTGTCAAGCATGATGAACAGAGACCTGAAAGAAAGAGTGGAAGGAATATAATGATGCGATGAAAGTTAGGAAGAATTCTTCAAATAGACGACAGCCTCGTTTCTATGAGATGACTGACCTGTCAAACGTGCGAGTAAAGGGAGACGACTTTGTGATGTTCAAATCTCGAGTTAGATGCCACAACACAGAGAACTTCACATGGGCCTCCAAACGTATCCTCTGGAGAAAAAACATCATTTCAGTCAGAGATGGGGAAACCCGGATTCCAGCAGGTAACAGGAACTCAGAGCTCTGCCCAACAAAGTGTTTTTCTCCCCATCTTTTACATCAATGGTATCCTGAATAATTACTCAAATCACATTTCATGCAGCAAAATGAGGTGATCTTAGGGCTGTCTTTGTGTTTTTGGGTTATAAAAAGGATCTGATTATCTCTGCTGTTCTGTTTCTGAAAAACTGTCCTGCTTAGCAGCTCTCCAATACAAAAGAAAGACATTTTATGCACCTCATTTGCCTAACATGATGCAGCTGGATCCAGTGGAAAAACGGGTTCCTATTTATGTGCGTGTGTTTTCTTTCAGTTTAACCTGACATGTAATGTATGCACTGCGTGCTGACCTTGTCCCGATGCATAAGTTGCTGGCTGATGACATCCTCACAGATACTGGACGAAGGAACAAGGTTATGAAGCTGGTAGAAGAGCTCCACACTGCGCTGGTGATGCTGAGGAGTCCCTTCACCCAGTTGGTCCCACAAGATCAGAGCCACAGTCTGAGCGGGAAAAAAAGGGGCTTAAATAAATGTCAAAGACCAACAGCTCAACAGACGCAGCAATAATCTCTACCTTGAAGAAGTCTGTCTTATCTGCAATGTATTTGAGGATTCCCTGAGTGAGTGGAGGCCTGATGACAACGGCTACACGACCCTGGCTGGGACTCATGGGCTGGGTAGGCTCAGGACTGTTAGCTGAAGCCACGCTCTCAGCAGTAACCATGGCAACTGATTGAGTAAGTCCAATTAGGTCCATAAGCAGGGAGATAGCAACGCCCTGGAGGCTGAAGTCACTGGCCAGGCAGCAGGCATCCATCAGTGTCTGCAGCCACACCGGCAGCCGGACCAGCTGGCTGTCTGCAGACATCAAGTTAGAAAAAAGACATTAGTTATGCTGCCTGCAGAGGCAGAGCAGGGTATCACCACCTTTCTGAATTAAAACTGATTGGATTTATTATCAATTAATTGACAGATATTTAAGTGAAACTAACTTTAGATCTACTAGTCTGTTATCAGATTTATTTTGTGCGTACATGATGACATCATTTCTTCTTACGTGTAAAACATGGCAGAGCGTCTTCACATTAGCTGTTATACCCAGCTCCACTCAGACGGTTTCTGTCTTCAGACATTAACACACTGCACTTAGTAAAAGGAGTCAGGACTTACCAGACTGCTCCTCCTGAGCGGGTGAGGACTTGAGATTCCCCTCGGCGATGTAGACCGGGAAACTGGAGCATTCTAGGAAGAGCTGACAGGCAGCGGTGAAGGCAGCAACACGCTCCTTCTGGACTATCGCAGAACCTGAGCATGACTCTATATGATCATCGTCTGAAACCAACGGCCCAGAGGGCACGAGTTCGCCTCTCTGACCCTCAGCTCTCGCCACCTGCCCCGGGATGATGTACAAGGTGACGAGGCGAGAGAGAAACTGCTGGAAGTGCTCCAGGCAGCACTGCATGACTGGTTTATCTAAAGGCTTGGTCTGACACAAGGCCGAGGAGCGACTGCTGGTTTTGAGGACAGGAGGGGGATGAGGGGTTCGCTGCGTCTCTTCGGGGTCATCTCTCTGGTACTGGACAAAATCTGTGAAGCCACTTTCAGAAGAGCAACTGCTGAGAGGATTGTCCCCATCAACAAACACCTCCCCACTGCCAGGTATCTCCAGCGTAGAAGAATGAGTCTTCGTGGAAAGAGCGAGGCAAAGACAGGAGCAAAACAAACATAGCTTAGCAGAAGAACACAAACATTACAGCTTTTATTTATTCCTAACATTTTTTGGTCATTATAAAAGTAACTTTCTGATGTAGGATAAATGGTTAAAGCAGCAGTTTTATTCCAACTTTCATCTTTAAAGCATGTTTTTTGGGTTAAAATCACAAATAAAACAATAAATAAGAAACAAACAAACATGGCAGTGTGAGCTGATGATATGAAACACCTTTATAAAATAATATGTGGTAATTACAAAAGCTCATTACGGAAAAGTTATTAATATTTAACACAATATTAAAAAAGGTATTTTGATCTTTTTTTAATTACATATAAAAAGTTCCAGCTAGAAAGTAACATTTCAGCAGAATGAATCTTTAAAGCAGTTTAAAGTGTTTTCTCTGCAATAATATTTACTGCAGGTGGTAAAAAGGACAGAGCATGACTACATTTTACACGGTATTAAATTTACAGGATTTATATACATAAGTAAATGTCATAAATGATAGATCTAAGTGATTTAATTTGAATGCAATTGTATCAAGTTACAGTCATTTATTTCTGTTAAACACTTGAACCCCGTGTAGAGACTCCAGTAGATCCACTGGTTTCAGTGGTGGGAGTCACTAAACAGCCATGAGGATCGTAGTTTGCAGTATAATGTGCTTTAAACTGTGAGGCTGTGCAAACACAGCTGCTGAGTCTGACCTGAAGGACATGTATCATATTGCTTAACCTCGGGGTAGCCTGCAGATCCACATCCTTACATTTCTTTGTCACAGTCATCCTGTGGGGGCCGGGGGCTTTGATGGAGGCTATATGCATGGACTGCAGCCTGGACTCAGATGGCACGGAGCTACTATGTTTTCTAGATGCCCCTCAGGGTGGGGGTGGGGCATAATAGTTTATAGTGGATGTTTTCCACTCTGATGGATACAGCCCACCCTGGAGGCATCTCAAGCTAGTTTACTCATCTACTTCCTCAGAGGATAAAAAGCCACGCTGGCCTCAGCTGTTAGCTAACCATCTTCCATCATTCAACTCATCCTTTCTGTCTCTTCTCATGCATCCAAATCCAATCCATCCTGCTCCTATCCATCTCCAGAAAGGGAGGTGAACTTTTAATCATGGATCAGTGGCTTCCTAAACACTTAAACAGCCAGGTTGTTGGACGGGGACCAGAAGGACTACTACAAACCAAGCGGCCATTTGTTTTGAACAAGTCTTCACATGCATTGTGTGTCAAGGGACTGTGCGATGGCCAGCCAGCCAACTGTGCTACAGGCCTCCAGGCTGGCAGGGGGCAACAAGAGACTCTGCTTAGGGACCAGGACACACCATCAGAGCCTGAAGTAATGGACTTTTGGGCAATAACTTGTAGGGGAAGTGGATCAAGGGGAGGAAGCTAGGATTTAATGTGCCTATGCATAAAAGATGGCTACTTTTTTTGAAAATATTTGAAAGGATCAGAGACAAAAGCAGAAATCAGAGGCTGACATAGGTTAGTTTTTGTTGTGGTGCTTTTGAACAACTTTCACTTCCAGCAAGTAAACTGATGAGTAGGAAATGAGCTTTATTGAATTTGTGGAAAAGTTTATAGTAATGCTTACAAACTAATGCCTGCCCTTCATTAAAAAGCCTTCAAATGATCAAATAAACACAAATGTCCTTACCTGTTTTTCTTCTGTGTCTCTGCTTTTGTCCCTTACAGAGTTTGACAGGTTGCTGGTGGAGCTGGAGAGGCCCTTAGCTTGGGGGCCCATGGGCAGGGCCAGAGGGGACACAAGTGGAGGCTGCACTTTGCTGAGGATCTTAGAGCAGAGACGAAGGCAGTGGGTGAGTTCCTCGAGGCCAAGAGCCTGCAGGTAACAGGTGAGAGCTGCCACCATGCGCAACAGCAGCTGAGGGAGGTGCTCTGTCTGGATCTCTATGTACGACTCCTGAAACATTAAGAAAAACAATTGAAATACATATATATACACATTAT
>JBAMIG010000006.1:21943165-21962495 GCA_037177335.1 Kiunga ballochi | reverse complement strand
AACTGCAGAGTTAAATAAAAAACTCTAAATTTCATTGTTCCCAGTACCTCGGCCCGTCTCTGCTTCATATGGATGTTTTGTGAGTTCATAAATTGTTTTACCTTTCAGTCTGAAGAGACAAGTGTGTCATTTAAGCCATGCATCATGAATCCAATCTGCTCTTTTCCATATTATGTAACCCTAAAACCCCCAAATTTCATACATATGAGAATTTACCATCATTAAAAGTGTATTTCTTACAGTTCCTGTTCTCCATACCTATCGTAATATTCAGAACCCTCCTCCAGACCGGGCAGAACACCAGTCAGCAGCCCTTGCAGGCCTGGCTTTAGTGTCTTGCCCAGGGGCAGATAGTAGGTCTCGTACAGCCCCAGCAGCACAGGCTTCACAGACATAGCAGCATTGGAGAGTAACGGAAAGAGGCCAGAGCTGCAGAGATAAAGGTGATGTTAACATCTAAACCCAGTCACAGGCTTGTTGTATTGACTATTAAAGCTAGCAGTGCTTTGCCACCTGTATAGAAAGAGATCTTTAGCCAGTCTCTTAGGTCCAATGATCTTAAAGATGATCTCATAAGTCTCCAAGGCTTTGCGGTGGACCCCGCTGGGTAGGGCAGGGTGGAGGCATTGGGCCAGACGTTTTCCTATCGTCAGCTTCTTGGGAACAACTTGATATTTTGCATTGTTCTGCAAAACCTGCAATAAAACATAAACAGACTCTTTTCATGATGTGCATTTTGATGAAAACAGTGAATTAATGATGGTGTAATACTGAACTATTTATATTGTATAAGTCTAAATGTACTGAAGCTCATCTCATTCTTACTTTGTTGAGTTTTCCCAGTGCGGAGATGAGGTCTGCCCATTCACTGGAGTATTCAAAGTTCTTGAGGGCTTTGTCCACAGCTGCCACATAGTTCCTGTACTTTGAGTCGCTGAGTAGCTCCACTTCCTCTGCATTCATTCTCCTGTCTGTTTATTATCAAATCAAACTTTTATTATCCAATCTAATGCACCAGCCACACATGCATGCGTACGTCACACCTGCATTAAAAAAACCAGGGTCAAAGGAAAGAAGGGCGTTAAATAAACAAACAATGAGGGTTCAGTTTTCATGCTTGATGAAAGCATGAGCCCGTCGGATAAAAGAAAAGAGCTGCACACTTTTCAGGAGTGCGACTTGTGTGAAATAGTTTGATATGAAAAGCCAGAATAACTCGTAGTGGTTGTAGTGGTAAGACAACACACTGCTGTCACCCCTACAGTCTTTTCTCCATATAGAAACTATTTTAGAGCAATGGCTTCGCAAACACTCAGTTTCTTCATCACCATCTAAAGACAGTCACTGCTCTTCCACATGGCTGACTAAAAGCCATGTCAGCTCTGCTCCCTGGGCTGCAAAGCATTAATCATAGCTCGTTTGTCTGCATAAATCCCCAAATCTTGGACTAGACCAATATGTCCTCACTTTAATTGGGAATTTAGTACACAGTTTGGCTTACCATGCACACAGCATGACCTCAACTGATTCAGTCCTTAATACCCAACAACTCATACTGTTTATTCACACGCTGCAGGATGTAGTCATGTTTTAAACTAATAAAAAAAACCTTACGGCTGTGTTCTCAGAGGGATTTCCTGAAAGGACAGTTTGTACAAATACAGCAAAACTGTCATGATGTCAATTATTTAAATACTAATAAAAACCCAAACAGTATAGAAGATTAGTGAATTATGATATTTGAACTCATTTTAAAATTCATTTACAATAAATATTTTACATTCAGTGACATTTCTGCAAAGAAAATAATGCTTTCCAGCACCTCCTGGTGGAGGAACACAAACAGATTCATCTCCATGTTATAATACATGTCCCAGCATCAGTAAACACGCTAGCAACAGTTCATAGCAGAGTTAGTAGTTAGCTTTTCTACAAATAATAAAACATTGTATAGTTCTTATTTATCTAAGTCGTGTTATTATTTACACAATGTTTCTGTAGAATAAAGCTGCATGGTGGCATCGTGGGCCCATGTACATGCGGGTCCCCTGTGTGCACAGACATGCATAGTAGGTTGCTTGGTCACTGTAAAATGTGTCTAAGAGTGAGTGTGAGTGTTTGCTTGTCTGTCTGTGTTGAACCTGTGGTAGACTGGCAACCTGCCCAGGGTGTACCCTGCCTCTTACTTGTTCATTGCTCGAATAGACTCTGCTTTTCCTCCTTTACTGGATTAAGATGAATAGAAAATTAATAAAAGAAAGTTTTGACACAAATCCTACTTATGTACCTTTTTGTTTACAATGGAAGATAAAGATATTAAAACAGTTATAACTATTTAAAAATGTGGCAGAAATATTCATTACAGATCTGATGATGTCAGGGCATAGAAGGCAGATATTAATGCTATTATGCACCACGTGTTGTCAGGGCCAAATTCCCAAACAGCTAGTTTTATTATGCATACGTAATATAATGTAATATTATATAACGATAGATAGATAGATAGATAGATAGATAGATAGATAGATAGATAGATAGATAGATAGATAGATAGATAGATAGATATGCAATTATTTTAGATATCTAGCACATTAGAGGCCACTTCTAATAACAAAAAATGTATCAATGCGGATCTAATGTTAAAATTATGGAGGCCATTTGTGCACACACTTCCTGGTATGTAAAATAAATCAGAAATACACGATAACCCACAAGGTTTGGGTTAATACTGGTGTAAGTAGCCATTAGAAAAAAAGATGCACTATTATAAAGAAAGGCCTATGATGATTTGCCAAAATCAGACATACTAAATAATAAATCATGCTGCTTAACCAGCCTTCATTCTTGATCTAAAGCAAGCTTGATTCATTGTTTGTGGAAGCAGAAATAGACTCATCGGACCAGGACGGTCCTCTTTTGTACAACAATGATGAGATCATCACTACATCAACCTTAGTTTCCTATTCTTGGCTTATAATAGTAGCTATCAGAATGACCTTTGGCAGCTGTAATCCATCTAAAAATCAAGATTTATCATGTTGTGTATGCAAGAATACTTTAAAGATACTTAAACTTGGTAATATGAGCTGGTTAGAATAATGACTGCTTCCTGTCAAACACACCCTGCCCGGTCCATCTCTTTGGACCTTTTACTAATGTTTGTGTGCATTTTTGCTAAGAGAAAGCACCACTAAATGAATTAATTTGCCATCCTAAACCTTTAAGCAGTCCCTGTAGATCAGCTGAGGCTAATTTTACTGCATTACACCATGTAACCCAGGCCTTTAAAACACCGATGAGGGTTCATTCAGATCTGCTCTTTAGTTAACAGTTGAACAGGTGTAACTAATTAAAATGGCTATTTTGCGTCGGTTGTTGCCTGCAAGAAAACTGATTCTTTGTAAAGGTTTAAGAACATATACTATGACTCAAAATGTATTTAATGAAATTACATGAAAATGTAATGCTACGTGTGAGATGCTAACTTATTGCTACATGTTTTTGACTTGAGTGTCAGCCAAGAAACGCTGAGGTAAGGTTTCACCTGTGTCATAAAACACATGTTGGGTATGTATATTAAAGTTAAACAGTGGGACAACTCTCTTTTTAAGTAACACATAAATACCTTTAGACGTTTTACTGACCTGTTATTGTTTAGGAAAGGAGTACACTAGCATCACAACACTGGTTAATACCTAAGCTAAGTGTTGCCTTTCATTTGGTATATGAGGTTATTTTACCCACCGCTTGTAACATGACACCTTTATGGCGTAAAAATAAAATAATATAAAACGGTAAATAAAAACAGAAAGGAAATAATCTTACCGTTAACGGATGAGTGACTGTCATTCAACCATGTATTCAAGTCAATGAGTGATAAAAACGGCTGACAACGTTAGTAATGTGTACTGGATGCTATCTGTTTAGCAGGTTGTTTTAAAGATGGGCCCGGTTCTGTTGTCAGCCTTTCATGTAATCCTGTCTCTTGACAAGAGCACTTTGAAAGCATTTGGTAGCTAATTATATCCTACATATTCTAATTAATCTTCAAAATGCTCCTCCTCTGTATAAATATAAACAGTGGTGAAATATTTTAGCTCTCCATCACCAGAGGTACAATAGCTAAACGATTGACAGCTCCCAGGCTGCACTGCAGATTAGCTGTACGTCCAACCCCGATCCTCCAACTGCTCTTCCGCGTGGATGTGTTCCGCCAATCAGCTTCTGAGTTGGAGTAGCTACTGTCAGCAACCCGGAAATACACGGAAATTGGGAATTCTCTCTTCAAAATAAAAGTCGCATAACACAGCCATTGTTGATAATTTCAAGAAAGAAAATAAGCTGTTGTTGAGTCCCAGAAACACGGATAATTTGGTTAACTATCAAGATCATTACCAGTGATAATGAACTACAGGTCTGCTCTCTTAACAGGGGACTCTGAAAGACAAAATAGAAGATTTATATTTGTTATCCTGAACTCACCTAAAATCCTCCAAAACTTCAAAACACCCAGTTCATATGGTTAATTATTTTGGATTTTGGATTTTAAAACGAGTTTTTTATTCTGAATACTTTTTTTTTATGGTTTTGTGGTTTATAAGTTGAAGGGAAATTGACAAAAATGTTCTCCTACACCAGTCAGCTTCCTTAACATTGCAAATGTGTAAAATGAAGATGTTACAAAAGCAGCTGCTGATGTTTCAGACATGTTTACATAGATAGCATTATTTGTCATTGAACCAGCATCCCAGTAAAGTAAGATTATTTTCAGTACAGCTTGTTCTAGATTACACAATGTCACAGACATTTAAGAGTACAAGATCAGGATAGCAAAGACATGGTCATGTACAACATTAATACCTATCTGTCACAAGATATGACATTCTTGAGGGAAAATGGAAAGAAAATTTCAAGATCACTTAAGCTCAGTAGCTCTGAGCTGTTTTGATCAAGTCTCTGGACTATGCATTAGCACGGTACTCCCAGAGGAGACTGGGCCTACCAGCCTGTCTCAACTGGCCCAGCAGATGGGCATCACCAGGCAAGGCAGAATGTGACTTTAGTGGTCACCAAGGGAAAACTTCAGGCATGGGAAGAGTTCAGTTAGGCCATGGAGGAAGACTTCTGATGCCTTGTAGTAGATTCTTGTCCACAGTGTCTCAGGAGTGGTAAGAAGTGTTCTGTCAACAGCTGACCTTGACTCAACATGCCTTAACACATTCAACACAGGTTGATGAGGAAGCAAAGCTGGGGATCCAGGGCTAGGCTCTCCAGCGGTGAAGTCACTGAGGTGCATAGGCCCTGCCTTCAGGCATTCATCTCCATATTCTGCATCCAGGCCTGGTTTCAGAGATGTGTGCTGTGGCCTGCGTGTGAGCAGGAAAAACCTTGAACCAATGGTAATGTAATCCACATAATATACCCATCAATCCATTTTTCTACACTGCTCTGTCCAATTTGGGGTCTCAAAGAACTGGAGCTTATCCCAGCAATTAGCAGGCGAGAGGCAGGGTACACCCTGGACAGGTAGCCAGTCCATCCCAAGGCATGATTTATGTATTTGTAACACTATGTCAAATTTATCTTAGTTGGTTCAAATCCTGGTTCTGTCAGTTCTCATGTCGAAGTGTCCTTGAGCAAGACACTGAACTCCTGGTGCTGTGTCACTGGTGTGTGGGTGTGAGCTTGTATTTTTGAGCTCATGTCTGAACGACCAAATAGTGTCAAAGTGCTTTGCGTACACTAATGTGTAGAAAGTCGCCAGTACAAGTGTATGCTAGTATATCTTTAATTTTTCAGTGTTTGGCCGGATACGCTTGGCCTACTGTCAGCTACTTTACACCAGTGTTACGACAATTTTGCATACCCTGTTAGAATAAGACACCGGAAGTTTAAAGGAATAATAAATACAATCACCAGTGTACACACTGACACCTTCGCTATAAAGACAATGCTATTCTAGGGGCTAGCTTTAATAATAATATATAAAAAGATGAAAAAGATAACAGAACGTGTTCTAAACAAATGATGCTCAGCCTGTTCTCCACAGAAGGTATGTTTGGCCGCACGCATGCGCAATAACTACGCACATAACATTGTGATAGGTATACCAAATTGTCAAAACACCGAGTGTATCACTCTCACGCTGTTTAACGTTGAAGAGTGCAGACCTCTTTATACAGTTTACAGTCCAGACCAGACACTAGGTCTTATTCCAGAGACGTGTAAATAATGTTGTGTTTCTGACTTTGTTGGGGTGATCGCCTTTTTAACTGTTTTCTTCTACGTTCAAGGTTCTTAAAC
This sequence comes from Kiunga ballochi, assembly GCA_037177335.1. Classification (NCBI taxonomy): domain Eukaryota; kingdom Metazoa; phylum Chordata; class Actinopteri; order Atheriniformes; family Pseudomugilidae; genus Kiunga; species Kiunga ballochi. The sequence continues at coordinate 21,956,192 of JBAMIG010000006.1, read as the reverse complement.
ATTTCATAGTTTGAATGGCAGAGGAGATGCCAGCTAAGACACATGGAGTTGGAGTCTTCCTAGAGTTAAGAAAAAGGCTTCAGAGTGGACTTCTTGTTGTCGGGTAAGTACCAGTCAGGTAGTGCGAATACACTGCTGTATAACCGTTTCGCATTGTCTGCTTTATTCACCCATTTCCAGTTCAAGCTAGGCTAGCTAGTGGAATTCGTTAGCTTAGCACGCTAATGAGTTGCTAGGGACAACAGTGTCATGAAGGCTATGCCTTTTCTGGAGGACAAAAATTGCTTAAAGCTGATTTTTATATTTGTTTTTCAACATTTCACACGAGTTACAAAAACAACAAACTGACCTCGACTATGTTTTGTGCTGACTGAGATTGCCACCGGTATGAAGTACTGCAATATTCAAGTTGTTGTACCTTGAATATATTTGCCTTTAGTTTGTTTCACCTTTTTGAATTTAGCTATTCCTATGTAATGGGGAATATATTAAGTTACAAAAAGATAATGGCGTTCAAATGTTATAGATAGATAGATAGATAGATAGATAGATAGATAGATAGATAGACTTTGAGATGAAAACCTTTGGGATATGTACAAAAGACTGAATGAAATAATGATCTTTTGTTATAAAAAATATTTGACTATTGCAGCTGAAATAATGAGTTAATTTCAAAATTAAAACTTACCTTTATGTCGAGTCCAGAAAAGGTCTTCATACAGCATTAATATCTGTGATGGATTGGGTCTTTGACATAAGCATGGATGCAAAATGCGCTGGATGTTATAAATGTAAACCAAGCAGCCGTAATGTTCATAACTGTTTTTAAAGACATTATTCACAGCTATATGATCTTATTGGATGGTCAGTTTGGACTTCTATCTCATAAGGGAATCTGTTGTTTCTCCTTACTTTCTCTAAAGTTAAAACTGATGTTTGGTTGTGGTTTATACGCTTAAGGCCAGAGCTCTGCATGCAGTACACAGTTAAAACCACTAGATGGCGCTAATGAAACTTGAAAAGCAGCTAAAATGAACCCCGGTTTATTTTTGACCAGGACTGAGTTTCAAAGACACTTTGCTCAGTTCCCTTTTGTATTACCTCCCAATTCTCTGTCTTTCCATTAGAAGATCATGTTAAATTCCTCTAAACTGTGCATCCTGAAATAATTTCAGTTCAGAAAGCCATTAGTAGATGGCATTTACCTTTTTAAAATCCTAAGCAGATATCATTGTTCATGGATACATTAGTGTTAATTTCTGTCCTTTGCAATTAGTGATATTCAAATGTCTCCATTTATTTGCATCATGGTGACATAAAAATAGTATATAATAATGGATGCACGTGGCTCTAATTACACATCTATATGTATTTTCCACATTTATTTGACAAAGGCTAAAAGTATGTTTGCATTGTGACAAGAAGAGAGTGCAAAAAGATCCACTCTGATTCAGTAGAAAGGTCACAAGCAGAGGGAGGATTTGTCCATTAATTGATTGGTTCTTAGAAAATTATTAGTCTATTAAGTTAATCAGTATGTATGTGTGTGTATATAGTGTGTGTGTATATGTCATTTTTCACGTGACTTGTTCCATCACCCTGTAGTCTCTGACATTATTGTGAATTTTTATTGACATTTTTAGACTAAACGTTCAGCTTAATTACTCTTTTTGGTGATTTTTTTTTTCCTATAAAAAAGCCTCCATATAGTGAAAAATAGTCTCATGGATTTGTGAGGAATTACTGAAGTAATGGTGACACCCCATGATATTATAACTGTTTGTGTGCATCCCATTGAAACTTTAACCCATGCTCTGTTTTCTCTCTAGGAAGAATGTGGCCAGATGTCCTGCAGATGTGGTTGTGACGGGACAAGATTCCTCCCTCCATGTCAGGACTCCCAAAGGCGAGGTGAGCCTCCATTTACCTGCTGGAGTCGCCCTCCAGCAGGGATCTTGCATCTCGACGCCAGCAGGAGAATCTAATGAAGAGGAGCTGCATTTCAGACTGCGCATCACCGTCACGTGCACCACAGATCAAGGTAATGTTCAGGACAAGCCGCGGAATTGCTTTTCCCATCTGAGGCCATGAAGGTGTAAACTTTGCCCGCAGGCGCTTCATTATCAGCGGTGAGAGAATTCACTTTGCATGCTTTGAAATGACGTCTTCTGGCATTTCCTAACTGCGTCACTGCCATCATAACGCAAAGCTAACGACAGTCCAATTGAAACCAGATTGATTGTTCACTCTAAAACTTCACCTTTTTTTTTTTATTTCATTGATTTTTATTTTTGCGCCCTGTTGTTGAAGGTTTGCACCTTTTCACCACGTCTGCCTCGTTTGTTTGTTTGCCTTTGGCCCTCCGCAGACGCCTCTGACAGTGTGATGGAAACTCTCCGAGCAAAAGAGACTTATTGCTTCCACTGCCAGGGCTGCACGACCAGGCTGCTCGAGGACAGGTAAGGAGCAGACGGGACATTGGAGATGTGGATTCGTTTACACCCTCCTCCGCAGGAAGAGGAGCAACGCTTATTGATGGCGTGGGCAGCCATTAGAAACCATGGTCCGGGAGGGAAAATTTGATGGATGGCTTCTCAGGGGAGTCCACAGCTGTCAGCTTGACTGCATTCACGTTATAGAGTATGTGACGTAAAGGTCTGCACTGCCCATTAAAACAAATAGTTTCTTATCTGGAGGTGGTTCAGCTGGACTCTGGTGTTGTTGTAGCTCTCTATTCAGCAATGTGACATGCTGGAAATTGCAGTGGTTGCATTATGGAGACTCCTGCCCTTTGGCTATGTTTCTCAGCAGCAACCCACTAAGTGTTGCCAAAGTTTTTCCATTCTTGCTTTCAACTTGGTCTGGAAGCAAAAAAAAAAAACCTGCTCAATAAGGTAAAAAGTTACAATTTCAACAAAAACAAGGGTTTGACGAAAGCACTGCATGTGGTGTTAAAGTAGCACCACATCACTTTCTGGAGTCAAACTTTGACTTGTTTTTAAGGCACACTGACATTTATTATGCACATTGCTGGAGATGAGTTTTTTGCATTGCTTAATAACTGCGTTTGGCTTAATGGCACAACGTCACAAGCCAGAAGCTGGAAATCAGCATGTTTGCTGTGAAGAATACGCTGATTTAGCAAAGAAAGACATGACTGGAAGAGCTGAAAAAAGAAATAAGACTAAAATCATCTCTGATCTGACTTTTACAGGCTGGAAAGAGCTCAAACAAGAGACCAGATGTTAGATGTATCATTGGAAATAAAAGCTTTAGACAGTCTGTACCAGCTCCTCGTGTTTCTCACTACGACCATTCATACCATGCTTGGTTAATGTTTGCTTTTATTCTAATCATTTTGTCTTTTCGGTTTTTGTATGAAATATAAATAAACTTCTGCATTTTCTTAAAATACTCATTACCCCAAAATATTGGCTGATAATCAAGTTTCTCTTTTTTCATTGGGGCTCGTCATTCAATGTTGGGTTGAGATGTTGTCTGACTGGAAATGAATCCTGTTGCTGCAGGAAAAGGTTTAGTTTATCCATATCTCCTTTTCATCCCAGCTAGCTGGATTGATGTGTTATTTGTAATTAGGAGCTGTAAATACTTAAATAACAAATAAAGTTTAATTGAATGAACAAGAACCAGGTAATTCACTGCTTAAATGCTGCTGCACAGTAACAAAGCCTTTGTCTGGGTTTCTTTTCAGAGTGTTTAAGCGAGTGCTTCCTCTGCCTAACGGGAACTGGAACTCCATTGTAGATGACTGGTGTTGTCACCCCGATCCATTTGCCAACAAGAAGCTTCTGCCTCGGGCAGAGGACTGTCTTACAGGCGACACTTATGTCCTTCTGGCCCGTGATGGCAGCTGTGATCAGACCCTGACTGAGGAAGCGAGTCCTGTTGGCACAGGGGCAAGTCAAGATGCAAAGGTGAGGATGGTGCAAGTAATGTTTCTGTCCAGCTGCTTTCATCTCCCAAAAAGGATCCTCTCAGGTCATACTGGGTTGATTCTCCATCTTCTTTAAGCTGCTGGTATTGTATTTATCTGGCTACTAACTACAGCTATCTTCATAGTGTCCTGTCTTCATCTCATATTTCAACCCAGACAAGCAACCCGTGTGGCCCAGACCTATATTACCTACGCCATTACTTACCTGTAGCAAGGCTCTCATGATCAGAGCACGTGGAATAAAGAGGCTTTAGCAGCTGGTTACTGGGCTGCCACTCATAGTGTGTGTGTATTAAGTAAAAAGCCTTGTGTTTTATCCTTTTTTAATGAATATGACATCACACCATGATGTTACTAAAAGTCTTCTGTAATGATGGAGCAATAAATATGACTTTATTATTAAAAAAAACTTCCTTTTAATCTGTCAGTAAATGTAAATCAGTATATGTAAATAAACATGAAAACACTCCTGTATTAACTGGCTCATAGATCTGCTCTTTAAGCATCAGATGAATCTGTTCTTGTGTCCGTTTTTATAGCTGAGAGCTCAAAACCCTCAAATGGTCTAAAAAAAACAAGCTAAACTACTTTTAGGTGTGGATATGAGGAGAAGCTTGACATAAACCATCCCATTCAAGTGGCTTCAGTGTAACACAGCCCAACTCCTCTGTCTGGTTAAAGGTGATCATCACCTTTAACCAGACTAGACCCGTTTAAGCCCACAAGTCCTGGTTCTCTGTCTTTGACACGAGTAAGCCAGCAAACTCAGAGGTCCTGCTGTGAATCAGCTGTTTGGGATGGAAATCCTAAACCATCCTATAAAGCCGTCATACAGTGTGGAGCACAAAAACACGTGTCGGTCATTCAGTTACAGATAAAGTTCACAGCCCTCACTCACTGCAACTTTAACTTTCTTTATAGATTTAATTAATTAATTTAACTCGAGTGTGAGCTGTACTGTTTATCCAGCTTCATCAAAGCCTGTAAAATGATCCTGATTGGGTCTTTCCTAATGGGGCCTGTGTGGCCAGGAAGTGTTATTTCCACTCTACTGCCAGCATCTTTAACAAGCTACATGAAGCAACACGATAAAAATGATCTCATTCTTTCATTATTAATCTCCACAGCAGAGGCAGTTTGCTTAATTACACCTGAGAGAAAGTTAAATGATCTGCACTGCATCCTGGCTGCTGCTGATGCCTGTGTGTGTTTTTACATGTGTGCACAGAAAACCTGCCGCCGTTTGGCTCTCATCTCCTGTGCGAGCTGTTCATCAGTGCTGGGAGAAGCTGTCGCACCAGGTACGCACTGCTCTAGCAGATTTTTATACAGGTATTATTCAACTGTACAAATGAACCTTTGCCGCTCTCTCTCTCACAGAGACGTTGAAACTATACATCACACAGGTGATGGTGGAGCGAGCCGCGGGAGATAGAGAGCCAGAAGCTTCACTGAACAGGTAGATTTTTTTTTTTTAATCCAACTTCCTGATGGTGACGATTTAGCTGTGAAAAGCTTTCCTACAGGGAAAAATGAAAGTAGCTGTCTTTCTAGGTTAATCGCTGCGACTGCTGCCAAACAGTATTAACAATAAAATCAGTAGAAGGACCATAAATCAGTTCAGGTTCATTTGTATGTTTGTCTCGGATAACTGGCACAGCACTGATTAGATTTTAATGAAACTCTGGGAAATGAAGGCTATCGGCAGCGCTGTAATTTCACATTTCACAAATGATTATGACCCAAAAATGTGGGCCTGAATTAAACATTTAATAACCACATCTAGCACCAGAGATGTTTCAACATCAGTGACTCATGGGGTTTGATGTGGTTTCTGACGTACAGACTGTAATAATAAGTTCATGTTCTACGTCGTTTTCCTGCCTGGGTTTTTTTGACTTGTATCGCGACAAGATGCAGAAGCTTTTGATTTCTAACGAAGCTTCCAGCTAAAAGAAAGTAATAAACTCCTGGAGAAAGATCTAAGATAAACCTGCACAGGTAGGTTTGCTCACAAAACCGCTTTTATTTTCTGATGTGTGACGTTCATGTATCTGCATCCAGATTAAATAAACAATACCCAACTTGCTGCCACTGGGTGTCTTATAATCACGGTGAGCTTTGCCTGCCCTCTTCCTGCTGGTTTATAGGCTCTCAGTACAAACGTCTCACTCATAAGTTAAAGATGTTAAACAGGAAATAGGACTTCACTCTGAAAGAGGTTAACATGAAATCTGTAGAAGAATGAATGTGGTCTCTTTCTGGACAGGTCTGTCTTTTTGGAAAGGACCGTAGCAGCCAGACTGCAGAAGCTGTCCAACTCACTTAGTGTCTTCCACTTCTCTGTTCAGACCCCTGATGGAAAAGCCTTCTTACTGGTAAGTAACCATTTAAATTTAGTTTAACTTGCTTTTAAGTTTTTTTTTTTTTTTTTATAGACAAAAAGTATCAACTTGCATAAAAAGTGTTAGAATAGTGCAGATTAATTTTTTTAACTTTATTTATGTAGTGCTGTTTCACAACAACGTCATCATCTCAGGGCGCTTTCACATCAATTTCAGCTAATCAATAGCCTAGCTATGGGAAAGCAACCAAGATTTGATTCTGTCCCAGCATACATGAGGTGATGAAAGGAAAACTGCATCTGCATGGACTGGAAAGATGGATTAACACACACAGCATCTTTCATCCAGGAAGCGCTGCATAAAGAGGAGAAACATGTTAATGATGATTTTTACATGGAGGAGAAGGAGTAGATGCTCTGTGCATCATGGGATGTTAGACTATTATTAAAGAAGGTCTTTAATGTCATAACTTTTGTGTATTACTGGTTTCAAACTCCAAAAACTCCATTATAACCTTTTTTTTTTCTTTTTGCTTATTAAAAATCAGACATTTTTTCATGTTAGTGCTTTTTTTTGAAAATAATGAAATAATGGATTTTTATTGTTTCCCGTTAAAATCAGGCATATGCATGAACATCTAAATGTTTAAATGACAATAATACACGGGGTTCAAATAGATCAATATTTTATTTTAAGGACAAAAGGTATTAATACCAGACACGCATGAAAGGTTGATTTCAAGAGGTTTTTATATTTCAGGATCTTATTACATATAACCAGCAGTAGAACAATAATTACACACATTACTGGATATATATTGATTGTTTATTATCTGCCTGTGTCTCACTGTTGCATTAGCACACAGATAAACCACAATGTAGATTAGTTTACTTTCAAAATGAAACTTTAAAGATGAACTTATTTTGCAGTCTCATCATTTGCACAATAAAGAACTTATTGAGTTTTACAGCCGTCTGCAGATTTGAAACAGTAAGACATAAAGCTTCTCACGGTAACTCAGCATAGCAATAACAATATAATCAATCTCGTGTGAAATGGGACTAAATTGGAGCAGATTCCTCAATAAATGTCTACCCATACTCCCCACATTTGCATAGGAGAAAATTACTCCAACATCCACTATTTTTATTATAAAAAAAGTTCTTCCATTGATTATAACTCATCAGCAGGAAAAAAGGATCCTGTTTCCACCAAATTACGCACATAATTTAATACAATGTCCATAAATTCATCAGTGTTTGATAACCGATTGTGCCGCTGCAACAGTGATTCATTAGAGTCTGAAATGACCGTTTCTTTAGCTCTGGCTGCTGAACAGCGACTCCATCATGGCCTCTGTCCCAGAGAAGTGCCTCGGAGACGAGACGTCCATCAGCGTGTCTCCTCTTCACTGTCCATCACCCACAGCTGCAGGAGCCCTGAAGCTCCTTTACATCACCTGTTCTGACGCAGGCATCCTGCAGAAAGAGTAAGGGAGGACACTTGCCCCCATCTTTGCCTCTCCTGCAATCTTTGTTTTCCTCAATCGTATCCTGTCTCTTCCCCTACGAACCCACTCCATCAGCACCAGTCCCTGGGTGCTGTGAGGGATGAAAGACTTTGTGGGAAGGGTCCTATTTCAGTTTTTATAATTATCAGTTATTCTGCAAATCAGCGTTGCTTCAAACGCCCTCAGTGTGTTTTAACTGAGCTTTGTTGCTGTTTTGGCTGCAGCATGCTTCTGCATGCTTGCTGTGATGCATTAGAGATGTGTGCATGAATGTGTAGTAAGTTGCTGTCCACGTTCAGTAAAGCAGCACCCCACTGGAAGAACCTTCCACCCTCATTATTTTCATCTGAATCAGCACTCGCCATCCTCCTCCTCCTCTTCTTCATCCCCTTTCTCTTCTTCTCTGCAGCCTGCAGGCATAAAGGCAGAGCATGGAGTGGTTTTTCTTCTTCTTTTCACACCGTTTTGACAAACCCACTGGTTGACTGACAGAGAAAGGATAATTAGAGACAAACCTCAGACAAGAGGAAAAAGAGCATCTCGTTCAAAGCGCTGAGTCTGACTTTATAACCTGAATGATGCGAATCGTTCCCCATTTCTACAAACTGGGTTCCAATAGAGACGATGTCCGGGTGAAACATGAACGCCGCAGATTTCCAGAAATAAAACACGAGCAGCTGCTGCTCTGCATATTTTACATCTCTGCTACTTCTGGTAATCATTACAACTCTGCATGCATACACGATGAGATTAAATTATACCTAATTTGTTTTTATTTAAATTAAAATTGCAGATGTTTCAAGGTGATCTCTGGGGCAGCTTTTTTTCCCCCTTTTTTATAATGGGATATCTTTCCTTTCATACATTTGTCACTGCTCATCTCATCTTATTTATTTATTTATTTATTTATTTATTTATTTATTTATTTATTTATTTATTTATTTACCTCAGCTGAGCTCAAATATGCAAGCTTGTACAATCCACTATCGGGTTAACAACATTGCTTTAACTCAACCATCTTAAATAGTTTCTACGGCCCCAAAATATCAAATTTACTATTTTTATATTTAAATTATTTGAACTGCATTTTTTTATGAATTGGCTTAATAAAAAAAAAAAAAACATTTTAATCTCTTAAACTATACATACATATTTATTCTTAACAGTTTTGAATCAGGAACATGTTGCAGAACCATAAATATCCATCGATACATTTCAGTGAGTGGATATTTATAATGATGTCACTCCGCCTCCACCCACATCTCCAGCCCTGTTAGCAGCTCTACTGAATCTCTAACTTTGCAAAACTCTTCTTCTGTACAGTGTGAGTGTAGTCACCACAGTAAAGCTGCTGAATCTCACCGCCTGAGCTCAGACTGGGAGGCCTCAGCAGACGTTCCTCCGGGCCTTTTTGAACATTTAAGCACAAAGGCTGCTTTGTCATTGGGCTCTTAAGCTAAAGGTATCGGAGCAGAGACTCCCTTTACTTTGGTTCTGTGGGACAGAGCACTCTTATGGGTCAGCAGCAGATGGCACCACCCTATGGACTAATGGGAGGCATTTAAAATGATGTAAAAGTGACTGGTGGTGAACCTGCAGCATGTTGTGGTACTTCAGCCACATTTTGCCCGCTGCATCGTTTTCGTTACTCATGTCTGACAGGCTGAATTAAATGCTGTGCCTGGGGAGCTGAACTCCCAGGGTGATGGCCGTTCCAGCTGCCTGCAGCTGCAGGTTGCAGGACGTGTTGTTTAAGCTGCCAATAATTGGCTGGAGAAGCAGTGAGCCAGCGCCTAAGTGGATTATGCTTGTCACTAATGGCAGCAACTAGATTAGTGCAGAGTGAGAGTTGCTAGCAGTACAATGAGAAACTGCCGGTCTCATTGAAGAGGAAATGTAGCGCAGTAGAGAGAGGTCCACTAAACTCCTCTTTTTTTCATTTATTTTTATTTACTTCTTCTGGGGTGGTCAAAGTTGTCTTATGCTGGTAGATGGTTTGACATCACAATGTTTGTGAACATAATGGTTACTACTTTAACATTTTCTATGTCTACAGTAAAACGTGCACAGATGGCTAAATATCATCCAGATTAAATTAACACCAAGTCTTTTTTAATTCCTTTTCCCATGCATTCATCCTCCTCCCTTCAGTCTTTCCGCCTTGTTTACAAACACTTTTTCTCACATGATCAGTCTCTAGTTAGGTTTCCAGTGGTTATTCTGGGGATTGCTTTGTCAGTGTGCTGTTGCCGCTGTCACAGAGAATCACACCTACACACCGCTCGTCTTTTCAGGATCATTACGAGTTGGGAGGTCAATGCCACCGGGCATCCCTTTGTGCTGCCGCTGAATGTGTGTGAGGAGCTTCTGCAAGTGATGGACGACAGCAACGCTGCACTTCCTGCCTCCATGCGCTGCATGAGCTCCTATGAGGTGAGGCACATGTGATGTACTGTGGATAAAAGATGATGACTAAGCTACGTAGCTGCCTGCCATGTTCATCCTGTGTCTTTTCTCTAAACTCATTTGAAGTTGTTTTTATGTGTATAAAAGCAAAGCGACGCTCTGAGACTTCTCATTCATCTTTAACCTTTAGTAAAAAGCAGTATCAGTCGCACGGCACATTGTGTTTTAGCTGACAGCGATGGCTTACTGCACTCTCTCCGGACCTGCAGCTTGTTGTTTTTCTCTTATTCACTCGTGCTTGAAAGTGTTTTCATCCTGCCCGTATTAATTTCATGACTCAGAGCTTTCAGTTTACAGGCTTGCTTTAGAGATTAAGTTTAGAAAATGTCATTCTTTCTTTTAACTCTTGTGCTTTTTAACTTTTGGCAGCCTTATTCCTCCTTCTTTACACCTGTAATTGTGCAAAATATGTCTAGTTAGGCTGAGCTGCATAAGAGAATCCTTTGACTAGAAAATAGGAGGTGTTAACTTTGCTGACAACTCCTTTCTCGCTGCCATTTTAAACATAGCAGCAGGGGTAATTAGCATCATTATCCTCTGCTTCCTGCTCACAAAGTTTGGGAAGAGAGTTGAAAAAGTTTTCCATCAGCTGAAAAACACAGGACCGATTTTAAACCTGGAAATGTGCAATGGCTTGCAGTAAATATTTTTGTTGTGAGTAACATTTTACCAAAATGATTTGGAAATTGAAGGAGCATTACGGTTGTGGAGGTTTCACAGGAGATAAAAATAAGCCGGTGTTAGACGTGATAAGACCTGAGAACGAGATTTTGATTGACAGCTTTTTAAAACCCTTTTTCAGCCCAATTTTATTCAGACGTGCCAGAGGCTAACATCTGTTTCATCCCTGTTAGCGGCACCACCTCAGCACCCATTTCTGCATCTTTCTCTGCTAATAAAAACTCCCCACCTGATCTCTCATCTAGTGGGTCGGATTTAAACCGGTGTAAAATGACAGAAATTAGGCCCGAACCCAACAGAACCAGTTAAGACTCTATTTGTTCAGGAAAAGAGCTTAAACTGTAGACTGGGCACATATTGTCCATGTCCATGCCTAGACATGGACAGTTTGGACTGTGAGGGAAAGTACACGGTCCTGTAGCTACATACATGCTTTTGGATCAGCTGGCCTGAAACTACCTGAACATAACATGTAGGTAATGTATGTAAGAGCTGCTGCTCCTCCACATGGTGAGGAACCAGAGGAGCCATAGGAGGTGGCATCTGGTTAGGATGCCTCCTGGACGCCTCTCCGGTGAGGTGTTCCAGGTACGTCCATGTAGGAGGAAGCTCAGGACACGCTGGACTGGTTACATCTCCCAGCTGGCCTGGGAACGCCTCAGGATTCCCCCTTCTGATTCGGTTCTGATGAACTGGTTAATGTGGCCGGGGAGAGTCTCGCCAGTCTAGGTTACATGGCTCTGTTATGCCATGTAACAACTGAAAGGCACTGCCAGCTAAATACATGGTGGAGGGTAACTGTGGCTGAAATATTCCCTACAACAGACTCTCCTGTCTTTTTTGCAGCTAAATTGTCATTCCTGTGCTTTTTCTTCTGCTCTTCTTCCACCTGGATGCATGTTGCAGGGTGTGCATGTCGGTCACATGCAATAGTTTGTGATGTACTACCAGAATAAAAGTTCTTTTATCTTAGACGTTTAAAAAACATAGGTGTGAGTCCAGTTTGATCACAAAATAATCCATTAATTCGCTGGATAACTATGGAATATTTTCCTAATTCTGTCACCAAACAATTTAGATTTGAAATAATTCAGCAGCTCATGATCAATAATAACATGCTGGTTTAGCACTTTACCTCAAACACACAAGCAACTGAAACATCTACTGTAAACCGCATTTACTTACTGATATCAGTCATTAAAATAAGAAATGATTTGCATGTTTAACAGATTTTAAAATACTTTTTGTTTTTATAATAAACCAGTTTCACTGGGAAAAATGGACTATCTATTTATTTATTTATTTATTTATTTTCTACACCACCAGGATCAGTCTAGGGACCTCCTGGACTGGTCACCAGTCCATCTATGGGCAAAAATGAACTTATTGCACTAAATTAAACTAAAATTTCTTTAGATGAAAGCAAAAAAAAAAGGAAACTGAGTTCCACACGATGGCAATACTATAGAGCAGCTTTTCCTTCTGGTTTTTATGTGCCCATGATGTAACCAGCATTATTTATAAAGAGTTATGTGTTCACATAAAAACATGTGTCAACAGGTGGAGATTTAAACCCCACCCCTGTTGCAGTATTAACCAATCAGAAGATTCACTTTCAGGAAGCAGAAATAATATCGCACAATGCTTTCATTCCCAGAGTAGCCTGTGAGTAATTAGATGTTTTTGTGAGCCTGTAAAATTGATTTGAACAATATTAACACCAGTCTAATGCGGCACAGACGTGGGTGGAGATTCTGATGCTATGAGCCAACATTACCATTTAGCATGTCCACACATGAACACCACAAACTGTTTGCATGGGGAGAAAATACACAAATCTACATAAAAATCAGCTTTTTTCACGACACTTGTGTTCACATGACCAGGGACTTAAAGGCCCTCTTAAGAGGATAACGTCTAACTTTAGATTTTAAACTTTAAAATTTCAAGAAGTAATGTCAACAAACCTACACTGCATGACTTATTCTGCATGCTTTAATAAGAAAGCCTGGCTGTAGTCACTAATATCTGCTCCTGTCATTAATCACACCTGTGGCTTTTACCTGTCCC
>JBAMIG010000006.1:21929902-21941421 GCA_037177335.1 Kiunga ballochi | reverse complement strand
TACCTGTCCTGCGCAGCACCTTTTACTTTTACAGCTGGTGTGTCTGGATGCCTCCTGGCTGAAAAGTCCCGTTTACAACACAAAAAATCCAAAGTCACATTCAATCATACTTTTATTACAGGCTACTGAAGACACACGTGTGTATCATTACAAAAGCCCGACCCATCACAACACTAACTTCATGTGCAGTCTGCCCCCCGTGGAACAGGGTGTGTGTGTGTTTGTGTGTGTGTTGAAATGTTAGTCCCTGTAAGGAGATCAAAGTGTGTTATAATGGAGCCTGTTATTACTCTGCCTTTGAAATGTCTGGGCTGCTGTGTTCTCCACCCTCCATCATCATGCCTGCTGGTGTAATGGAGTGTAAAGTAGATCCAGCTCCAAGTGTCACTTTTATGCCTTGAAACAACACAACCCCCCACCCCCACCCCACTCCATTAATCTCCTCGTCAATCCCACAGAGACGGCATGTAGGTTGGACACAAACCCATCCTCCGTTTTTACATTTAAGAGCAGACGAGATGCATCGCCTCAATCTTGCTTTAATAAACAGCATCTCAGCTTCCCTAAGATGCATGCATGCATTTCACATCCAGCATATGGGTCAATGCTTTCAAACAGAATGCACAATTATCAATTTAACATTAGTGATCGGATCAGTCTCTTTAATTGAAGCATTAACTCATTGATCACTGGGGACACCTCGACTTCTAATCTCCTCATGTCTAATATGCCGATCAATACAGACACGGTTCCTGCTTGTGGTCACACAGTAGTGTTTTCCTTACATGAATAAAATAACACAGAACCAGTATCTCTGAAATAGTGGGACTAAATATGACTGTTTACCTTATTTACATGTTTTAAAATCATCCTGCATTTTCAGAGCTGTTAAAAAAACATTTTTAACTTCTAACAATGTTAAATTCCTTTAGGTTTGCAGGCATGTTGCAGATATTGATTAGTACATATGAGGTCTTAAATCACTTTTATTGTTGATGACAGGATGTAATCTAGTATATTTTAACCTGTTAGAATGAAATCATGTTAAAATGGGGGCTTTGTTTGTAAGTTTAGATAATGGGAATAAAATGTGAGAATAAAACTGCAGACTGCAGGAAAGCTTTCTGAGGTTACATCATTTTTGTGTCGAGTGACGCGGTGGCAGGTGCTATACTGACCATCCAGCTGTAGATTTCAGCAAATTATTTCAACTACAGTCATGGAAAAAATGGTAGACTGCCTTTGTTTTCCAACCAAACACATCTTTAATTGTTCCATTTTTAAAATGCACATTGAATTTTGGGGGGAAAAAAATAATAATTTAATATCAGAAATACTTATATTATATTAGCTAATGCTTTATATTAGCTAATGCTTTATATTAGCTAATGCTTAATACTAGCTAATGATTAATTTTAGCCAATGCTTAATTTTAGCTAATGCTTAATATGAGCTAATGAAACAATCACATGGTCTATTGGTGGAGAGCTTAGTGAAGTTTAAAATTAGGACAATAATCATTACAGTGTCTCTAAATGTGGCGTTTTTGTTGCTCCGGGTCCTTCAGAATCTACCAGTCTGTTTACTGGGATTTTCCCACAGCCATCTCCGCAGTTTACAGAGACTGGACTGGTAAAGGGAAAATATCCAGTGGGCTGCTGTTGTCTGGACCTAAATGTTGTCAGAAGTGAATGGGCAGACTGGTTGGAGATATTGATGATGAATCGGCGGCAGCATAATGCACAAAGCTCAGATCATGTCCAACTGCTGTCATCTGAACATGGCGGGGACCTCAGTGTGACCTGCGTTCATATATTCAGCGGTAGTAAATGGATGGATGTAGGCGTGCGAGGGGCATCAGGCCTTTGCAGCTTACAGCTTAAAGAAAGCTTTAAGAGAAGTGAGGTGATGAGGAGACAAATAAAGGTTACAGGTAAAGAGGCTTTCAGCATTTATTTTTTACTTCTACTGAACACTAAACAGCATCTTTTTATCTGTGTTCAGAGAAAGACGTGTAGCGTGGGCATATAAATGTTGTCTTTATTTCTGCCAACATAGTGAAGAGGTCATGCTGCTCTGTGGACAGCAAGAATAGAACAAATGAAAAGCAGCATTTAAAGCATGTGAGACTTTTCCTGCAGATGCAGAGGCTTCCTGCTTCAGGTGTCCTGAGTCAATCTGTAAAACTTTGATGTGTTAAATCCCTTCCTAAGAGCGATGGATAACTGCATACACACACAAAGAGGGGGACTGTAACGGGTCAGTGGCTCTGTTCCTCCATCTCTTATCTGTTTAACTGCAGGACACTCCCTTTGTTTCCTTCACTCCTACTTTTCCTCCACACGGGGGGAAATATTCTCCACCATTAGAAGCGTGATAAGAGTTTTGGCACCAGCTCAGCGGACCGTGTTTGCTTACGAGCCCTCCTGTACGAACTGCTCCCCACACAGCTTCACAGCATCACCACTCCATCACTTTGGGTCCAAATAGTTCTGAAAGGTTCTGAAAGGTTATCATTGCCTGTTAAGGAAATGTCACTTAATGGGTAAAACAAGCTTTTGCAATGGTTTTGGCTCCAGATATCAGAGGGAGGAGGGGATGTTCTTTTCATTATAGATCAGCTGTATCTGGTGAACATCATGTTATACATTTCCTCCACTGTATTTTGGTTTAGTGGATCTAATACTTTAAATGTCTCCGGTTCTTTGTTTTTGTTTGATTCCAATCAGCTCTATTATTTTCTCTTCTGAATTTGTTTCCTCCAATCACAAGCCCAGCTTCTCCGTGTCCAGTCTCCCATCTCTTTGATTTGCTTATCACTCCATACCTTTCTCTCCGGGCTCAGAGCTCTGTTAGCAGCACTTCACCTCTAGTTGCTTTTTCTTATCATTTGTATGAATTACCGTTGATCCGCTCGAGTGGCCGGCAGACACTGGCACAGGGACGGAGAATACAGGGCCTTGACTGAGGCAAATGCCCTCATCCATCATCCCAATATAGAGCCCTCAGAGCGCAGGCAAACACCCAGAAGCAGCAGATGGAGGGAGAGGGAGGGAGCGACGGGGCTCAGCTCATTTGTTTTCTGAGCTTTGTTTATATGAATGTGTGTTTTGGACGTTGATTAAATTTCTACCACCTGTGTTTCGCTGTTGTTTGATGATGGTAATTGCAGATAATGTGTTGCTGTCCTGTTTAGCAGACCATAGAAAACATTTGTACTTTGGGAAAAACCGGAATATTTCAGCCAAAAAATGTTTTTCTAGTTTTTAAGCTGCTTTAGTTTCAACCTCTGTTACAGTTTCTGCTTGTTTTTCACAGGTTGCGTACCTGAGACTGTGAGGATCAGCCAGGAGGTTATGATTTCCCTCATCACTCTACAGTGTTTTCCTAAAGATCTGGAAGAGACGATCGAAGAAGCCGTCTGAGCTTCTGCATGTAAGGCTTCGGTCTTATGACACGGTTTAATGTGAGGGAGTTTCCTGTAGAGGGAAATGCAGAAATGATCAGGTAGCTCATGATGAACCTGATGCTGCCGGAGCGTCTTTTCTTTTATACAAGTCTCAGTTGTACCTTAATCTGTCTTTTATACCATTCCCTACATAAATACAATAAAAGGTGTTTTTTTAATGAATCATGTCATTTTCTCCTGGTCTGCTTTAACCCTTTGTTATTTCTTGGGCCTTGATAGAAACTGAGCAGCTGCAGGCTACAGTGAGACATTCCTTACATGCTTTTAATTACAGATTGTGGAGGAAGACCTTTTTTTAGGTTCAATGTGAACAATAATATCTTTCTAACAGGTATTAATACCTTCATGCAGTGTTTAACAGTAACTTTAGCTGTGACCACGTGTTTTTACACTGGAAATATTTATTTTCTACTATTTACTGTCTTTCAGTGCTATAGAATATATAAAATACACATCTGCAGTACATTTACAGATACAAATACACACATTTACATATAGAAATACACACACACATACAAATACACACGTTTGCATATACAAATGCACACGTTTACATATACAAATACACACGTTTGCACATACAAATACACACGTTTGCACATACAAATACACACGTTTGCACATACAAATACACACGTTTGCACATACAAGTACACGTTTACATATACAAATACACACGTTTGCACATACAAATGCACACGTTTACATATACAAATGCACACATTTACATATACAAATGCACACGTTTGCACATACAAATACACACGTTTGCACATACAAATACACACGTTTGCACATACAAATACACACGTTTGCACCTACAAGTACACGTTTGCACATACAAATACACACGTTTGCACATACAAATGCACACGTTTACATATACAAATGCACACGTTTACATATACAAATACACATGTTTACATATACAAATAAACACGTTTACACATACAAATACACACACATATACAAATACACACGTTTACATATACAAATACACAAACATATACAAGTGCACACGTTTACAGTGGGTTTTATGTGGCTGCAAGGTTTTATTTACCCAGGTCCTCTGATCTGAAAACACCTGCTGCATAGTCTGAAGCTGAATGCCTTCATTTTTACCCGATTTGTAGGTGTAGTTGATCGTGACATGGTAAATGTTTCAGGTGTGTTGTTTGCATGGCAGCCATGACAGTTTAGCCTCTGGGCTTTTTGGCCTGGTTCATTAAACATAAGAGCAGATTGTTCAAAGACCAACATGTTTGCTGGTTCTTATTCATGTAAGACCTGTTAAGAGCTTATTCTGTTAAATGGTCATCATTCAGCGGTCTGGTTGAGCCCACAAAATACCATATGCAGAGCTAGTTATGGTTAGCTATTATACTTTTTCTTCTACAATAAAAAAGTTTATTTTCCATCAGTTTTCCTCTTTGTTTGTATTAGTTGTTACACAAAACAAAAAACTTCTTTTTAAAGCATCTCATGTGAGTGAAAAGTTGGAAATGGACTGAAGCAAGAGCACAAACACTCCCCTTTAAATCTGTGTAGATTAAACTGGATCTACTCCCCACCACTCATTTGCATAAAATTGTTACGGCTTTTAAATCAGCATGCCTCTTTCTTTTTCTTTTTTTATTTCCCCTTTAAAGACTTGTGCATTTAATGATGCATGGATTATAAGTCAAGAGGAATTTACCAGCAAAAACTGCCAGCAGTTCAGTCAGTGGAGTAAAACAAAATGGCTTATTACGCATTACTGCTTTAGCTTCTGATGCTTCCTCAGCTCCATGAACACAGCATCCAGTCTGTGTAGGTTATTTCTGAAAAGCAGGGCAGCATAATATCTGTCTGTATGTCTTTTCCTTTTTTTCAGGATCTTGGTAGGAACCGGGTGGGGGGTGGGGGCCTGTCAGCAGGCCTGGATCTGCTGATGCAGCAGGTGACAATTACTTTTTCAAAACACAAAGAGGTATTGTGCCCACTGAGGCAGCAAAGCAGAGTGAATTGGTTAATTAAATACATCCAACGCTTAACCATCGAAGGCTTCTCATTTCCTCTCTGCTCTTTCTCCACAAGTGCACAAATGAAGTGGGCTCTAAGTAACCCTTCTTTTTTTAAAGCTCGCTGAGCAGAAGAAGCTACGCCACATGGCTGCTGCTGCTTTTAAACACGCTGACAACACGCAGTCCCCCAGCAGCCTCAAGGACTTCAGGGCTGTCTTTGTCTTTCTCCCCTTGATGGACACTAAAAGTGTCAAATTAAAAAAGATTTTGGCCAGCGCACTGCTGCATGCTGACACCATACAGCTCATTAGCCTTCTTTGACAGTGCTCTCATGAAAAAATACCAGCCTGAGTAAAGGTCCACCACATATTCTGCCTAAGTAATGACTTGTCCATGGTTAGAGGACACTTTTCACTCGTTCTGCACGTGCTGCTGCTACTGTGCAGCAGAAAACCCCACTTTGTGCTACTAAAGATTAAATGTAACCAGAATATTCTCATCTGGGATGATTTCTTTTTTTTTTTTAATACACGACAATAAATAATTTCAGATCCTGATTATGATCTAAATGTAGTATGATACCATGGTGTCTTTTTTCTTTCAAGCCAAACGGGGAGAGAAAGCTGTCAAAAATCAAATTATCCCAACTTGAAAATGTGAAGGTGAATTGGAGCTTTGAGGTAAAACCAGCGTTGCACCAAGATCTAACATGCAATATTATGTTTGCAGAATATTTTAGCATTTCAAACTCAAGTTTCAAGGTTTCAAACTGTCAATTAACACTCTGGACAAACATGCATTTTACAAGGTTTCTGAGGTTTTGGCAAACTAATGTGGGACAACAATGACATATTTCTGATGTCTCATTAAAAACACTAAGGGTGCAACAAGAGGTATGACTGAAAATATGAGGCTGAAAGTCTAATATGCATGTTGAGACAATGAAAATACAAATTCTACTAAAAAAATATATGCTTGGAAAGATTCAAACTTTTTTTTCAGACATTACAAAAACATTGAGGCTTGCAAAAACTTTCAGTTTTTAACTCCGATATTCAAGGTTTCACAATATTCTCTTTCAGATTAGTATGATTCTAATTCCATACACATCCAGCTCTCCTGCAACCATGAACTGAAACAACTGGGATTGATAGATGATTGATTCTTCCAGAAGGTTCACAGAAACATTGAATCTGCAGCTTGATTATGATGCAGTTCAGTGAAGAATGATTTGTCTGTCAAATTTGACCACAACAGGATTTTAATTATTATTAAGTGGTATATTTTTAACATAATGTCCTATCATGGTTATTTCTCACAATCGCTGTCCATATCACATCAAATCACCAATAATTAAAGTATCAAATAAATTTCCTGAACCTAAGATGTGTAAACATGTCTGTTTTCAAAAAGAACTGGAAACTGATGCATCATTTAATTAACAGGACAGTTTGCTGAGATTGACCTCTGATAATATTTTAATAATGACCAAATATACAGAAAAATGCATGGGAGAGCTTAGTTTGGTCTCCCTCATGGCCTTCAGAAGGTCCATTTGATGCCACTTATTGTGCACATAAGTTTTGGGACGTTCCACATGAATCAGGTATAGTGATAGGAAACCGGACTGAGACAACTCAGGGACAGGACTCACATGTGCATTTAAAAAAATGGATAAACACATAGTTCTTGTAAAGGGTGGATGAAATATTGAAATACTCAAATGCCAAATAAAATAAATAAATGTAGTTTTTATTGATCATATAATAAGTGTGATGTGGGAACAGGTGAAAAATGCACTGTTTACTGTGTTCATGGTGGATTTTATTATTCTTCCAGCACATACCTTTTTTGGGATTAGATCGGTGTGCAGGACAGCCGCCTCAGTAAGAAAATAAATTTTACCATAAATTTTTTGTGCATTTATACATAAATTGTCCTAGGGACAGATATGGCACCCATTCAGTGGAATGGTCCTTACTTCCTGTTCATGTTGGACCAGGTCATAATCAATTGATTGCATTTGGTGTCAAGTATCCATACTTCCTTACAATAAACTGCTTCTGTGCTAGGAATAGCCACATAGCAGACATATATTAGGTTTTTAGCTGACCTCACATACCTGGTAAAACTACACTTGACTTCACACATCTGGATTAAAAAGTCTGTGAACACACAGTTTAAATTTCAAATTGGATTTTCCAGGCCTTTGCCTTTACTAATGTGTTCGATATTATTTTTGGATTGAGCGAGACAGCGATGTGTGAGATTACAACACTACCAGTGTGGAAAGGAGGAGATCCTATTGGGAGAGATCGAGCCATAAAACATGTCTCATTTCTGAGAGGAAATGAGGCATTAGATTGAGTTCCCGTTTTAGTCACACAGTCCTAATGTCACCTTATCGTCCTGGAGCTACTTTGTAAAAAGGAAAAAAAAAATCTTTGCTTGCCTTTTCTTATATGATTTTGAGGTGGTCATAGCTCTCCTCTGGCTGTAAATGAGTTATGATCCCAATCATTTTACGACTGGTTCACTCTTTTGGTCCAGTTAGTGTCTAGTTAGTATCCCAGTAAACTCACAGGCAGAAACTAGACACGCTCATTTTAAAGCTACACAGTGGAGTAGTGGTTAGCACTGTGGCCTTACAACAAGAGGGTCACTGGTACCAGCTTCTGCGGGGCACAGTTCCCAACAGTGGTATCTTTGTGTGGGGATTGACACTGGAGTTCTCCAGGTACTCCTGCTTCCTCCCCCTATCCTACTGGTTACTCTACATAGTCACTAAGACTGAGTATGAGGTGAATGTTTGTCTCGGTTTGTAGGTCCTGTGATGGACTGACCACCTGTACATCTGGCCTCTCGCTTGCTGATAGTAGGGGATAAGCTTCAGCCCCCTGCGACACTGAATTGAATTGAAGCTTATTGAAAATGGATGGATGAATGAGCTTCAATAAGAAAATGTACAAATATTCCTGTTTAACTTTTCGTTGTACAAACTGATGTACACATCAGACTGATGCACAAAGCAGAACATTTAAAGCCCTCTGGCTGAAATGTATTAATTTAGGATGGTATTTTTTAATAAGTGCATGGGCATTGATGGTTCTCAGGGGAATAATGACTTGTAATGCCAATGGCTGGCGCTACATTTAGCCACATGTCGTCCTTCAACTGCTGGTTGTCTAGGTGATGCCCAGATCACAATGTGGGCTTTACAGAAACTGCAAAAACCTGGTCTTATTAGGAGAGATGGCATTCATCCCACTCTGAATGTAGCAGCCCTCATTTCTGAGAAAATGAACAATTTTATTAGTAATTTAATGGCAATTCAATTTAATGACAGATGTTTGTCTGATAGTGCTGTTACCAAATTAAGACCATGAGGCAGAACTATAATCTTAAAGCTTCTCTGTAGTCTCCCACTTGCCACCACCCTCACCAAAACCCAAAATGACTGTCTTCCTCCATACTTCCCAAAATAAATAAACCAAAAAGCTCATAAATATCAAAAGAATAAATGTTAAACAGGACAAAACAATTAAAAGTGATTTGTCCTTGAAGACGCCCTGGCTGGACAGCTTCTCAGGGGAGAAGGCAAAGCCAATTGTGAGTGGTTTGTGGTCAGATCTCGTCTATCTGTCTTTATTAATAACCTGATTAGTGATTATTATTGATCTATCAAAGTGAATTATAAAGAGTTTTAGGTCTTGGACTGATCATTAGCCCTGATCTAAACATAGCCGTCTATCTCACCCAAGTCTATGTCACTGAAAATGGGAATTCAGAGGAGCCACTCCTGATGGCAGTACTATATTGTCCACCTGGACCTCCCTCAGTTTCTGGAGGACTTCTCCGACCTCTTATAAGACTTCATGCTGAATACTGATGTGGTCATAGTAGTGGGGGACTTTAACATTCATGTTAATGATAAAATAACAAACATTAAAATAACAGTTTAAACATTGTTTTAACTCCATATTAAATTCTATTGGCTTTTCACAAAATGTCTACAGACTTACTCTGTCATGAGTCTCCTCCTACCCTCCGGCAGCTGCACCTAATGGGGAAACACACCTGTCCCTCATCACCACCATTATAAAGACAGATCACTTCACCATGGCAGTCACCGGATTGTCGTCAATTCTCTCCCACCTTTTCTTGCTACTGTTGGATTTGTGATTAAACTTCTTGATTCTTTCTTGAATTTTGGCAGCTTGAGTCCTCTGTTGTTTGAAACATGACACACTCATCTTCATCATCAGACTCTTCCTCTCGTTTTGACGTATGGCATTGATAGTGAAGAACTAACAGTTTTCCCTCATTGCCCTGTCTGATCATTTCTAACCTTTGAATTTACTTTACAAGACGACATAATGCCTGAGAAGAAATTTTATTACCTGTTTATTTGATAGTGCTAGATAGAGTGATAGAGAAAAGAAGAGATGAAGAGGTTAGTGGAATGTGGAGGAAAAGATCATTGGGAAGGAAAAGAGAGGTGAAGAGGAATCAAAAGATGTGCAGGAAAGGAGAGATGAGGAAGTAAGGAGAAATGAGGAGGAAATGAGAAATGAAGACAAAAGGAAAGAATAGGATGAAAGGAGAAATGAGGGGAAAGGATTGGTAAGGAGAGACGGAAAGCTGAATAGGAAAGATATAGCAGTTATCCCCTTATCGAGCTGAACATTTTGATACAAGAATTATAGAAATAGGCAGAAGCTTGTTAGACAAACAAGAACAACAACAAAAGAACCAAGCAAACTGATTGACAGTGCTATCTGGAGGAGCTGGGGAGTTCTCTTGTCACGCTGCACACCGAGCAGAAAGGAAGAAGAGCTTCAAAGCTTCTGCTGCCCTTTAGTCAGACAGCTGAAGAGCTCACCAATCACGCCATCAGTCTAGTAAAAAAAAAAAAAAGCATCAGAGACAGCATCTGTCTCAACATAACAATAACAACAATCAGAACCTATTTTTTTCCAAGTGTCCCCTTTTTTGTTTGTGAAGTGAGTGTATGGGTCATAAATTACCTACTAGGGATGTAACAATTATCAATAACATAAATATAAATGCAAATTTATATTAGATATGCTTTCTAATACTTTTTAATAATATAGAGATAACATAAACTCTAACCACCTTTATTTCTTAATAGAGAAATGTAATAAAATCAATCATTTCATAAATTAAAAGAAGTTCAAAAAGATAGTGATGTTATAAACACAGAGGCTGACTAATCAATATTTTGAAGATGGCACTATGGAGCTTTAACCGATTTCCTTAATGAGACTCCTGCCAATGATGGCTGTATCAGCATCCATCTTGCTGCCTGTCTGTGCTGTGAGTGCGCTTCAATCACTAAAAGTCACTACTATGTTTATGGTTATTTTATCTCCTTTCTTTTTCTCTCTTCCTCTTATCAAACAAGCCAGGATCTATTTTTAGCACCTTAAAACTTGCGCTTCTGACTTGCTTAATGGGCACAGTGTACACATCTGGAGATGTTGTGTTTTTGCTTTACACACAACATGCTAGCGAACAGATATTACCACACTGGCTGATCTGAAAGGTGTATGATGCATTTAAATTGTTACATTTTTGGAAGAGTCCATGTCTGCCTTCACTCTGCAGACTCTTAGGCTGTGTCTGAATGTACACCCTATGTCCTAACCCTTCACTCACTACATAGGGCTGCACTATATAGCTCCCTACCTAGTGCCCTCATTCTGTTGGCGATTCGGACATGAAGCTCACTACATTTGCGCTGTCGGACGTTGCGTAATTACCAGCCGTAACTATGGCAACATTAAAGACGTCGTTGAAAATACAATCCAAAATCGTCAGAAAAGACTTTATTTCTTCACTTTATATTTAAGTCTTTCATTGTACTGTATCTACTCAATGAAAGCAAAATTAAAATGTATGACCTATAGTGTTTTATTAACTTTTTTTTAATGTTTGTGTTATATCCGTCATTGTAAGCTGCCTCTCGCAATGCATTGTGGTCTATATTGTCCCGTCTAGTGACCATCAATGCTCACTACTTTTCA
>JBAMIG010000006.1:21897267-21908949 GCA_037177335.1 Kiunga ballochi | reverse complement strand
TTAATTCTTTGTAAGGTGACCTTGGGTCCTGAAAGGCGCCTAGAAATAAAATTTATTATTATTATTATTATTATTATAGTGGGGGGATTTTTTATCATATGGAAAGTTGGATGGAAGTCCTCTCTTTGTCTCTCGCTCTCTGCCCTTTTGTCGCTCATGGTTGATAATGGCTGGTGGTACCGGGCCTCGGGCCCATCCAGAAGTGTGGATGGGAATCTGGGTGCTCTCTGGCGCTGCTGCCACTGTCTCTGAGTGGGGCCGGGCCTCTGCCCTTCTGCCTTTGAGTGGTCCTGGTGATGAAGGGCACCTACTGCAGCCATTTGAGGAGTTGGTCGCTCTGAGGACCTCTGGCTGGGGCTCTGCTGAAGGGCATGGGTGGTCCCTGCACCAATGGGGTACTGGTTCTCTGTGAGGCCTGTGCTGCGGCACCCTCTGGGCCTGCCATCGCCCTACTCTGCTCTGGGCCCTGTTATTCTTGGGGCCCTGGGCCGGGGTCTCCTCTGCTCTGGGCTGCGGGACCAGCAGCAGGCTGTTCTGGGCCCTGTACCCTGTGGGGCTGACAGGCCTGTGGGGTCTCAGGTGGGGTCCCCACCCTTCCCTGATGCGTGGTTGTGTTCCCCTTGCGAGCACATGATTTATGTGTTGCTTGGTCACATGTACATGTTCACAAGTCTATGCCTTCAAATGTGTTATCTTTTCCAGTCGGTTAATAACCAAATGTTGTGAATGTTTGTGTCAATATTTATTTTGTGCTTTTGCATATCAGTAATATTCTGTATTAAGTTTTTAGTAATACTGCAGTACTGTAGTCTTTATTGACTTTGTGTTATTTTGGCTCTCATTTCTATTTTCTTTTTTTGTGCTCTTCTCTTCTTTGCTTTGTGTCTCTTTTCCCCCTTGTGCCAGTGCAGGTTCAGCATGTAACAGCAGGACTAACATGACTTTGATTATAATAAAAATTTAAATGAAAGTATTTAGAATATTAGGCACAGCTATATATAATAATGTGTAATATGTGTGTGTCGAGCAAATCTGTCTAGCAAAATAAAACACACAGATGACCAAAGAGGAAAAAACTAAATAAATAAGTAAATATAACGTCATAAAATCTAAACTACAGGTTTTTTTTTTTTACTAAAAAAGCTAAGACTTTTTCCTTTCAATCTATAACATTACCACAAAGCTGTCATCAAATGCTGCTATGTGCAGTGCAAAGCTATTTAAATACAAGAAGTTGCAGGAGAGGAGTGTTTAGCAGAGCAGCAGTATATTACTTTTGAGGAAACTGTGATAAAAAGAGAGAGAAATGGAGAGATTATCTTTGCACATTCTATTATGTTAGTTTTACAATTTTACAAGTTATTTTTTTAGAACTAGTCAGTAGTTTAAATGTACAGTTTTTAGTTGTCAGAGTTTACCACAGTTCTGCTGCAGGTTTAGCATTTAGTCAGGATCATTTTACCATAGTTTTTATGTATCAGGTTAATGTGTTTGTCCACTTAATTCAGTTTCATGAAGAGAAAGACTTTTTAAAGTAAATGTGGTTTTATTCAGACTTTTAGTATTTCATTATGTTTAAGTTTTTTTTATATTCTCAGGATTTACAACAAATAAAAATACTCCATCAAATAAAACCACATGAATAAATAAATAAATAAAAACCTCTGTATTGTCATTTCAGTTGTTTGTTTTGCTGATGAAAAATAAATCTAACTAAATCTAAATGCTCCTATGTTGCATTTCAAAAACTGAATCAGATTTATTGTTGAAAAACTTTTATAGTATAAAGAATTTGTGTTGTCATTTTGTATATATTTGTGTTTATTAAGTCAAATATATTGAAAAAAAACTGATTTTATAATTTCAGATAATTTCAACATTTTTATTAGTTTTCATTGAACAAATACCTTTAATACCTTTGTAGCCTTAGTTTTACAGATCATAGAAATATAAAACCGATGAGGATATTCAGAGGAACGGTATCACCATGCACTAAAATAACTGTGTGGGCACAAGCGGACCATTCTCACACAGCTTTTAACGGGTTAATAAACAGTGTACAAACACACATGACCCTCAGCAGCAACGTACATTCAAAGGTCATCATTTCTATGTATTTTGACATTTATTATGCATCATGTTGAGTTGCACATTTTCCCCTTTTCTCCTCACCAAAGCTGCCAGATATCTAAGCATCCCTGCACCCCACACATACCACCCATGCCGCTGTCCCTGGAGCGCATGTGGCAGATGCTGCACTGACGTGCACGGCTGTCAGCTCACATCCGTCTTCATTTAGGATGGTGTCCATTCATTAAAGCACGGCGTGGCCCGACAGGAGGCGAGCTCGCATCGTGTATGGCATCATAAATCCCCATTAAAGAAGAGTGGGACATCTCACGAGGATGGACGCTGCAGTGCTGCTGCCTGACAGTCTAATCAGGACCCAACGTGCACTTAGAACTCAAATTCCTGCCACGCATCTTGTGAAGGAGGCATTTCTGTTGCTTTGTTTGCAATCTTTACAAAATGAGCCCAACAAGACTCCCATTTACATAGACTTTTCTTGTCTAAGGGAAAGGTCAGTGGTTGGGGCAAGTTGCCAGGTGTTTGTGGAGTACTAGAGCAGTGCAGTGTGGTGAATGTAATTATGGCGCTCTGGCGATCCAATAACCTGCCAGTCTGTCTCTCAACCCTAGGAAAGTGCACTGGCATGTTAAATGTGAGCAGGAGACTGTTTGTGTGCATTACAATGAGCTGGAGTGTGGAGATGTTTTTAGCTGTTTTTGCTCTTTTTTGCTACTTTAAATAAATGCTTCAAAATATTCAACCAATTCTGTGTCCTGGATGTGGAAATGGGATTGACTGTCCCCCACCCCCGCTCTTCCATTTCAGGAATTTTATTTCAGGAGGGCGATGAGGAGAAAAAATATTTTTCTTCCCCGCAATTTTCCAGAAGGCAGCGCTCCCGTTGCCCGGATCAGGGAGTGTCTTTATAAAGTCAGAGAGGACAAAGGGAAAACTGTGTGAGCAGTCGAGCCACAGATTACATAACAGATTGCAACATAATTGGCTGCAGCAGCGTTCTGCAAAATGCTGCTGATTTGTATCCTTCTGGAGTGAAGATGAGACTCTGGTCTGAGTTGGCCAAATGAAGTGCAGGTCTTTAGCAGATGTGGCACATGGTGCGGGTCAGCGAGTCAAAGGAGATTTGATGTTCAAAAGAAACCAAATCTGTTTGAAATGAGCTGATTTGTGCATTTAGAAGTACTGAAAGCAGAAATGCAGATTAAGAAACTTCAACTGATAAATGTGCTCATTTCAAATGGAAATATTGTCTATTATACCTCATGAAAACCTATGATATGATCTGTATTGCTGTACTGTAACTTGACAAAGAAGTTTTTATGATTGACACCATTTGCCGACGCTCTATGCACACAGGTTTTCTGTAATCATTTGGGAATGTTAGGCATTCTGCCCGTTTCCCAACAAGCCCGACTCACATCTGGAAATCTGCAGTTTTCAGCTCAAACACACAGCTGAAGGAGTCCAGGGAGCTGCTGGAGATTCGCCACCTACCCTCTGGGCCTCAGCTAACACCGTAGGTAAACGAGCAGCTATTCAGACACGGTTTTGGGATTTAACAGGCACAAAGGCTCCACTGTTGGAGCCGGAGAGGGTGTTGTCAGAGAACAGAGAGCTCTGGCTGCTCTTATTTATTTTATTCTTTTTCACCCCTTTTTTTTTTTTTACTGTAATTATACCTGCTCTGCTAAGCGTGGCTGGAGGCGTGGCTGGGCAAAAATCACTTGTTAATATGAATGTACAGAGTGTGATGAGGAGGCCTCCTCGATGGATGAACATTAGGTCAAAAGCAGCCTGCACCTGGATGCCCCCTCCTGGGATAAAAGGTAAGGAGGCCTCACTCTGGGGAGTAATGAGAGGATGCGAAGTGAGACCATCTACTTTCAAAATGAACCTGCTACAATTACAAATCCATAATGAAGAAATCAGCGCGAGTGTAACTCAAGCAGCCTGTTGTCTCGGGACTGCTCAGCCGGTTGAAATGAGGATGAAAGCCTTCTCCTCCTGATCTCTGAGGCCGCTGATGCAGTTATTGAAGAAATGCAGATGCAACAATGTGTCTCCATGAATGGCTGCTGTGTTTGTCAGGAGATGTAAGGAGCACCACCACCAAACGAGACTGCGCATCATCTCCGTGTAGCAAGCAGATCTAATCAAACCCATTTTTACACACATATGCCATGAAGCCTGACGGCGCTGCAGGACTCAGACTGGGCACACTGGGAGGAGAAACGTGCAGGAACCATTACGCTGTGTGACGTTGTGGCTAAAGAGGAGGGAAATTATTTCTCTCTGTGCTTTCCACAAAGGAAGTTTACAGTGCTTCCTGCGTGCAAACACAGCAAACACCATTAATTCACACTTCCTAGACATCAACCTGCTTTGTGTATCTTTTATTTAAATACACATATTAATTATTAATCCATACAACACGGACAGGAGCAGCAGGTGACGGTTTACAGGAGGCTGTTTGTCCTCGTGGATGCTACTGTAGTTCTCGTGAAACAGTGTTACACGAAAAGCTCATTTCCATTATACCTGTGCGTGCCCCACGAGAATTTCCACTCCCGTTTGCCTTCATTTGCATGTGCCACAAAATGTCAAACACCTTTTTTTGTGTGCTCTATGCAGACTGGAATGCATAGAGCACACACTGGAGTCAGTATGATCCCACTGGTGAGAAGCAAAGCAACTCGCTGCAGCTTGGAGAAGATTACTTTGCAATTTGGCTTTTTCTTTAAGTGCCTTTAAAAGAGAAACACAGTCCACCACCAAAAAGAAGGCAAATTGGAGTGGAAATAACAGCTGGCTGATCTACTCACCTCTGCACCGCCAGATAGAGGCTCATTTAGATTTAAATGGAACAGTATGTGCTCTGTTCAACTTGAGAAAAGTGAGTTTGTATCACCGCAGCAACACGCGGATGAAAATAACACCGTTACCGTGGAGATAAAAGTGCTTGCGACATGGTAAAAATGCACGTTTCACACTTTGCTGAACTTGTGAAACATTGGGAAGGAGGGGGTTACTTAAAAAGGTGTTTCTCATATGGCTCATGCTCGCTGCGGCCCTGCCTCTGAACTCTGGGAGAGCCTGTGGACCACATTCCTCCGTCTGATTAAAGGCCTTCAGTCCACACAGATACTAGTAATCCAGAAGCATTTTATTTAGCTGCATATCTTCACAGAGAAAAAAAAAAGATCAATCACATTCATCTACTAAATCCAGACACAATGCAAAGTGCACAATCAGAAAAAAAGCATTGTCTACTGCATGTCACTTAGTATTCACATATCCAACATGGCAAACTCAAGCAGTGTAACACTATTCTGTCGCCTAAAGGTCAATGAACTCCGTCGGTTTATCCTTAAGGAGAAGTAAAAACAGAACAAGATCACTGTACAGCTCTCCAAAGGAAGAAAAAAATCCCTTTGACGTGATTCATTGTCCATGCAATGAGACAGAGACAATGCAGTTGGCATCACAGCTGCAAAGTACTTGTGTGGGACATGCAGCAGAGGTGGATGGGGAAGATGTGTAATTATTTGGAACATGGCATCATGGGGGGTGGGGACACAAAGGGGAGGAAGACTTTCATGCAAAACCTTTAAATAGAGTCATCAGACACATCAATGAAGCGTCCCGATCCTCGCCTCACACGTCTGAGTTGATGCTGAGGTTGGCCAAACGAGGGTCGGAGTTTATCTCATACCTGTAGTGGTACCCCTCCATGTGGTCCCTACAAGCATCCCGGATGTTGTACATCCATCGCTTGATGCCTTTTCTGTTCAGGTAGAGCACCAGCAGGAATATGACGCCAATCAGGGCCAGCACCAAACCCAAGAAAACATAGGAAGTCTCCAGAACTCCCTCCATGTCACTTGCACATTTCAGCTGCGACTGCTGCACCTGCAGGAGGGGGTGCCGTCTCAGGGCCTGGGGGTCGGAGCAGGTCAGGTCCTGCGTGTCCACCACCTGAGAGGAGTTTCTCAGCCACGTCAACAGGTCATCGATGAAGCAGTCGCAACGCCAAGGGTTCCCCAGCAACTGGATTTTGAGGCAAGGTTTGTGGCTGAACTGCTCCAGCAGGGTGATGGGTAAATCCCTCAGGCTGTTATCTCTCAGGTCAAGGTGACACAGCGGGGGTTGCTTAAGGGTCACGTTTAGGATGGTGACAATGGAGCTGTTCCGCAGATTGAGGGTGGCCAGGTTGGAGAAGCGGTCGAAGATGCCGTCAGGAAGGATCACCAGGTCGTTGTTTGACAGGTCTAGAGTGGTCAGCTGCAGAAAGGGTGAGCTGCGTAGGAAAGCTAAGCCCACATCTGCCAAGGAATGGTTATGAAAAGATGCACTGAGCTTTAAAACCTGCAGCTTATTATCAGGAGGAAAAGCTCTGTCGCTGAAATTCTGGATACTGTTGTTGCTCAGGTCCAGTTGCATGAGGTTTGGCAAGCGCTCAAACACCATTTCATCCACATACTCTATGTCGTTGCCACTGAGATAAAGATCTGTTAGGAAGTCCATGCGGGTTGGAAAAGAGGCCTCACTAATGCGGGAAATGCTGTTTCCGGTGATAAACAGGAATTTGGTATTGGCTGGAATGGCGTGTGGAATCGTGTCCAAGTTCTGGTTTTGGCATTTCACAGTTTGTGAGGAGCACAAACATTTGTCAGGACAGCCATGACAAGACAACACAAACACGAGTAAAAAGAGTAAATGCATCCCAACAGGTTTGAGTAGTCCTCCTTCAATCTCTGGGTGACACGAGCGCGATGAGCTCCACGGGCGCATCTTTAATTTTCCCCAATCAGAGCGCAGACCTTGCGTAATGATTGCTTTTCAACAAGTCACTGCCTCTTCCTCCAACAAAGAACAAAGTTTCTGTACAGTGTTTCCCACCGTTATCCTTTTGGAAAACTGCTGCCCGTTTTACAACTACCCCCACACCATCTTTGAGGAAGATAGTCTACATTTCCTAGAAGCCCGCAAACTTCTGCTCTCCTCTTCGGCTGCTCGGGCCAGAATAAAGAGGGGGAAAGGGAGAAAAAGAGAAAAGTGACGCAATATTTTCACAGTCCCGTCATCAATAAAAACATTTTTTTTTTTTTAGAAAAAAAAGGTAAAATCGGAGGACAACCCACTCAGACAACTGGTTTCCACACAGACAAAGCCTCCCTTCTCCTCTCCCAGAGGTGCAATCTAACACATACGCACTCAGCCTGCTGCTCTTCACGTCGCTGCGAGTCATGAGGGAGAGTCCAAACGCAGCAGCAGCGCCGCGCGCTGCACCGCGAGGATGGGTCGTACCATTTCCCAGTAACAGGGGGGTGAACAGAAAACTCTGAAAAAGTTTCTTACATTTTATTTACAATTTCCTATTTATGTTGATGCAACGCGATATTAAACTGACTTCTCGCTTCCTGCGTGTAAGAATGGCAATAAAAGCAGGTAACTACATGTTTTTAATAAAGGGTCTTTAGTCTGAACAGGAGAATCTGTGTTCCTCTTCCAATACACATAAAGTAATCCCGAATCATTATTACACATGATTTACTACAACACATTGTAGTCATGCCATTTTGCACAGCGTGGAAATATGGTTTTGCTTCTTTAAGGTGGAAACTTGCGGATTAACCACCTTGTTTTATAGGTTTATCATAAAATGTTATGTGGAAGGAGGTGTAATTCACTTAAAATATAATTGGATGTATATGGAACACACCTGAAGGAACAGAGAGGCTGAAATAAAAATTAATCTTTTGATTTACCAAATCATGTCATAATAAGACAGTTGTATTTGCGGAATAAAGTAGAAACACAGGAACAATAAGCTACAAATACATAAATAAATGTGATTGGGTTTAAATATATTTCAGATGTTTAGTGAAAACTGAATTTTAACAAAATGTTTGCAAAACAACAACAAAAAAATACAATGCCTATTCTTCAATGATAGCACCCCAGAAGACAATAATCAGGTAAAAAGACATGCTTATATTTTCATATTCATTTGAAGACATATACTGAGTGGTGACATTGTTGTGGAAAAATTGTGTCCTGAATCATACAAGATTATTCCCCTGAAAAGAAAGATGTGGATCTGTTCATGCTTGAAAGGCAATGGAAGACACTCATCAATATGTCATATTTGGAAAACTGATGTGGATACCAGTGTAACCCTATCCTTACCCCTATATGACCTTCTCTTATTATTAGCATGGTCAATGGGATAACCCTCTGAGTAATTCCATGACATGTAGATTATGAATGAACCTGATACTCCACCCAAAGTCTAGTGGGTTTAGAAACTGTTGTAAATGTTATGTAAGGGGCACATAAACTATTGACACTAATCTCTCAGGTTGACACATAAAACGTAACCCCAGACCTTTGGTGGGAAATCACTTTCTCTTTTTGTATTGAAGGACAATAGAAAATAAAACACGATTTATTATGTATTATTTTAAATATTCACTCCAGCATTTTGAGTATATGATGTTATTTTGAAATGTATTAAGCTACTGTAACTACAAAATAATTATTTATATTTTCTTTTAACTATTTACTGTTTTAATTAAAACTACGACGTTTTAAATAATCTCTGTATTATTATTATTATTATTATTATTATTTCTTTTTAAGGATAATTCTGTGTGACATAGCCTTATGACATCCTTGGACACAACCATACATAACACAGCAACAGCTCACTCTTTACTCGAACAACAGCCCACCAACATGAACCAATCAAATTTAGCGATGCTGGCGTTCTGACCAATCAGAAGTGTCTGTGTTATTGTGGGGTTTGCCTTACTTGCGCGATTTCAGTCATTTTAAAATAAGTATTAAAAAAGAAACTAGTATTTCTCGTTTGTAGTTATGTCACTGTGGATACACGTTTTTGATGCAACTTTCATAATGAATTCTTTTTACTTCATCTAGCGGAAGGTGAGAAAATTAATACAAATGGCGTAGCAGCCTGCTAACGCTAGCTTGCGATCTGTCGATTAAGCTAGTTTGCATTAGCTAAAAGCGTAGACAGAACTGCTGTACAATAATACTTTTGTGAGCGCTTTTGCTTCGTTTACTATTACCTTTTGAAATGCACATTGTGATTTATATAATGATATTATAGGACATTCCAACCCAATGCTAGGTGGGGTAGTTATCGTATAACTTCCAAGTGTAGCAAGTTACATAAGCTATGTGGGAAATTAAACGATCATTTAATCCTATATCTGAGAGACAAATTAATATTTGGTTAATTTACATGTAATCCATATTTGGTTACATAGGATGCAGCCAGTATAGGCAGGTTGACAGGTCGTGCTATTATGCTAAGTTAGCCTATTGCATAATCCTGAAGTTTGGCTCATCTTGACACTCTTTGACACATTAGAAACAGATTACAGCACATCTAAAAGCTGAAAATAGTTACATTACATATTTTATTTCCTTTAGCCATGTCTAAAATCAATTTTTCTCTGTGGTGTTACTGACATTTTGCTGGGATATCAAACTAAAAGATACATTTTTATAATAAAATTTGTAATTGATTTGAAAAGATGTGATTATATTATAATTGACAGAAAGATGTTAATTCATATAAGCTAGATGCAACAAGTTGTTGTGGCTTTTTTTTTTTTTTGAGAAAGAAATAAAAGTTAAAAAGTGCCCAAAATCAAATAAACACCTTTAAATGTTTTAACCCAGCTGATCTGAGCTGTGTATGTGTATAAGTAGAACTATATTATATTTTAGTTCATTATGTAAGAGTCTAAAACAATTCAGGTCAGGGCTAAAATTAAGTTGGTCATCTTGGCCGTGAAATTAAATATCCCCTGAAGAAAGCACGTGGGATTGCTGCATGTGTATTAATCGTATGTGCTGTGTGACTTGGAAGTAAAATTTCATGTTAATAACATGTAGAAAATAGTTTTCTGTATAAGAATAATGACCCACATTTTTCTTCCTCAGGTGCACCCTACAATTATGGAGTTTTAAAAAAGAAAAGTGACGCTCTTGGGGGGAAAGGAGGCCTTTCCCCTCAGGTTTGGTGGTGGGAGAGCTGGATGAGAAGGTCAGAGTTGGTGACATTTTTGCCTTTTTGTAAATGCTTCGATAAAAACACTATTTTTTCTAATATTGAAATGTGAATTTTTTTATATATATAAAAACACATGAAAGATTTTGTTTTTATTAACTTTGTGATGGCAATATTTGCTGCAAGCAGCTTAGTCCGTGTTCGATTCTTGGTTGAAATGGTGGACTGAAGCGAATCAAACAGACTTTGGGGATGCTAGGGTGCGGTGGAACCTCAACACAAGCACAATTCTAGCGCTCCAAACCATCTCAACCATTTGTTTTTATATTCTCCATTTTCCCCCCTATGGTGAATATTTTTTGCACCGTACTACTTTAGTGACAGAGTTATTAGTTAGTGACCATATCAGAGATTTCTTTTTAGTCTTTAATTGTGTGTGGTGGGCTGTCAGAAAGACAGTCGCATTCAGGATGAGTCTGGCACCAGAATGTGCCCCAAAATGCCGGTCACAGCAGCATGCGGACCAGGTGATAGCAGCCTTAACTAGAGGATCTGAGGGGCAGCTCCGGGCGTTCCTGACCTCGCACTGCCACAATGCAACCACCTTGCGGGATGCTTTTGGTCGCACGGCTCTTCACATGGCTGCCTCGCTGGGGAAGAAGGCCCTGCTGGAGTGGCTGCTGGAGAGTAAGAGCGCTGATCTGATGTTGAAGGATAAGGAGTCCGGCTGGACTGCTCTCCACCGCAGCGCTTTCTATGGACAGATCCATTGTCTCATATCACTCGTCAAGGTAGGGGTTGATTGTATTACGCTTTCTTTTTCAACTTAGCGTAATTAACAAAAATAGACAAGAAATTTTGACTGGATAGATTTTAAAAGGCCAACAAAGTGAGATAATTTAATACATTTTGTTTTTCTTTCCCAGTATGGTGGAGCCATCTCCACTCAGGACAAGGAGGGTCTCTCTGTTCTGGACCTGACTATAAAGGACCGACCAGCACATGTTGTTTTCAAAAACACTGGTAAGAATCACTAAAAATGAGACATTTATTCTGTTTAACATGTTTATATTTACATTTTTCTGTGCAGCATCATGCTTTTTTGAAAATATAATGTGTTCTTAACATTGTTCACTGAAATTATTTCAGAGAAAACACCCAGAATCTTTGAATTTGACAGTTTTTTAATGGCATTTCTCTCTTGTCAGACCCAACAGAAGTGTACACCTGGGGAAACAACACCAATTTTAGCCTCGGCCATGGAAATCAGGAGAGTCGGCAGCATCCTGAGATTGTGGATGTATTTGCCAGGACTGGAGTTTATATCAAGCAGGTAAGCTAACAATACCGTGTGTCATCTCTATAAAGTATGGGGCTCATACTTTCCTAAAGCCTCTATTCATATACAGACACACGGTGTGCTTTTCTGGATGGAGATAGTTTCTCCTGATATCTGTTGGATCCACTTTTTCTATGACTATGGGCACCACTGTTGCTTTCACCCTCCAGGCCTTCTCCAGTTCTTCCTTGAGGCCTTGGTACTTCTCCAG
>JBAMIG010000006.1:21879346-21889397 GCA_037177335.1 Kiunga ballochi | reverse complement strand
GTAGATGCAGCTTGTTGGTAGATGCAGCAGTGTTGGTAGATGCAGCTTGTTGGTAGATGCAGCAGTGTTGGTAGATGCAGCTTACCTCTGTTTTATCTTGTAGTGGGAACGTGGCCCGTCCATGTTAAAGCTAGTTCAGCATGCGTATGTGCTGGTCTCATCACTTCATGTTGCACTTTCAGCCTTTTTAAAGGCTTCTTTGGTCAATATATAAATTAATATTGGACTAATTAAATTAGATTAGATTAAAATCTGTTTATGTATTTTATTCTAAATCTAACCCTTAGACTGACTTTTCTCTGAATCTGACAGTATTTATCTATTTGTATGTGATTTATAAAATAAAAAAAAACTAAACTTAAAAAAAGGGACATGGTTTGTTAAACCTACCTAGTAAAAAGAAATTTGTACAATATTGATCCAGAATCATCAGATCAGATCTGAGTCCATCAACCTTAAACTTTACAGCCAAACTAAAACCCAGACAGAGAAATGTGCTTTGATGCACCATTTATTTATTATTTCCTGTTGTGACTCGTTTACATTACTGGGAGAAAAACTCAAATGATGCAGCTTTTTTAAATAAAAATTATTCAGCTTTATTTGACAACTTTATTACTGAGCGACAACCTGAGCTGTGCAAAAGCTCAGCGAAGTGACACAGACTGCAGTTCATCCCTCATCCACTAGGGGCTCCAAAGCAAAGCAAATCAACACAAGTGTTAAAAAAAACTGCTTTACAGCAAAAAAAAAAAGTGTTTCTAGGTACAAAAAATAGTTAAACTTAAATAGGTCAACATTATCTTCATGACAACTGGGAGGATATTGTTTATAATATAGTTAATCCATTCAGATGTTATTTAATCGTGACATTTTACTAATTATGGGTGTGTCCTTTTGATTGACAGGTGCTGGAAAGAAGGCAGCGTGTAGAACAAACAGTTTTTAGCAGGATAACAGCATACTTTTAGCTCTATTTGTTAGCCGTTAGTTGTTCAGCTCCACTTATTTTCCCATGTTTGTATGTTCTCCAAGAGCCGCGGCGTGCAGGGCAGCACCAAGATGGTGAAGTTGTGGTCTGCTCACAGAGCCTCCTTATGCTCTGTTCATCTTTGTTTATACAGTTTCTGGATTATGCACACGCTGCTTGCTTTGATTTAACAAAGAAACGTGAACTGTCCTTACTTTATGCTTATAGTTGAACATTGTTCATCTGCAGGGAAATCCTGATAAAAAAGGCCAAGATGAAGGCTAAAAAGAAACCAAGGAGGCGCTCTGACAGCTCAGGTGGCTACACCCTCTCTGATATCATTCAGAGCCCACCTGCTGCAGGTAAATGTGCTTTTATGGACAAAGAAGGAGAAAATGAGCCATTGGGTTACTTTTAAAAGCAGTTGCCGAGTCATGTGCTGTGTTTCCCCTGACATGCACTCTTCTTGTCCAGTGGTGTCTCCCATCATGGTGAAATCAAACAACTCCACGGAGTCCCTGCAGGAGCTCCTCACATCGGACTCAGAGGGCAGCTGCATGGGGGTGGGCAGTCCCAGGGACATGCTGTCCCCCGTCTGTCATGAAAAAACCGAGGTTCAGTTTACGTCTTTAACATGTAACGTAGCTGTGAAAATATCTCGGTCTTAAAACATGGAAGTGACTTTGTGCTTGAAGTTCCTGCATCACTAGTTAATTTCACAGCATTGATCATTTGATAGGAAATGTGTTTTGTAGGGGATGAAGCCGATGTAGCGATGTTCTCCAGCTTTTACATATAGCTTAATGAGAGACTTTAGGATATGTTTTCTTCCCTGCAGGATGAAAAGGCTTTCAGTCAGAGGTTGAAGACCCCGCCGAGCACCCCAGCTTCCCTGAAGAGCAGCCTCTCTACTCCCCCTCACCCCACCCACAAGCCGCTTCCCTGGTAATGAAGGTTTCCTGCTCCAACATTCAGTTTGGCATCTTTTCATGTCAGATTGATGAGACTGATATAAAGATACGGCTTTAACTTAATCGTTCTGTCTTCCTACATCAGGTTCTCTGGCACTTAAAATGTCCTCCCTGCTTGATACGTTTAACTTTGCTGTTTTTCATGTTGTTTGTGTTTGTTCCAGTCCTGCACATGCTCCTCCAGTGTTGGATCTCAGAACCATAATGGACATGGAGGCCAGTTCTTTGCAGAC
The DNA here is from genome assembly GCA_037177335.1 of Kiunga ballochi. Classification (NCBI taxonomy): domain Eukaryota; kingdom Metazoa; phylum Chordata; class Actinopteri; order Atheriniformes; family Pseudomugilidae; genus Kiunga; species Kiunga ballochi. The sequence goes on along the minus strand of JBAMIG010000006.1, from coordinate 21,887,223 downwards.
CATAGGGGCATCTCCTAAAAGCCCCGGGAGGTGAAGGGGGAGGGGGTTTGATTAGTCTTTAAGTTGGTACTCTATCAGCGAAGCTTTCAGTTTAGCTCATAATCTATGTAGACAACATGAGCACACTAATACTTCTGAATGCTTATAATTAAATAAAAATGTTTATTTCTGCTCAAAAGAAGAGTGTTTGTTTATTTTTCCTGTTTCACGCAGCAGTGCTATGAAGCACTCCCCTGTTGCTACTAAACTGTCTCAGAAACAGAGGAAGATGTTGGCTATGGTCAACAAAGAAGCCACGGGAGAGTCTCCAACACCCAAACCCACCCCTACAGTCACTCCATCCAAAAGCAGTGGGAAGGCCTGGTGAGCGAGCCCAAATGTTTCTGCTCACAATTAGCAGCTGTCACCACATATCTTCTGCTCCCTTTTGCAAAGACTTCACAGCCTAACTGGTATTCTGGGAAACATAAAGTTGACAGAGAGATTTGTTTTGGTCTCATGTGACTCGTGTGAGTTCATCCATTTTCTAGCCTGGATGAGACGCAGGGAAATAACCAGAAGGCTCATAATAAGGATGAACACAGAAAAAAACAACAGCACTGCCTTTTTTTATTTTATTTAATAACTTATAATCATAATAATGCCTACATCTGTATAAGAGTACTAACCAGCTGTTTATTTTCACACACTGGTTCTTGTTTCCACTCACAGGGCGACGGCTGTCCAGTCACCAGCAACCTTGGGTTCATTCAGGGCTCTATTGGAGGAGGAGGAGGAGAACCATTTAACCAGGGTGGAGCAAGGAAGAGCACAGAAGAGCCAAAACTCCCTGAGATCTCCTGTCAGAGCTGCTCCTGCTGCCCGGAGGGTCACGTTTAAAGGTGCAGAAAGCAGCGAGGCAGACAGGCCCTCTGGGTGAGTTCATTTCCATACAGTGTTGCAAGATCTTGTATTAATGACGGGACAGTTGGACCGCAACACGATGCTTTTTCTACCAGCACATAATGCTCAAAAGGTTCAGGTCTGGGTTCTGTGGGAGCTGATCCAGTTACCTGAACCACTTTTCCAGTTTAGTCTGATGAATCCTCAGCACACAGCTTTCAGGGAAGATGGATTTACTTTCTGTCCCCACTGGTCTGACTGGCATGTCTTCATCTTCTCTTCTTCCTCTGATGCTCTCATTACTCTGGAGCATTCCTACACATTGAGCATGAGGAAATGTTTTTACCGTCACTATTAAACACATCTATATGTTCTAGTTTGGTGAAATCTGATGGTTATAAATCAATCAATCCCCATCTTTCACACATGTCTATCCCTGCTGTGTTCAGTAACTCATCGGACCGCTCTGAACCCACTGTGTAGTTTCTGCATCACAGGTTTTCTCTGCCTGATCTGACCCGTCTGTTTTTCACCCCAACAGGATGCAGTCCCAGAAAACCGTTTAAAAAATAAGAAGCTACGCAGTGCATCGGTTATTTACTTGTTGCCAGTGAAACCTCCTTATTCAGGCAGTAAATATCCAGTGGGAGGCTCTTATTTATTTCCTTCGTTAGCTCCAGGTGATGCTAGTTCTTGGCGGTATGTTTCAGCTGTGGTTCTTTCAGAATAAAAGCATCTTTGACACTATTGAACTTATGTTGTTGTAAAAATGGGCTTGAATTGCTGCAGATTGAACATAAAATCCTGGTTCTGTGCATCTGATTTCCACTTGGAGGCACTGTTGAAGTGTTATCACAGCAGCTCAACTTTCCCCCTGTTCTCATTTGTTTTCGCAGCAGCTGGGATGGTGGGTTTGGATTTGTATGCTAATGATTGGAAATAGAAAAAGAAGAAATAAAGTGGTACAGAAATGGTTCTGAGATGAGAAATAAACCCTGTTTTTATTTCCAACCAGACAGAATTTGCTGAGTTGCATCTCTGACTTTGTGTCAGAGCGCAGGCGCTCTGACCCGTTTCACTGGTCAGACGCACGAGAGGCGCGATGCTCTGATGTGAGCGAAGCGAGCAGCTCTGAGTGACCCAGTACTGTTGGGTTGACCTGCCCGCAGAGATGGAGTCACCCTGACCTCTACTGCATGCGATGACAGCTGGATAAACACATAGTATTCCTAGCTGTAGCTGGAAACATGTTGTTGCTGATGTCGCCTATATGTTTCAGAGCAAGCAAATGAAATCATTACCGCTTATATTTATTAGACGTTTTCCACTTGTTTCAGGTTTTTAGGGCTAAATAAGTGCAGGTCTTCTGCAGATGTGTGCACTGGCTTTATGCGGCCATATTAAGAGCAGACTTATTACAGAGCTGTGTGAGTCACTGGAGTGAGGCCGCTGATGTTAATCAGAATTGATAAGGGCAGTCCTCGTGTCACAACGGATCACACAGAGCAGAGAGCAGGTTTCCGCTTTTTCATGGTATTTGGATGAGACGGATGAGTTCAAGGCTCAGGAAGCATGAAGCGGCCTTCTGGGACGTGCTTTCCAGCTCAGGGTTTCAGAGAGATGCCTTTTATATTCTTTGATTTCACCAAAATGTCAGACTTTATTTTCTTCCTGCTAAAGCTTCCAGAAGCCTCTCTTGGCCAGAATAACACTGTTTATTGTTCAGGGTTTTCATATAGTCTGGTTTTTCAGCATCATTGTGTTTCTGCTCTTCTCACCGGCTGAAAAGCTTTCAGGATGTAATAATGTTCATGACAAGTTGGGCAGGACAACCAGAAATGAAACTTTATCAGGAAATTGCATCACGATGTTGCAAATCTCCTCAAAACAGACTCAGGATTTTTTCTCATTCCCATAGAAAGCCCACGGATGCACGGTCTGTTTCCAGAGGGACCGATAGCCTGATGCACATTTACAGCATCGCTGTTTGTTTCCAAGTAAACCTGCATGAAGACAAACGTTCTCTAGTTATAAGCAGTAAATCTTGGACATGAAGCAGAGACTTTGTTGCCTTTGGGACTTCACAGAAGCAGAGCAGACTATTGATCTGATCTCCTTTAAAGGGCCTCTAGTGATCAGCTGGTAACAAGAAGCTTCTGTACACAAGGTTTTCATGTGGCTTAGAGACAAACCATGTTGTTGCAGCATATTCTCTCCTTATCAGTCATGTTCCAGGGTTAACCCATCTCTGATTTAAAGAAAAAAAACACCACCACCTTCCCACCTTGCCTATCAGCTCTCTGTTTACTCATACTGGATATATTGTCATGAGTCTGGTGTGTCCTTCAGCCAGGAATCAGACGAATGAAACTGTCCTGCTGTGGGTTCCTCACAGTTTATCTCACAGGTCTAAAAGGCAGGTCCATCCTTTTCTGATTATCTTTGACTTTTCTGAATGCACAATATTTTAGACCGTATCCTTTCTTCAACTGGTTTAACCGTTACAGTGAACCCTCGTTTATCACGGGGGATACGTTCCAAAAATAACCCGCGATAGTAGTAGAAATAGAAATCCATGAAGTAGTCAGCTTTATTTTTTACTGTTATTTTACAATGCAATACTGTCCTGCAGAATGAAACAAAGAATAAAACCTCTTTTCAGGCCCAAAATGTGTTTAAGAAATAGAAATATTAACGTTTTCTTACAAATAACTATAATAGTTTAAAGAACGATGTTGTAAAACAATATTTTTTATGTAGTAATTGAATACGAGGTAGGAAACATTGTCCCTCCAGCTGCCCCTCCAGAACATCGTTATGGGTAGTTGTTGGCACTCTTTCTTTTTCTGAGCAAGAAGATTTTTATAAACGGACTTGCCACCTTCAGTTATATCTGAGAACTGCAATGAACGTACGAAAGTAAAAAAAAGCCGCGATAGCGAGGGATCACTGTACTCCCTAATGTGCTCGGCTCTGTTAGGAAGCAGGAGACTTTCCACAAGAAGAGTAAAATAGACATTTAAAATAATAAAAGTATTGCAAACTCCCAATAAAGGAGGTATTTGAAGTTGCTGCCATTTGCATTTGGTATCATCATCATCATCATCATGATGCTTTGTTGCTCATTAATGTTAATCTGCAGGTTTTAAGCAGACCTGGTTACATAGTGAGACTGCTGCTGAAGTCAGGTGGATCATTGTCTGAAACAGACCTCAGATAAATACTTTGTAGGGTTAAATTACCAGCAAGGGAAGAAGTACGTCGGTCCATTTGGGTCGATTGTGAAGCTCATCTGTATGAAAATGAAAAGCTCGTATCAGAGCTTCAGAACTGGTTGAACACAAGCGAGTAAAAAATGATGGATTAAAGACTGAAAACTGGTTTTTATAAAGATTAATGACATGAAAAATGTTGCATTAACAACAATTAAAATATCAATATATTAGAGAAAATAGCTCGATGTTTGTTATAGATCAGCCAGGTGAACAGCCAGCCATTAAGTGTGTGTGTGTGTGTGTGTGTGTGTGTGTGTGTCTCACCCCTCAGGCCCTGGGTACTGGGTGCAGTGGGTAACTCTCCCCTCTCCTCCCTGGTGACCTTCGCCTCCATCGTGGAGGAGGAGAAGCAGCAGGAAGCGGCGCTGATCCGCAGCCGTGAGAAGCCGCTGGCGCTCATCCAGGTAACACATCCTGGCTGACGGTTGTCATGTTCACGTGCACACACATGCACGTAGAGCTTTTATGTGCAGCATGCAGCCAGATAGCATGGTGGTGGTATGATGTCTCCAGTCCTGATGTTTATCTAATGAGCATTACGTTCTGCACAGAGCGGATTCAAACCCAAAGCGGGTTTTTGTCCCTGCTTTTCTCCAGCTGTTGCCAGATGTGTGTCGTTGCTCAAAACCCCTTTTCCCCCCTGTGGTTTTCTGGTAGCCATTATGTTAAAGACGTCTTACCATTAAGCTGTCAGTGTCAGCATTTCCTACTGAAACCTCCAATAAAACTTGGTTTTGCAGCCCGCATAGTATTTATTTATTTATTTATTTATTGTTTTCATGCTCTTACAGATTGAAGAGCGAGCCATACACGATCTCCTGCTCCACTATAAAGCAAACGACAACCCTGATGAACTGATAATGGTGGAGAGGTCTTCCAGGGGTCCCATGGCCGTGCCGACTTGGCACAAGCACTGATGTGATGGGACAAGCACTTCATACCATCAAAGTGAGGACGTCTAATCCAGCTGTCACTCCAAACTGTTGTCAGCGCATCCTGTTTAGTCGACCGTTGACCTCTTCACATCCTCGGACCCCTCCAGTCCAGAAGCCGTGCTGTTCTTACTTCTGCAGCGGGGTTTTAATGTTAGAGCCGCTTGGTTTTGTTGATGTTTTTGTCACTTTTATTTTCAATAAAACAATAATATAAGAAGTCCAAACTTCCCTTAATAGATGTGATGTGATGTTGCCAAAAAAACAAGGAGTAGGTTTGGATGTTCTGGCCACAAAATGGGTCCAAACTAAATCAGAAAGGCTTGTGTTTGTGTGTCTTTGTTGAATCTGTGAAAGCTGCGTGTGATCAGGAAGGAAAAGAGGCGGAACATGGACTCAATCCGCAAAGTGAGCTGTTCGCTGAATCATTGCATTTTGTTGTCATCGTATCGACGACGTCTCGGTTTACAAGCGTAGCTACATACGTACTGCAGAAGAAACGGCACCACTGCGGTACTGTGAAGGCTGGAGCGGGATCCGTTTGGTTCCCCAGCTGGACCATGTATTCTCATATTCCAAAAACGTGTGTGTCTAACGATACAAAGAGAAAACGGCATGCAATAAAATATTGTGTGTGTGTGTGTGTGCAATAGATCCGTCTCCTGTTGTTCATGTTGGACTTCATTGGGCTGAATTAAAGAAGCTCACTGGCCTCAGTAACTTGCATTTATGTTGTTCTTTTTACATAAAAACTGACTAATGTGCCTCTCAGCAGCTAATAAAAATAACATTTAATTTGGCTATCTTCTCATGCATCTCCTGCCCTGCATGAACAAAGCATCATTATCGAGTCTCAGCCCGTTATTAACTGTGACGACCCTGATCTGAACAGTGTGATGGGGTTTTTATTGGCTGTAATTACAGGTAGAGCATCTCATTGGAAACCAGGGAAAGATGGCTCATGGGGAAACTGTTAATTACACATTAAGCTCAATTAGCCGAGGCAGAGATGACAAGAAGTCATCTGTTTTTACATCATCCCAATGTGACCTGGTAGCCAGTGTGAAGCTTTGCAGGAGGACCGGGCATCTTGTTTGATCCCTGAATAAAATATATCCTGGCTGGTGCACTGCCACATGACATGTTTAACAATGAGACCATCAGCAACAATAATGAGCAGTTATATAATATACTAAAGCATTGCACTCTTCACCTGTTGGCAGTCTTAATGTAGAGCAGTGTTTGCAGAGCGCTCTATCCGCTCCATCAGCATCATGTGGTTTGTTACTGTTTTTTAACAGCTTCATCATTTTCCAACTAAAAAATATGGACGTTTGTATTTTAAACATCAGCTTGAAACAACAGATTTTCCTTTGACAGTTTAGTTATTTGTATATATGTATCATGATATAATACATAATATAATATTAATATAGTAAATTAAGTCAAATCTATGTATAATGATTAGCATTAGCTGTCTAGCATAAGCCTTTAAGCTAACGTTGGTTGATAATTATCTAAGAAGTTAGGTCTAAACTAGGCTTTTATTTGAATAATATGTTTAATTTATTGACCCCTTTCAAAACCTTCCAGGAAACATGAGAAGTAAATAAATAAATCAACAAAAATACAATAACAAAATTTACCTTTTTATTTAGCTACCTATTGATTACACTAGTTTAACCTTTAACCTTTAGTTGGAAACATTTTGCTTCTTATCTATTTTTAATGAAAAAACCTTGCTGTCCGGTTTCCATGTTCTTCCTGATGACTGCACGACTATTTTATCACCATTATTAGAAATCACTGCTGAGGTGTCCCACCAGGGTAAAATCCTGACAGACCAGTGTTGCATGAAACAGTAGGCTATTTGAGGAAGATAGCTACGCTCTTCCTCCTGGGATTTGGTGGAGGATAAGTCCAGTTCATCCAGCCTTCCTGCCAGGCACATGGTAAAGTCGTAGGGCTTTCCTCCAGATGGTGCCGATAACTTCAGGATTCGTTTATGGAGAAAAAGTGACTGGAAAATCTCCGCCATTCCCAACCAGCTGCGACTGGACAGCTGGTTTAGAGTAAAATAACTGATATTAAACATTCATTTATGCAGCCATCACTCATCAAGCTGCTTATTAGCTGCATTTATTATCATCTTATTGTTGTAAATTACTTCTATTCTGCTTTTCTCATATCTCCAGCTTCTTAAATGTATATATGAATATCTGTTGTCACAACTAGTAATAACATCAACAATGACATGATTGTAAATTCTTCACTGTAATTTGATTTCTAACAATACAATGGAGTTCAAAGCAGCGCTCCAAGAGATGCTTTCATTACTCCTGCATCCTCCTACAAAGACAGATAAAGGTGGATTTTAAGATCCCCATCCATCACATCCAGTGAATCATCTGTTGACTTGATTCAGTAGTGAGGTGAGTGTGTGTGAAGTCACAATGAGCCGGGCCGAATACACACCCTTGTGGTGCGCCACATCAGTCAAAGAGCAGAGCTTTCTGTCTGTTTTAAGCCTTTGCGATGATGTCCAGTTATTCTTCTTATTTCTGGCATCAGGATTAAAAGCTTCCCTTGTTATTTCATACATGCTGCAACATGTCTGATCACGTAGTTATTTGAGTTATACAGCACATGAGTTTTGCTGAGCTCTCTGATGCTACGGCGATACTCCCACCCTCTGGCTTTGGTTTTGGTTTGTATTTATTACCAAAATTGTTACCAATCAGCTTTAAATCCTAAACACACCGAATGACTTAAAGCACTTTTATTCTTC
>JBAMIG010000006.1:21849214-21861202 GCA_037177335.1 Kiunga ballochi | reverse complement strand
AACATGCTTATCCCCTTTTAATCTGTGAAAGCCGAGGTTCACCTGAGAGGAATTGTTCAACTTAGGAGACATTTTCAGGAAAAAAAAAACTATATAAAAGTATTTATACAATTTGCTTGACAGATTCTGACAACTAGTGTAACATTTTTGTGTGTAATGACTCAAGCAATGAAATGAGGACTATTAGTTTTATATGGAATGACTATTCAGCATTCACAGGTATGGCTAAGTTTGACTGGCATGACCTTAAAAAATCATAATGTTATCAAACAGCAAAGAGTTGTATGAAAGCAGTTGATGCATGTCCAAAAGCATTCGTGATTTGTTGGAAGGAATGAGGAACTGCTTCTATGATGTGCACAAATCACTAAATGTTGTGATAACTAACTGTTGTGCAAATGTAAATAGTGATGTGAGAAATGCACCAAAGCCACCAAGAAAAACTGTAAAAATAGGAAGTTCTGGTTTGAATATCTGCACATAAACATAAAGCAGCAGGACATTTCTTTCCTAATATTCAGCAGCAATATTACACATCATCAAACAGCTCCCCCATTTTCTCCCTATTTTTCTGGATAGATAGATAAATATTTCATGCAGCACATGATAGCAAACACATCCCTGCTTCGTATGTTAATGGTGCCACCATATTTATCCTGGTAAAATAAACTTTTATTAAGGCTGAATGGAGGAAGAACACCTGAAACCTCTGCCTTTGGTGGCTGAACAAACCATAACACTCATGTAACTTGATCACCAGTATTTACTTTTACTTACCTGAGAATAAAGTTTCAAATTGACACAAGTTTAAACCCTGAGTAAAAATATGTGCTACTGATGCTAATCAATCAACAATTATGTTTACCATAACTCCCAATCAGCTGAATTACTTTTCCAATCCTTTAATATTTAACTATTTAAAAATTACCTTTCACTCATGCTCAGCCATCTTGCCAAGATGGCGGACGCATTGTCGTATCGCAGCAGACGAAGCATCTGCGTACACCTCTCCTCTTCCTCAGAGCAACCTCATCATGACTTTCTCGTAACCTCTGCTTTGTCGTGGTCAGTTCTCAGATGTTTAAGCATGTTTGTGGTATTCCCACACATCACATGTTTGACTGAACTGATTGATCACTGATCAGTAGCTTTACATTGCTGTGACGCTATATTGTGCTTTATTTTCCATATGACAAAGGCAGGTGGAAGAAGTAGTTTCTAACTATTAATAAAGTTTAGTTACTTTTTACTGTATTAATGTTAAAGACAGATACGAGAGACAGTGATATTTTGGGAATCAGTTGATATGGAGGAAACAACATCTCAGATAACCACGCTGCTTAAAAGCCTTAATTTAAACTAGTTACGGACACAGTAGCAAAAAGAGCTCCAGACCCCAGTGGCCTCGTGTGCACTTGCCAAAACCAAGAATGCATAGAAAGCTGATCTTTCTGTGACACAAACATTAAGATGCAAATACTGCCAATATGTGTTCAATAATTCCCTCTCTCCAATAAATGCTGATATGTCAGTCTGGACCAAAGTGGCGGACCAACATTCCCATCCACAGAGTCATGAAGTTTGCTTGGCCAAAGATTTCATCTTTTTATTCTCATCTTGTTCCCGCGGGAAGAAACATAAGGCCAGGAAAAGTGCTGCTGACTGGCTGTCATGTATTATCCTGCAAACTGCTCTGGCTCTTTGACCCCTCTTTGAAACTGTCTTTCCCTCAAAACAGATGACATCCCTGGCTTCAACCACTGTAGCTTTGAATGTACCAGCTGCTTTACATGAAAACACACTCTACTCGCCACTAATGGTAGCTTTAAAAATATATCTTCACACACTTGAGTGGAAAATCCCAAACCCTGAGATGAGACTTGATAGATTCTGTACTTCGGGTCGGATCAGGATTCCTTCCAGTGTTTGCAGGATGTACAAAAACCCTGTACTGGTATCCCTGCATTACTCCCAGTTACTTATTTAAAATGGGCCTCATCTTATTGAGCTTGAGCCGCCCTATTCTCCATCAAGAGCTCTAAAGTCTGCAAATCAGCTCCTGCTGGCTGCACTTAACCCAGACTCTAGAAACTAGAAAGAGGAAGAGCCTTTTCAGTATCAGACTGTCCTGGGACCAGTTTAAGTCCAGTCTAAAAACCTATTAGGTCTCCCTGGCGTTTAAGCCTACTTAAACTGGATATCTTGGATATGTTTTTGTCTATATTTATGATTGTTTTATGTGTATCTGCTGCCCTCAAAGTATTATAATTCATAGACCACCAGAGATTGCATTTATTGATAATATTAATAAATTTATTTGAACCTTTTGCAGCATTTTTTGTCAACCTAGGTTGCTTTAAATGTGCTATATTAATAAAAATGTGAATTTTAATAAATATTGAACATTCTCCCAAAGCATATTGACTATTGGAGCAATATTTTAGAAATGGTCACAGAGGTGTTGTATCCTGTTCTTGGAGGAACACAATGTAGGTCGGTATAGGTTTCAGAATAGCTTTATGTTTACAACAGCAGAGATACTCATCTGAACTGGATCCAAGCAATTTGAGTGTGATTAAGCCAGCTTCTTAACAAACATAACCTTTGCTGGATGAAACCATTTTAGGCTTGCTGAGGTAATAGGACCCAGATGGTAGAGCTGATATAAAAGCCAGGTAATTTCATACGAGAGCACAGAGAGTAGACTGGATGCCTCTCGTTTGAATTGGAGCAGATTTTTGCATAAAGCAAGAAAAGCCAATCCCAGCTAGACTATCCTTGTTAACTCCTGTCATTTCCTTAAAAAGAAATGTGATTACTTTTCTATTAAATCCACTTGCTCGGCTCACAGGAACGCCTTATAGGAGGAGAAATATCGCAGTACTCATTCTGATTTTCCTTTAAAGCTCCAGCGAGCGACTCTGAGGTTTGTTGAGACGAAATGCTTCTATAATTATTTCTGCTAAATGTAATTTTCATATGTACACAAAGAGCTCTCCCACAAACTCATGCAATGACCAAATACCTTATATACATGTATTTGACAGGATGCAGACTGGCCCACAACGTCCTTCCTATGCAGTCTAGCATAGGTGTCATTGATGGCTGCTCTGGTCTATTCCTGTGGGGGGCACTTTGGTGGTACCAGACATAAATCCAATATAAACAACTGGAAACAGAAAAATGATCTCTTTGACTGACTTTGACTATGAAGGGGGATGTGGCTGAAAACACCCACAGACAACCTGAGGGACTTCTGCAGACAGTGTTGATTTTTCCACAAGCCCTAAAGTGGAAAATCCTTTGTGTTCAAGGAGGAAATTCAAGTCTCTGAGATTAATATTATTAATGTGTCTTTAATAATTCTTGAAACATTTTTCCTGATATTGTTACATTACCAAATCACACCTGAGTAACAAAATAAAACAGAAGATATTAAAATATATAAAAACAATCATCTCCAGCCATACCAGTTTTTCTCCACTGCTCGGGAAATTTGCACCCATAGTGATGAAACACTATGCATCATAGTATCTTTAGGCCTAAATCGTGCTAATCAATGTTAGCTAAAAGTTCAATTGTCACTCCTTTAAACATATAAGTTTAGCTGCATGCAATAAAATAGTGACAACAGGGAAATAAAAACTAAATTCAAGTGATTCATACCTCAAAAACAGCTTTTCTTACCTGGAGCTTCTATCTAATTTGACTGCTTTGTGTCCAACATGGCGTCTGACTGAGCATGTGTAGCTCCAGCTCCAGCTCATTTCTGATTGGAGGAGAACATGTTGCAACCATGCGCTGTTGCAACTGTCCCTGATCTCAACTACGTCACGTCCAGGGACGCATAAATGCAGAGAAAGTGTTTTCATTACACTTTTGCAGTAAACTTAATTTTTAAACATCGGAAAAACAACCTTTTGAGAGTATACAATGTTTTTAGCAATAATTGAACTTTTCTTTTTCAAAAAACAGATGCAGCGATCAAGAGGCTGTAATTATTATCTCAGTCTCTTTTGAATATTTCTGATCTAACTTATTTCTGGCTGACTATACTCATTTTCACTTCATACATCTTTTTTTTTTATTTGCATCTTTCGGTAATGTTGCCTTTAGAGTACTTTGGCTTCTTTAAAGGAGGCATATCATGCATAATCCACTTTTTTTTGCTTGTATGTGTTTTTGTGAACCTTTAAGTGTTTAGGAATGCAGAAGATGTAAATGTATTTCCACCTTATGCTGCACATATATATTTATATTCTTTTTGCTCATATTATTCAGTCTGTTTAATTTTCTCTATTTTCTACTATTTATTTTTATCTATTACATCACAGTATTTTGCTGTGGGTCTGCCAAAAAAGTTGTAGACTTCCAGGTAATCTAATTTGTGAATGTCATACGTTTAGAGTAAACTTACCATTAAAATGTTCTCTTCCGGGAGATTAGCGTATTGATGCTATCAACCTACAAACATGGCGGAACAGGGTAGAGTTCAACTTCCTGTGACATGTAAGGGGGCGGGGCTTAACACGGCTCATTCACATTTAAAGTGATCGCACAGAAACAAGTCGCTCAGAAGACGCACCTCAGAACAGGGTTATAAGGTGTGTGTAGAGCGAGAATAAGCAGGAATTCAGACCAAAGCATTGTGGTTCTATTTTATACACACAATAAATTAATAATTTACGTATTTAAAAGGAAAGATTTAATAGAATCATATATGTCCTTTAATCACGGTGGATGTTAAAAAGGGCCAGTGTCTTGGTATCCAGTTGCAGTGTTGTAATGTAAATTGTTTAAGTAAAAAATATGCTGGGACAAAAACCTCTTGTAAAGTATGGTTTCTAAGCTTCAGAACGCTGAGCAATGAAGAATATGGGAATGTGTCAAATGAACATCAGTCATTTAAATGAGCCAGAAACAGGTTCAAAGACAGAAATTTACATATTGTACTTTGAATGTCATTTCTCTGCGACGTACCTTCTATCAGTGTTTCCTCTTCACCTCCCACATTGTTCTTTGTGTTTCTTTACCCATCCAGCCAGCATGTTTATACGTTTTTGGTAGCATTTGATGCAGTATGTAAAGCATCGTCACATGGTGTCCCTGATGGAAAAATGGGGTTTCTCAGCCTCAGGACTCCACTCCAGAATTGCACATTAAAGACATCACTATGTTATTAAAAGCATCAGAAATGTCACATTTAGAGTTGGAGGATCATTTAGCAGGTAGTCAGGTATAACACTGAACAAAGGAAATAAATGTGCAGTCAAACAAGGACAGTGCAACATTAAAAAAAATGGTAATTTAGGACAACAATAGCTCTCATGAAGTGCAATCTCCAGCTTCCAGATGTAGATAGCAACAATGGTTTGCTCTATGGTCTGGTGTTCAACCACATTGGTTCACATCAAGAAGGTTCCTGGTTTAAACCTTATCTTGGTCCTTTTTATGTGAAGTTCACATCTTCTTGGTGGGTTTTTCTGGATGCATCATGTTCCTCTCACTGTCCATTATGAACCACATGAGTTAACTGGATTCCAGACTGACTCTCAGAGTCCCATACTCTGTGATAGACTGGCAAACTGGAAACATTTTAGATGGTTTGCTCTAATCTCCAAGTGCAAATATTTTCTTGTTAAATATCATCCAACGGTTACTCCATGGATATTTGACAAAATGGTGTGACTCTGTGCAGGTATTTTATAAGGCGTATCAAAAAACAGACAAATCATGTCTGTAGACACAGCAATAGATTAGGTTTATATGAATGTTTCATGGTTTGCCAGGAAACCAGGATTGCTGCTGTTTGTTTAAGAGTCATGATGAGGCTTATATGTTTTCATTATGACTTGGTGTGTAAAGTATAGAAAGTTTTTGTCCTGCAAATCGGTCTCCTATAAAGAAACGTGTCCTTTTCTGCAACAACCTTGATGTGCCATGGATTCTTTGTTTTATCTTATTTAAACTTATTTACACACACACACACACACACACACACACACACACACACACACACACACACACACACACACACACACACACACACATACATACACATGTATTAGACAAGGTTATGTGTTGACTTTATGTAGAGCCAGAACAGTAGTGGCTCATCCCAGAGTTGTAAATAAAAAAAAAATGGGCTCTTATAAAATAAAACCTAAGCTTCAAACAGAAACACTGGAACCATAAACAGCATAATGTGTAAATACTGAGCCCTTCACTTGAGCTCCTGTAAAACCAGCTTCTTTTTCTTTGTTTGGCTTCATTGTGTTCATATGCGAGACATTATGCAGCATGGAGATGTGCCGGTTTCTAAAAGACTGCCTCCTCAGTTCATGGGGGTCAGTCTTTTTTATTTTAACGTGTCTTATCCAGCATGAAAGCAGCAGAATGATGGTCTGTCTGCTGGGATGTGCTGAGCAAATTTAGTTTGCCAAGAGGATCTTCAGGTATATATTTATGTACAAAGATCTTCTTAGTAATTACAATGATTTATGTATGAAAGAATATTCTTTCAACATAATTTACATATGTTGCATGACCCGACCAGAGAGGACAGAAAAAGGACAGAGAGACAGCAGAAAGGAAGAGGAAAAACAAACTAAACACAAGAGAAGACCACAAAGGAGAGACACCACAAAGGAAACACTGCAATCCAACCAGACACGATTCTATCCGCTACACCAGGATGCAAAGATCAACAAATGCTAAAAGCGGCAGAGATGAAGTAGCAAAATATATCCAACCATAGGTGAAAAACCCCAAAGAAAAGCTCAGTGACTGTGTCATCATGCAGAACATACAGGGGGAAAAGGGTTCACAGAAAGGTGATCATGCTAAGGCGACCCCCTCCACCCAAAGGTCAGCGGCAGGCAGGGGCCACTCAAGTACAGGGCAAATGTTAGTCAGCCTCTAACAAGGATCCCAGCCACCCCACTGGGGCAAACCCAGCATCCACCCAGTAGGCAGCAGAGGGATGTCCCAGCCAGAACCCCCCACAGTCAGGGGGAATGGGCCCCAGTGGGCCCAGGCCAGAAATCGCAGACCCGCCGCCCAGGAAAGGCAGAGTGCCGCCAAGGGCCATAAGAGCCTAAGATGGCCTTCCCCACACCCACACACAGAGAAGCCGACCAGCGCCGCCGAGGGGTTTCCCAGATCACCACCCCGCGGAGTCCAGTCCACACTCTGGTGCTCCAGATTCACACCACGGGAATCAGTCCCCCACCACACACACACACACACACACACACAAAACCCCACTCCCAGCTCCCCACATTCTCTCATTCACACACACATTGATCGATACACACAGTTCATGGGGGTCAGTCTGAGAATGTGCTGTATTTGCTTTGCAAAGTCACACTGCAGCTAAATTTGGCTTTTAGAGCAAAAAATGTAGAAATTTTCTGACTTTCTGAGTCAGAGTTTGAGATGTTAGCATGATCGTGTTTAAATAAGTGAAGAAATGGAGAATTTGTGTCATGTTGTTGAGCAGTTTGTGAAGTAAAAGATGTTACGGGCATATTTGGGTGCTTTTATACAATATAAAGTAAAGCGTACATGAGATGAGTGTTTGTGTGTGCGCGTGTGATTTTTGACACGCTCCCAGCTTCCTCATCCATTCCTCAGAAAGAACAGTAATTCATTGTCTGACAGCTGTTTTCTTTTCTGTGAGCCTGCCCTGTTTGAATCCTGGGGTGTAATTCCAAACACAGGGCCAGCTGGAGATTTTCCTGAAGAGAGAGAGTGAGAAAAATCTCCAGTGCCAAAACGTTTGCCAACAAATGGCACCAATAAACTGACTCTGGATCAGAAATCACCACTCGTCTCATCCAGTTAGGTTGTATCCACCTGTTTTCTGTCCAAATTAAATCAAACCAAACTTCAATGGACTCCAAATTGAGTTAGACGTTTAATTTAATTATGTGTCAGTAGTTTTTGTTAGGGGTTATGCACATCTCTACAAACACCTATCCCATTGAATTAACTCATACAGCATACGGATCATTCTCTGTGTGGCGTTCGCTCAGTCGGGCCTGTGTGCATGCAAATGTGAGATCACAGGTAAATACAGAGTTTATCTGTGGCTGAAAACATTGTTGTTGGACTGTTGGAAAATCAACAGTTTCCACATGCAACATTTCAATGACTGTCAATCAAAGTGACTGATTGCAAAAATAAACTAAACTCTGTGCAGGCTAGCCGCCTTACATTAAGCTAGCTCCTTCAACTCACTGTCAGCTGAGTTAGCAGTGTAAAGCAGTAATTAATTTAAAATATGAGGTTTCCACATCACATAAAGGTGCAAATTATGAATAATTAAACAGCATTGTGTGTGTGAAACTGCTCTATTTCACTGAGTTTTACTGCTCTTTCTCTTCCATTTATTTAAAACAATATGAGCAGAGCATCACCTGTACACAGTGATCCATGCTATGCTCTGTAAAAGATGTGAAAAGAAGCACGTATTCTGAAAGTTCAGTTCTCTATATTGTACATTATGGGATCCAGGAAAATGTATTTTATGAAGACAGTGAGCTAGCCTGTTGCTAATCTGAGGCTAATGTTCCATATTAGCTTATTGTGATTAGGCTTTGAAGCTTAATCTAGCAAACTATAGACAAACCCAAATGTCTGCAAACATCTAATAAGCTGAGCAGAAGGTATTTGTTATGGTTTTGGTTACTCATGTTATCATGCAAACTGGGGCTCGTTGGAATAACATTAGCTTTGCAAGCAGCTATATTGATCCTGATTCCTACAAAATGACCAGATATAAACAAACATCTAATCGAGTATTGACACTCAAGTGTGTCTCAAAGCATCCATTATGTATTTGGACGTGAAGTTGGCAGTTCAAGTGCCTGCAACCTACCATTACCAATAACACTTTGAGTGGATCTGCACAGAAGTTTACAGGTGCCTTCAGAGAGCGATAATTCCCGCCTTGCATCATGAAGTGTAATCAAGCTGTCAAACACTACTTTAATCATCGTGTTAGTGTTATAATGTCATACGCACGTCTTCCTACTGTAGCATATAACTGGATCAAAGGTGCAGTATTGCTTAGCAGTCCCGGTGAGTACAGGCTGAGGGATTTGCTCCAAGGCATGGCGCTGAGTGCCAGGTCTTTTTAATGACTCTTGAACACAGCAGTTTTACAACCATTTTCCCTTTCATTTCCTGTGTGGATGACCCAAACCTCTTTGGAAGGCAGCTTGTAACATATCCCTGACTTGGTTTGGACACCATCTCTGCGCTTAATTTGTAGACAGGATGTTTAACTGGACCACCTGGAGGGTCACTAGGAAAGAGGCCCAAGGGTTATTTTACCCAGATGGTTTAACATCAGTGCATTCACCCCTGTGTTGACTGAGATGAAAACGACATTACGGCATTAGGCTCATAGCTGATTTGCTGCAGCTGATCCTCTTTGGCTCTGAGAGGTTTGCTCAGCTTCTTCATGTAACAATAATACGCTCCACAAACGGGTATTATGAAAAGGCTGCAAAGGTTTCATGGACTTCAGTAATTGGATAGATCTTCCCTTAAACTCTGTTCTCTAACCGTAATTAGCCAGTAAAACCTTTAAGTGGGGGTTTAAATTGTACCCAGTAAAAAAGGGATTTAATGATATTGATACATTTATCAGATTTAGTACAAGGCAATGATATTAATGAAGAGACGATTTACCACCTACATCAATTTTCCTCATCCGTCTTTGCAGCACTTTTCTCTCAAAATGTGCAATTTCCTTTGTAATTTCACCTCAGCATTAAAGCAGCCTTAAAGTGTACAGCTTATTATGAGGGTTTTTGATGATAAATGACAAGAATGCTTGGTGATCTCATACAGACTCGCTCTGCAGGACACGTGCTGTCCCCACTGTGAAGGAAATAAACCTAAAAAGCCTGAAGTGGAGCAATGAAAGCGAGTTAGAAAGATAAGGGCTACCAGGAGTTGCATTTTAATGTTTTACTGGCACAGAGTACCAATTTTCAACATACCTCTATCCTCAAGTGCTCATTAAAGTAAAAATTACACCAGTTAGAGGCTTATAAACTTCTCTATTGCAGCAGCTTGTCAGCCGTTCCTGTTTCCCTGGACAGCTTCTGTACTGCAGTGTTGAAGCAACACTTCAGATCCAGCACTGCTGAGCCACAGCTATACTTACTAGGATATCTAGATAACAGTAATTATCAGGTTCCCCATCATCTTATGAGTGCTAGCAGAATCTCCACTACGCTGTACACAGCTGCCCCAGCAAAGGTAAGTATAACCCTTCTGCAGAGCAAAAGTCTTCAGCTCATGACATGAGCTTAATGCCATGGATGAGTGTGGAAAAGCCAATCAACGGATAGGAAAAGGGTGTGTGTCCCTGGTTGTAGGTCGACCTTAAAAGTAGTAATAAGTATGTAAACCTCAGATGTATTCATTTCCTTTTTATCCAAAATGTTTTTTAAAAGTGACATTTTTCAGTAAATATGACTCCTGATGACTCCTTTCAGCAACCTGCTGGAAGCATTTCTCACAGACTTTGCTCCATGTTCCACAACAACCCAAAGCGATCTGGTGACTGTGGAGGCCTTTGGAGTACGGTGAACTCATTTTCATGTTCAGGGAATATAAGGCATTTTGGCCCATTTTGGGTGCCTTAAAAAGTACTGGATACATCCAATCCATTGTTATTAAACAATTAACATTTTCATACTTATTACGATGCTCAGTTTGAACTTCAGCAAGTCATCTTGACCTTGTCTGCATGCATGAATGCAGTTGCTGCCATTCTGCTGCTGATTAGGTATTTGGGCAGAAAAAAGTTGCTGGTGAGCAAAAATATATTTTACCTTAAAGGAGCTTTTACTAATTCTGCACAGTTTTGAAGCAAGAGTGAGGAGTTTAAACCTCACCTCTACAGTTTCCCCTCCTTTTCTCCATTATGTTGTCCTTCCACTGCTTATTAATTTCTATCTGGCGCACAATGAATTCTGGGTGATTGAAGGATACATAGCATGTAGTCTTGTTTTAAGCTAATTTTGCCCCAAACGAAGCGTGCATTTGAAGTGTGGATCTGAAGCACACTTCGTATGACGTATGTGGTCTACAAATCCGCATTTCGAAGTGTGCAGTCTTTGGATTGAGACACAACCAGTGTCATTGCAATTCCCCTTCAGATCCATAGTCTGATCTGCTCATCTGTGCCTGCTAATGATGTAACACTACATTGAACTTATAAGAATAGACTAAGATGTTTTGGGTCTCTTATTAACCAAATATTTTTTATTTTATTTTACATTTCCTTAAGTGACAAATTTCTATTGAAGCCTCCTTGCTGGGTCAGATCAGCATCACATTGCCACCTCAAACAACACAACATACTTTTTATTTTTTATGTTCCTGTTTAAAGAGATTGTTTAAAGACATCTTTTAGTTTAACAGTTATTCAGCAATAACTTCACCGGCTTGCAGTATTGTTTTACAATCAATTAGGGGGTTGGTCATAAAATTTGCTTCAGTGATTAATAAAATGCAAGAAAGAAACTAACTCAGTCTAGCTAACTCTGGGAGATTAGCTAACTCTGTGAGTTTAGCTAACTCTGGGAGTTTAGCTAATTCTGGGAGTCTAGCTAACTCTGGGAGTTTAGCTAACTCTGGGAGTTTAGCTAATTCTGGGAGTCTAGCTAACTCTGGGAGTTTAGCTAACTCTGGGAGTTTAGCTAGCTCTGGGAGTTTAGCTCATAGATATAGATGCTGCATTGAGCAGTGGAGCGTGTTTGATGTTGTTCCTAATTAATTGATATAAATAATTTATTTGAAAGAATCAAATTCTGATGCAGATTTAAACTCTCAAGACACACCTAGTAATTTTACAGCATATTTGTAATACACATTTAAACTGTACACCGGCACCAGGGCGCGCTGGGTCGTAGTTCGATGATCGACTTTGTAGTCGTATCGTCGGACTTGAGGCGGCGTGTCCTG
>JBAMIG010000006.1:21834247-21849114 GCA_037177335.1 Kiunga ballochi | reverse complement strand
CCCCCAGATGAGCTGGTTGCTGTGGCTGGGGAGAGGGAAGTCTGGGCTTCCCTCCTTGAGCTGCTGCCCCCACGACCTGACCTCAGATAAGTGGCAGAAAATGGATGGATGGATGGGACATTTAAACTGTATCAGAGCAAAACCTGCATTGCTGCTGCCCTGCGTGTGTTGTATTACATGTTAGACGTTTTTGTAGAAACACGCTTTTTGTTTTTGTGTTTTTATAAAGTAACATTGTTGTGGTGGGTAACATAAACTTGAATAAATGCGAAAGACTTCAGAGCATAGTGAACAGGCTTGTTTATAAAGAGATTCAGTTGAACAGGCTCAGGAGAGTTGCTGCATCCTGCTAAAAGGCTGTACAAACACAATTCTATATTTCCGTGGTAAAGGGTAGGGTATAGTTTTGATTGTTGCATACAGTGAACCCTCGTTTATCGCGGGGGATACGTTCCAAAAATAAACGGAACGGACATGCCACCTTCAATTACAGTACAGTAAAAAAAAATCTGCGACGCCGCGATAGGTGAAGCGCGATGAAGCGAGGGATCACTGTATACACATTTTCATGGGATTGAGAATCTTTCAGAAATTAGTAAAGCAATGGAAAACAGGTTAACTGGTTTGTCCACAATTCAACATAGAAAAAAAATCACAGTTAATGTATCTGAATAGGTTTGTAGTTCACCTTAGATGATGTTAATAGGCACAGCTCTAACAGATTGAGATGTTACAGGGTCTGATGGCAGATGGCAGGAATAACTTTATGTGTCGTTCAGGATAGGGGATTTACTGCTACTTAAATCCACCACTACCTACATCATGTTGGTCGTATTCAACTGCAGGTGATTCTCCCCACACCACTTACCAAAAAACTCCATAAGGTCACAGTATTCATCCTCTTGTCCTTTCACCACACACCCAGCCATAGCTGTGTCTTCTGAGTACTTCTGGAGGTGCCATGACTCAGAGTAGTACTGGAAATCAGCCATATAGATGGTGAATAGAAAGGAGGGCCAGCACAGTTCCTTGAGGAGTGCCTATGTTGCCTGTCAGCTCTGCAGTCTCACAAACTGTGGTCAACTTGTCAGGTAGTCTTCACTCCATGATACAAGGGGAGCATCGACCTGCATCTTCTCAAATGTAGCCCTTGACAGTCTTGGATGGTAAATGGACTCATACTTATATAGCGCTTTTCCAGTCTTAGCAACCACTCAAAGCGCTCTACACTATGTAGCCAGATCCACCCATTCACGCACTCACTCACACCCCGATAGGCACATCGGGGGGCTAGTTGGGGTTCAGTGGCTTGCCCTGGGACACTTCAGCATGTAGTCAGGGGAAGCCTGGAATCAAACTCCTAACCTTCTGGCTGAAATACAACTGCTCTTCCACCTGAGCTACAGCTGGTGCTGAAAGTATAGGAGAAATTCAAAGAACATGACCCAAACTGTGGTTTTCAGTCTATCCAGAGAAGATTAATGCTGTGTCTCAATACCATAATGCATTGAAATGTAGTGCGTAAATGTAAACACACTTAAACATAGTTTGCAGAGTAGTGTTAGTGCGCTGATTAAGACAGCCAGCATCCCCTGCAGAGGTAGCCAGGAGTATGAGATGTGACAGAACCAACCACTCCAAGACCTTCATAATATCTAAGGTTATTGATTTGTAATCATTTTGTGCCACACTGTGTCATCAGTCCTTAGACACTGGGATCAGGCAGGAAATCTTCCACAGCACTGATATCCTCTGAAGACTGGTTGAACGGATACTGTAGGATGCCACATAGCTGCTTTGAACAGTTCCTCCGCACATGAAGACTAATACTATCTGATCTCGTGGCCTTTTCTGATCTCGTGGCCTTTCCCTGGTTGAGCCTTGCCAGCTCTCTCCTCACTTGGCTGGATGTGATGGATAGTTTCGTCTGAGGGCATGATGGTAGGATGTCAACAGGAAGGGGGTGTGAGTGGGGATGGGGGGTGGGGGTTGGCAGAGGGGCCCCTAAAGGTGTGAGAGAGGCGTGATTGAAGTCCCCTGTGATGAATGTTGAAGGCACTGATATCTTTAGTCTGTAGGTCGGCTGAGTGGATGACTCCATGGACCATGCCTGCTACACACCGCCATAGATATGTTCATTCTGCACTTAGTTAACATACATAAGCACAGATGGTGAGCACTAACCCTTCCTGTTGCACATGCAGACTCGATTAGGACAACGTTACACTTACCCTCCCAGTGACACCAACACAATCTTTATATCCATGCAGCCTTTTAGAGACTTTATGATAATGTCCAGTGCAGGATGTAGAACGTTTAATAAGTCTGAGTACCGCAATAAAAAAGGTAAATAACCATTGGTATAAGGCAGATGTAGCAGGTTTTTAGCTAGCTAACAGCGTGCTTTAGCTTTAGCTCACCACCTCCGTTGGCCGATTAGCCCCAGGTAGATTCAAGTGAGCACAGTTAGCTCATGACCACAGGCAACTTGGAGTTTATTAGACGTCAATCATTCATCCCCACAATCACAGCCTCCCTCACAGCTACACATCTTTGAGAATTTTTGTATTTTCTGGGAACAACAGCATGCATGAGGCTGTCAAGTTAGCAACTGTAAGAACCACCCATCGGGCTTTTTTTTTTGCTCCTCTGAAACCTACTGGGAGGCAGTCAACTGGTATGTTCCACACAAGCTCCTTGACCTGGATACGCTCCAGTTTGCACCACTTGTTGTTAATGAACAGGACAAGTGGTCTGTGTAGACCAGCGTTTTTTTAACCCTGGGCCTCAGGGAACACTGCCCTGCCTGTTTTAGAGATAACCCTATTTTTTGACTCAAATGAATGGCTCGTTAGTAGAGTTGCAGAAAACTTAACGAGGAGGTTAATGAACCTACAAATAAACGGAATAAATTGATTTACAAGTATCTAAAATGTTTTTATATCACTGTAATGGTAAATGATTGTGATCGTAGCAATAAGGATGAAGTCACCAGCTCATCCAGTCCTTCCATCAGTCATAGAAGCAAAACAGAAACACTAAACACTGCAACACAACGATATTAGGAACTCTGTGTTTGAGGAAAGTCCAAAAACAACATTAGGTAGACAAAAGAAATGTCTACTACAAACTTGTGCTGCCTGCCTAGGAAATAAGAGGAACAGTCAAGTGTGGCAAATCAAAATTGCCTAAATAACTATCCATCACTGAGTATGATCACCTTTTTTTCCTGGTCTGCAGTATCCACAATGTCAAAGACTAAATACGTCAGTAATTATCTTAACATAACAAAGCCCAGTGTGATATAATAGATTTATAGTTTCTGAGACAACTGGCATGACTTTATGGCATACACTTTGCTTAAATTTCTGTTAAACCCAATCTGATAGTGGTCTTCTGCCCCTCAATAGATACCAGAAAGCACATGGTAATTAATAGTAAACATCCCCAATAATTTTTTTTATTTTTAAATACAAGTAAATAACTCATTAAAAAAAGCTTCTCCTATATTTTTCATTGATTAGGTCAAAGAAGCAATTGCCTGCTCCCCATCAATCTGTGAAAGGTTAAGAGATATGTCTCAAACAATCTGCAGTCCATCATTTTATAGAGAGGATTAGTCACAAGTAGCAAACATTCAAGACAGTTGCCAGTCTTTCTTGGAGTGGACATCCCAGGAAGTTCAGCCCAAGGTCAGCTAATGCAACACTCAATGAAGCTGAAAAACAAGCAACTAATACACCTCAGTCTCTATAGGCCTCAGTTAACATGCTAAATAACAAAGTTCATGACAATGCAACTGCAAAAAGACTGAACCGACGGCTTGTTTGCCAGGAAAAACCTCTCTAAAATGAACATGGCGGCATGTCTGAGGTTTGCAAAGCTGTAAATAAAACCGCACATCTACTGGGACAATATCCAGGCAAGATGTTTGACCAAAATGAATGCCATTGTACTTCAAATAAACCAGACTAATCAGCGAGAACACATTGTGCTGAAGGAGGATAAGTTGGGCTCGGTTTCAGTCCCAGGATCTGTACAGTTAACATGAGACCATATGTCCAACAGCTCAAACTTGGCTTTAACTAAGGAATGAAACAGGACAATGATCCCAAACACATCATTAAATGTTCAACCAAACAACTGAAAGATAAATAATCGAGATGTGTAATGGACCAGGAGGCAGCTGTGCTCACGCAAAGATCTGCGAATTTGGATGAACTAAAGCAACATTGTATAGAAGAGCGAGCCAAAATCCCTCCACAACGATGAGGGTACCGATGATGCTGCATTGAAAATAAATGCTTTAAATAATGTGGCTAAAGGTTATTTATATTTTTTTAATGTGTAGTCTTTTTAAAGCTCTTGGTATCTAAAAAATATGAACAATAATTTGCATATATTTAACTTCATTCCCTCAATAAATTTTGTGAAACAGATGAAAATAAAGCAAAGCTGGGATCAGATGCTATAATGAGATTAAAAAGCTATTTTAGTGCAAAAGGTCAGATTAAAGAGGTGACACTTTTTTATCTCACTACTCGCTAATTTAAATTTGTATCATTTCTGATTTTTAAACTTTCTATTTTCCACACATTTTCATTGCTGCTGAAAATCTTTTACACCATCCACCTCTGCTGTGCTTAAATGAATCCCAACCTGCACTTTCCAGTCTCTTTTATCTCTCTACAGCCGCCTTTGTGTTTATTATTTGAGCTTAGGATAGGCTCGGTCTACCTGTTTTTCCCGCCATAACTACTAACTATCTTCTGGCTCCAAGATCATACGTGGCAACCAAATATGCACATGGTTGTAATTCTTCTTTAGCTATATTTCCCAGGGTCGGTTTATCCCTCCAATCCCTGGTAACAGCACGTCTGTGTTTCAACATATCCACAATCTTATAAAACCCAAATTTTCACGGTCAGTTAGTTTGTGTCTGCATTTTTAGCTACTTTGAGATTTCTTTCCACTTTCTGCTTGTTGGTCTTGTTTTGCCTGAGAACAGGCCATCTCATCTGTGCTTCATGAGGTCATTGTATCTGAGTTACAGTTCGCCTCCGGGTCATAGGTCGGACCAGTTCACGCTGAGGCCCTCGTGTGACTGCTGCCTGTTGTTCTGGGATCCAGCTGTGCTGGTCCTCGTGCACTTGATGTTGACAAAAATATGAAAAGCACTGAAAATGAAGAAAGAGGGAGAGAGGGAGACAAGGATTACAGATAACTAGACGTGGAGGGAAAAGGGGGATGAGGGCAAGAAAACATGAGCGCCAAGCAATGTCCACATCTTGTCTGGTGGTAGTTGTGATGCCAAGTGCTAAACAAGCGTTATATCAGTTTTTGGGGCTCACATTTAGTATGGAGATGCGAGTTTCTGCCTCATAAATCTCCTCATGGTTATGCCTGTGAAAGTGTTATAGTGTATGGAGCATCTGCAGGCGAGCAGACCAAATTCAATGTGCTCTCTGATGTTAACAGCATGCGAGTCTGTTTCAGAAACAATGCACAGTCATAGACAAAGAAAAGTGATGACAAAAAGCAGTATTTTGATGCATTATGGTACCTTTTCCTTGGAGTAAAGCTCTGTGACGTTGGCTTCACTTCGGCTGGAGCTCAGAGACTCATCTCACATGCATTTTGACTTGGCTCTGCTCGGCACCGATCCCTCTGCTCTAACCACTATGGAGTGAGAACAGGCGTCAGCTGAGTTTATCCGTGTGCAGTGATGGTACTGTATGTGCCATAACCACTGACACATAAAACTGACACAAGATGGGCAGCTATGCTCTATTCATCTCCTCTGACATGTGCAACCACACATGCAATGCACCTCTTTTTATGATATAGTGCTATAATTGCAGACATTTAGGCCCACCGCAGAGCTTTTGTCTAAAGCTGGCTGGCTTCAGATGCTCCTCAGCTGAAACAATAAAGGGATCATTGCCTTCCTTTTTTCTTCTCTTCCCCTATTTAAGCCAGTATTCATACAAGCCATTTTTATTTCACGTTTTTCTAACATCCTCCTCCTCCTTGTCTTTCCTCCCTGCTGTGTTTAGTTTCCAGACATGCCAGAAATCTAATTCTGCTTCTTATTAGGCATGACCGCAACGACCCAGTGCTGTGATTCAGCCAGCATGTCCCTTTCCCACAACAGGAAACACCATCACCAACAATTAGCCAACCAATACAGAGTCCTTGGCTCCGATCGCTAACTTTAATCCTTGCAGATTGAATTCAGTAAAACATGGCAGCAACCGTTGGACACAAAGAGAAAAAGCCTGAAACCAAAAGGATAAGACAGACCCATATGACACCCAACAAGAGCCTGCTTTCACTGCAGAGCACGACAGTTATCTCAGAGACTCTGTGCTTCAAATCCAACCGCAAACAAAAAGGCAAAGTGAAAATATCCGGGCTGTTTAGCAGCAATAACAGGTAGCAGTTTCACGCCAACTATTTTAATGTCCCCATAGTGTCACAGCTTCACTCTGACAGCTGTGTGAAAACCATTTGTGCATGAGATTCATCTATTTTGTGTCTCTCCTTGTGAAGAGTTGTTCCAATTTTTCCTTTCTTTTCTGTTTTTTTAACATTTATCTTTTATATAATCCCTGACAGGGACATTTCCCTGAACAGATGCAGGGAAAGTGATAGATGTTTCTTGCAAACACTAAACACGACTAAAATCCTTCTTTCACAAGTGTATTAAGCTGAGCTGTGTTCAGGTTACCTTAAGATGAAAAATGATACACTAAAAGGCTTTTTCCTTCTGAGGGTGCAGTAGGATGTCCCAATCTGGTCCTGGAGGGCTGTTGTCCTGCAGGTATTTCATGCTTCAAATGAGTGAATCATTACCAGACTTGTGCAGAACTTGACAACAAGCTGTGGAGAATCACTTTATATCACTTTTTTTAATGTGTTTCTATCTGGAAGCGTTCAATACCTGCAGGGCACCGGTCCTCGAGGATTGACTCTGAAGATCCCTACATCACACACTACAGAACTAATTTGTGTTGTATCTGGTAACCTGGTTTAATCACTGATTTAAGCTGGTTGGGTCAGTTTTATTCCATACAAAACTCATTAAGTACCTGTTTTTCATTGTATTTGGGCAGTTTGAGGGACCCGACAGATTAACATGGAAGTCCTGCAAAGGCCTACAAAAAAGGACGTTTTATTATTAATAAAGTTTTTTAATTTAATCAGCTATCAGATTTTTTCTCTGCAAAAAAATATAATTGGTATCGGCTTTAGTTATCATATTAAGACACACAACATTACTGTTATGTATGAGATTATTATTATCCATGTATGTATTAAATTATTTCTCACCACTTGGTGGGAGTATTTGTTAAACAGGTACGGAAAACGTTCAGCAAACCGCTAGCTGATAGCGACATATTTAACATAATTGAAAGTGCACAAAATGTTTACTTGAAGAAGGTTTGGGACTGTTTTTATATTAAAATGTTTGTTTGTTTTAAGTCCCTAGCTGTATGATTTTGTAAGGTAATGAGAAACAGCCCAGAGTACATGTTTGTTAGCTACTGCTATAAAGCGTGCATTATTAAAGCAGCATTAAGATGTCAAACAAAAATAAAACAAAGAGTAAAAAAGAAAATTAGATAAAGATGCAGCGAGAGTCTCTGTTTACCTGGCGAATCCATCAAAAATGTAATAATAATAGTATTAATTTAAATTAATATTGATTCAAATAAGTGATCAATGGATGTAGGTTTAATCTAACTAAGCTTTTTAATTTACTGTTTTTTTTTTTATTTGAACCATAATTATTCTGAAGATATTGTCCCAAGATTGTAGTAGAATTTAATCATATATTTTTGAGGATAAACATTTCTTGTAACACTTCTGTCTCCAGACTTTTTATCAGTTCGCTAACCAGCTTTCTTTCTTAGTATTTTAAAACTATTTGTTGTGAAAACTAAATAATACAAAACAGCTTTAAGGTAGTGCAATTTAGTATTTCATACCTCTTAAGTTACATTGCAGCATCTGATGGGAGCGGCTTTGATAATGAAGGGAGACGTGAGAGGAATTGCAGCTAATGCTATCAATGTCAGCCAGGAGCTACATTGTAATGCATACATCGCCTAAATGTAATTTAAAGATAACATTTTTACAATATCAATAAATCTTAAAACTGTTTTGTATTGGCATTCAGACAACCTATTAGCAAGGTGATGGCAAACCACATGCATAACATAACAGACAGCATTATTGAGTTTCTGTATTTAGGTCTTTGGGAAGTCAACAGTTCAGATCAAGACTCCCTATTTATCACCGTGACAGCGCGGCTCAACACACATGACACAATCATACCTGTCTGCGTGTTGTATGACATCACTGGTGTGAACATGCCCAGGTATGCTTGGATGTAATTCATCACACGTGTGCTCTTTCATGTAGCTCAAACAGAATCCACATATTTCAGACATCATAACACACAGAAAGCTTTCCCTTCTATGATAAAGTTCAGGAAGGTGTTTGGATCCGTGGTGGTCCCAGTCGCGGTCCCAGTGGCTTCCCAGCTCTGTTTGGACAGCGATGATGAATGCTAAATGCTTTACTGGCTGCAAGTCTTTATAGATTGCGTGTGAATACAAATCCATCCTTTCATTTTGTTCTATATTTCTGGATTGAATTAACATAATCTTTCATAACGTTTGTGCTTTTTTCACATAGATGTCATACTGGGTGGTGGAAGACCATTTATACTAATCCACCCGGTTGCCTGTGAACAGCAGGAAAACACATCATAATAAATGCTAACTTAAAAAGATCACTACCTTAGTGTACTGAGGGCTACCGGGACTGATGGAGATGCACATTTCCAAGTGGCGGCTTGCCAGAAAGAAGATGTATGAGTAGGATTGTTCTCGCCAAAGGTCCTCGAGTTTACTGGGACTGTGTAAGAAAACTTACTTCACATTTGACATTTTTGGTCCTTTGTAAAACTCTGTCTTTAAAGCATCCTTTCAGACACAAAACAATCTCATTATAAAGCATGAAACATAAATCTTTTTGGAAGCAGCAGCTGAGTTAGAACGAATTGTTTGCAGCTTGTATGGACCTGCTTTGAAAGTCATGCAGAGACACAGTAACTCAAACATGTATGCGAGGAAAAAGGGAGCAGACTCCTCCACAGGCTATGGCTGCTTTTACAAAGACATAAAGAAAGTGGTGTCAGCTGTTGTGCAAAGGTGCAGGAGTCCACACTTACATTTTAGCCCAAACCCTGAGGTGCTGATGCGCAGCTGTCTATGGCTTTTTGAAAACATGAGAGCAAGAAGAAATGGGACAAGCAGGGAGTAAAATTGCCTCTGAAGGGTAATTAATTGAAAAAATGAAAAGAAAAATAAGTCACTGATAGATCACAGTCTGTCTTTTGACTCATTTTCTATCCTCTTTGCCTAATATATCTCTTGCTAAGCCACCTGTCTGCATCGTGAGACTCGCTTTGTTGTCATAAAACGTCCCTACCTTATTGACAGTGTTGCACAACAGATCTCATTACTCTGAACATGTTTCGTTTTTATTTTATTTGAATGACACCAGTCTTCATTTCAGTTTTCCTCACATAATCAGGGAGAAAGAGCAGACCGGTGAGACTGGACGAGCAAGCAGATGTCCAGGAAATATGCTCATAGATGACAGATGTAACTGTTATTTTGTAGAGATATCACACACATTTTTATACAAAACGATCAAATTACAAAACTTGGCATCTGGCTCAGCGTCTCAACTGGACTACAAAGTGACTTTAACAACATGTTATAACACACAAGCAGCGTAATGTGTGTAAAGAAACAAATATACACGAGTGGATGTGCAGCTGTGTGACGGCATGTGTCTTAACTTGTTTTGCTGCTCACTGTCATGCTGATTCCAAACATGATGACCTGGAAATAAATTTAAAAAACTGTGGAGACGTTTGTGTTCCCCTAAAGAAGATTAAACCTACTGGCTACAGAGAAAAACAGAAAAACCATCGTTTTTCTGGCCAGCAGTGCAGCATGTAGCTGTAGATCTATGGCTTGATGGTGTTCACAGATGGGTGGAGGGAAAAATGGAGGTTAATCTTTGTAATCTTATAGATTGTAGATTTGATATTTTGATAATTTTATCACTCTTAATTGGATTAAATGGGTTAAGAAAATAACTGATGGAAAAATATCATGTAAAAAAATCACTCTTTTGTCATAGTTTCCAGTTTTGTGATGCAAATATTATAACCAAAAAAGCATTTTTTAACATCTGTGTTAAACTATTACCAATAAAATACATTTACGGAAAGTTCTTCCACAAAACACTGAATAGTAAATGCTCTAAGGCAAATACTGATAAACAAGAAGATGGTTGTTTTGTTTTTTTTAAACAAAAACAAAACATAAAAATGAGTAAAACATCAAAATGAACATTTAATATCACACAATATTGTTCCCTTTATGAGCAGAACTGCTTCATTTCCCCCCAAATGGCACCAAACACAGCACACAACATCCTCCGCTTGTCATTTGCCTCATGGTGTAATGTGGTCGTCTCACACTGCTTAAGGGATGGAGGTGATTTGCAGCTAATGTGAGGAAAGCCGATGCTGTGTGTATAAAGATTTATATAAAAATATCTATAAGACTGGGAGGAGCTCAAGTGATACTTGTATTGAAGCTAATCATCCATGTGCTAATGAGCCCATAACAAATATTACCTTTGGCTGATGTAAACAAATGTATATAATTTAATTATTTTTATGAACTTGATCTAAAAAGACTCGACTCATTGAATCTTGACATCGCATAAAGGGTTACAGATGCTGCTGCTATGGTGTGCAAAAGTTGAATATTTATTTTCCTCGTGTTGCTTTGCTGTTTTATATCATTACAACAGTCTCCGTGCTACACCAGTGGGCCCCAGAGGGAGGATATTAGATTTCTGCATAAAGAGATGCGAGATAATTAATGTTTTGGTGGATTAGAGTGTGTAACAAGCTAATATCAGGACATATCAGCAGTTTCATCCTGTTCTTTTTCCTAGAACTTCAAATGCCTGCAAAGCAGCGTTTCAGAGTTGCACGGTGTTCTTTAGTGTTGATGCCTCCTGACTTACTAATAATGCACGACATATCCAGGTACAATGCAGTAAGTGGACAGAAGTTAAATGGTACATAAAAACCCATTTGCACTCTCTATCCTCATTTATCTTTTCTTAATTTCTAGCTCCACTTGCTTCTTGGTTGACTTGCCATGGTTTACTTCTAACCATACTTTTCCAGAAGCTTGAGTGTGGCTGAATTAACAGATGAGCTGGATGAGCCTCAGAAGAACTTAGTCCTTTATTAGATATTGTTTGTGTTAAAACAATACAGTTCAGAAATATCCAGGTGTGAACTATACTGTCCTCAAATCAGTTTTTCCTTCACCATCACAGAAGCATCACAACACCGCTGGTCAAAGCGTCAGTCAACAGGAAGAGACAGTCTCCTCACACACTCACAAATCCATGTTGGTTTGTGTTTAGTCTGAGTAATGCAGCATGAAGAGAGAATCAGTGATGACTCGCTGGAAAATGTTAGTTACCTGTGTTTGATTGCTGACAATTTATCCATGTTAAAGCTGTGATTCATCTGACTTTGTAGAAGCAGACAGAAAATGCTATTCGGTTCCTAATGGGTTATTCATGTGAAATAAAGGAAAAATGTCATCTTATGACCTTAATATGAAGGGCAGTGGAAATGCACCATCATCTGTTTGAAAAAGGAAATGACAGAATGGAAAAGGATGGAGGCATTTGTAAGGGAAATGTGTACAGATCTGAAAAATAGTGTTTCTTTTACACAAAGTGCCATTTTATGTCTGTAAAAGTTGCATGGGAAGTGCATGTGCAGGCGTCACCAGTGTTCTCTCATGGATGGATGGAGGGTTTTTCTATTCTGATGAAGACTTTTTTAAAGGTTGAATTATCACTTGTGGCAAAAGAAGACTTCCTTTTCAATAAAGTATTTTTCAGCTCCAAGCATGGGTGTTTTGAAAAACTGTCTTCAGTGAAAGGACAAAGTTATAGTTAGTTTGAGCAGCCTGATGACGCTTTTCCATTAGTACCTGTACGGCTCTACTCTACTGGCCTGGCAGTACTATACTCTACTCTACTCTTTTTTCATTAGGCTATAAGTTGTGATCCTCTAATGTAGGAGGGGTCCCCCCGCGCAATGTCACTCTCTAGACACTGCAGAAACACCACAGAAGAAGACAAATACCATAAAAAAGACCATATCTTTAGTCATTTCTGACAAGCTCTAGCAGCTATTTCTGAGTCTGAAACTTTAAATATTTACGAGTAGTGGCTGTTCAAGCACCTCTTAAGAATTTTAGGGGACAGCCGCAGCTAGCCATGATGTGGGTCAACATTTCCCTTTGTGAGGCCACAAAGGGAGAATCTCAGACTCACCAATTAGGGCAAGCGTAATGCAAAAAAGTAGAAGAGGTGACAAAATTTTACATTTTTGGGGTTTATACACATTAGATGTGGACATATATGCCTGTTAGAAAAACCTTTAGATAGTGTATTTTGCATAATATGGAACCTTTAATTTGTATTAGACAAAAAAAAAGGAATGGAAAGACTTGGATATAACACATTTCTTAAAAATGTTTCAATGTTTTTTGAGAAATGGTATAAGTAGGCTATTCTTTATTAAACATTTAACATGGGCAGCACAGACAGACAGAAATGTTTTCAAGCACAACAGAATTCCAGTACAACCAGTCCAAACCAACCTTCATGTACAGAACTGCCTCTTTCAATATCTTTACTTCTGATGTATTCTGTAGTTTTTGTGTTGAAATAGCTAGCTAGTTGTTAGCTAGCTACTTTTTAGCTAGCGCTTTGACAACATGGCATGAAAGCAGTAGCTAGACTTTGTCCAATCTGTCCTCATCTACTTTAAAGAGCAAACTGCAGGTGTTTAATGAGCATTTTCACACTGAGCTTAATTCTTGTACCCATCAGTATGAATTAGAAATGTTTGTTGATCTGTTTGACAAAATTCAGCACTGAATAAGCTAAATGCACTGACGCCCAGGATGATGGCGTGTGAGGAAATCGTGACCTTGTAATTAAACAAAAGGGAACATTGTAAGAAGGAGAAAGGAACAAATAAAAGCACCGCTTCCAGCACTTCACAGCAGCACCTTTGTAACAGTCTAAGCAGCATTTCATTACGATGCCCCCTCCTGTTTGATTTCTTGCTTGTGTTGTTCTTAAACTCGTGTTACGTCCCTCAGGCCAGAATGCACCAATAACTGTTTTTCCACACATAGACCATGGGCTGGCTTCTTCTCCACATTCCTGACTGCCATCTATATTCTGTGATTGGCTGGTACCTTAATCCGCCCTACTGTCATCATCGCTCTACAATAGGCTGGAGCTGCTGCATCACTCCTCTTGATTGGAGTAATCGTCTGCCATCCAGCTGGGACCAACTACTTAAACGAGCTGCTGATGAACATTCAGGGCAGCTGGGTTTTTCAGGCTCAATCTGCCTCCACCTGCTTGCCTTGTTGTTTGTTTGGTGGCTTGTGTTTTTGTATTGTGTTGGTACTTGGTTCTGCTTAAACCCAATAAGGGAGTTATTATTGTTAGGAGTGTGATTAGTTTGATTTCGCCTTTGGCTTTGACCTTTTGTTCTGGCAGCCATTTTGTGTTCTGTGTTTGGCTTACTTTGGAGTTTCATTTTACATTTGTTATAAAGCCAACAAATAAATGCTTTTGTTTTCCATCTTAGAAGGTTTATTGTTTGTTCTTTTTTTAATGTTTACAACCCCATCCCCTTTTCGCTGGCGAGCCAGGGGTTTAAAACACTCAGATTGTTGCTTTGCAGATGACCCTCTGCAAACTGACCGTAGCATGTAGAATAGTAAACTCCCAGTAGCCTCCAGCCGTTAAGCTCATCATCAGTAATGGGACACGACAGAGCTTCAGCTGGAAAGTAAACACTTTCTCTACAAGTAATCCGCATGTAAACAAATCCATGGTGATGACTGGATGTTTGTGTCTGTGTGTCTTGTAAGTGTGAAATGAAAAAGTATGTGTTATTATTTCTGTCGCCATGTATTCAAATGTCACTGTAATGCCTTATAAGGTCGGCATCAGTGTGGGTTTTACTCACTGCATGGCAGTACTGCCTCGCATGCACGCACGGACACATGCACACGGCAGCGTTTGCCAGACTCATGGGCTGTATCCTCATTGGCTAGAACAGACACTTCACATAGCAGTAAACACATCAGGGCCCAAGGTTGCCTGCTTGACGTCAGCCTCCACTTCACTTCTCTCCTGCTTGGAAACACAATCACATGTGCAAGAGCAAATGTATAAAATATTTCATGCATGTCAATGGCAATATGTGCAAATGCTTTATTCAACAGCCTTCTCTTTGGCATCTTCACACATGCATAAACATATAATCAACTGTCAATACACATAATAAATGGAAGCTGTGCATGGTTAATGTGAGCAACCAGGTTGCCATATAAATCAACAGATAGTTCTCATAGTTTAACTTGAAGAATGAAAGCTTTTGATCCTGATTTTGATACTGCAGCCAGTCTGAAGAAAAAAGCTTAAATGATAAAAAGATACTGTTTTTAAGATTTATTAGTTAGACATTATTTCATTCCTGAATCCACATATTGATGCTACACACTGATAAACCCAGAGCTGAGGTGAGGTGAGCGTGAACAGCACGATTGATGAGCAAAAAGACAAACAGCCGCCACCTTCAAAGAATGAACAAATGCCTGTTATGAAATTGTAGTGAAAACAATCCATGAGGGGCGATTTAGATGTGTATG
>JBAMIG010000006.1:21780028-21791254 GCA_037177335.1 Kiunga ballochi | reverse complement strand
TATAGTGTTAAGACCTGTGCATCACACATACTGTGCTGCGTTGATGGTCAGACTTGAGCAGATGGTATATATTTGTGCCGGATCATCTTTCACCGACAATAACAAGTTGCTTCCAATCAAACTGAAGGACAGAAATAATGTCCTTGTCGAGTGGGAAATAACTTAGACACAGAGTCACTGTTTGCCATAATGTGTGGGTGAACACTCTCAGGTATGATAGCGAACTAGAAGAACTGACGTAAGATGTGACTGAACAAGCCTTCGTGTCTTCAGGGATGTCATTCAAAATTACCTCTGCAGAAGTAAGAGCGTTTAGTGCCTCACCTCAGCCGATTTCCATAGCAACCATTCAACAACCAGCATGTAAAAAGAGGAGGATATGTGTGCTGATGATGGAGGTAATAATTTCTCAGTCTCTTTTAGGGAAGAGGAAGAGCTGATCCTCATACAGATGTGCATGTGGTTTGTGTTTTAGCACTGTAGGGACTGAGGCAGCGAGCCGCAGCTTGGAAACACAAACAGTATAAGCTGTACAGTCAACTCTAACTGGAATGGTATCAGTGAGCTAATGTAAAGTGCACGCTCTGCGTGGGTTAAATTGTAGAATGACAGGGCTGACATGTAAATATTTGATAGGGTAATGAAGCTTTGGGTAAACTATAGTTGCTGTTGCCCTTCATTTGAAGAGGCAAACACTTGTGTTTGTCTTGTTAAAAGCCAAATGAGTAGTAACTTGCTTTAATATGACAGATGATTCCACATGAATAAGATTTTGAGCTACCTCATAATATATTTCTTCGTCAAACACTATTGGCCACAATCAAAGAAAATTCATTCAAATGGATTTGAGTCAAAAGACATAAAAAATACTCCCCCTATTCCCGGGAAATCATAAAATATAAGTTGAATAGGCTACAGTTTTATGTTAGCATCTGCTAACTCGGACATGACCAAACTGAACTAAATGTTCTGCTCAGACAGAGGAAACATAAGAAACCAAAACTGATTGCTAAGGATCTTTGTGGAGAACAAAAAACATAAATAACTGTGTTTAGACAACTAGATTGATGTATGAAAAATCATATAGACTAACATAAAACCTGAAACGTCAGCATGAAAGTTTTTTTCCTTTTAAGTGAAGTTGTTTAAATTATGTTTGATTAGTGGTGTTGCAACAGGTAAAGCAGACTATAGCAGAGAACAGGAAGGAAATCTGAGCGGGCCTCAAAGGGGCTATTTTTCCATCTGTAAAAACTCAAACATATTTAAACAGCTTCAGGGACTTATTTGCCTTCTGAATGTCACACTACATTGTTTTGCATCATAAAACTGGATGGGTTGTTTGTTACAAACATAATAAAAACAGTGAGTTTCAGAGTTTCATTGTAAAGTGACTGGCTATGCTAGCAATTATCCGCATTATGGTAAACATTTATGTGTAGTGTAGGAGCTGAAAGTGAATTACAACAAAATTACACACACTGACTTTAAAAAAAAAAATATAATAGCAAGTTTTTATGTGGTGTCAAGTAAGGAGATGATAATCTCTAATGTTCCTCTGTCTTCATGTTAAGACGCAGATGCTATGCTAAAGTCCGTATGCTAGCAACCTTTTAGAAGCTACTTGAGTTTGAATTTTGTGTAATTGCTTCAGTATTAGGTACAAATGAAATTACATATACATTTTAAGTTTGTAAAATTGTAAAATAAGAAAAGTTTTAACCTTCTGAAAGCAAAGACTTGAGAAATGTTTAATACAATGTTAACAGTGAGAGATGAAAGCAAGCCATTACACTCAATACAATCTAACCGGTTAGCTCTGGTTCAGGAGCAGGGCCTCACATCTAACACACATCTAATCACATGGTCAACCTGCTTATACTTAGTTCAATCGCCCATCTGGTTGTCTAAACCCCACCCCTGCTCTCATCCATCATTCATCATCCATTCAGCCTTCCCTTGTCCACCCTGTCCCTTCCTTTTTCTTCAGCCTTCTCTGTTATTGATCTGTTTGTTCCTGCAATGGTTTCTATTTAGGAACATTATGGGGGAACCTATGAAACCATAGCTGCAGAGAGTCTTTCCATCACACCATGATACCATCTAAGATGTCCCACCTCAACCTCATCTACCACAATTCTTAAAAACACACACACATTGTTGTGGTGTGGTTCTTGCTCATGAAATGTATTTATATCGATAAAATAACTCCTACAAACTCTTTATTATCTGTTTGTTTGCTTTTTTTTTGCACTAAGAAAAAGACTCATCAGTGTTTCCTTTGCATACTTTTATTTCTTAGAACAATAACTAGATAAAAATGAATTACTTGTAAAATATAACCAAGTAATGGCACCATACTCACTTTTTATCTACATACACAGACAGGTGGAGAAAGCTCAGTTGGGTTAGTTATATAAAGTTATTTTTTTATCAGTTGACTTGAAAAGGTTTTTTTTTTTTTAAAAAAAAAGAAAAAAAAAAGCAGTATTTCTTTATTTGTAAAATCAAAGAGACTTCTAAGAAATGAGCTCCTGAGCCAACAATGAAAGAAAAGGGCACCCAACCCACAGAGACGCTGAACTGAAATGAACCGATTTGCTCTCCAACAGGCATTTTTCTGCCTACCACACTTCATCGTTGTCATTTTACACCACAGGACAAACTAAGCGAAGCAGAACGATTAACTATAAAGACAAAACACCCAATGGATATTAGATAAACACAATCACAGCAAAGCCATGAATGTGTAATGATGCTGTAAAACATGCCTCTGCGACCATAAAAATGCACAACAGGCCACATTACAGGCCGACTGCTTCTATAATCTTCAGTAATGTCTGGCTGTATGATTTGACATGCACCACGGCATCTTCACCCCCCGTGGCTTCACGGCGGGACCTACCACCCCTGGTTTTTGCGTTTCATGTAAATATAGTGTGTAATAACACACTGTCAGAGCATAGATGCTATTATGGCCTTCCTACCCTGAGCAGAGGTCATCTTTGCCACCCCACCCAAAGGAGGGGCCACCACACCATGGTTAAAGGCCCTGTTTTCACCAAAATGACATATATGATTTTATCTTCACATTTTTACCAAAGTTTGTAGCAGAAAGTGTTACATATCCCATCAGAAACTTTAGAGGATTCAGCAGATTAGCCACTGATTGGTGGAGTCTCGATGCAAATGGAAAAGCACTGAAAGGAGCAGGAAGGAGTTCATTCAGTATAGAAATGCCTAAGAGAAGAGTCATCCAGCGCTGAGAAAGAGTTTTATTCTGAAATATAACCAAACCAAACCAAATGCGTTTATTTTTGAGGGCCACAATCTGAAATATGTTCAGCCGACCGGTTTAATTTGGCCGGACAATGTATTTCTTGGTAACCCAGAAAACATCAGTCATGCCGTTTCCATTACTTTGCAGTTCTGTTAACAAAGTGATGGAAGCTGTTTCTCCAAAAACACAAGAACCCAGGAAATTTGCATGATTATTGGACTTAAGAATCATTTCCAAACACAATGAAAACCTATGTGAGTGAGAAATGTTCAAAGGAATGTCCAGATGGCTGTT
The DNA here is from genome assembly GCA_037177335.1 of Kiunga ballochi. Taxonomy (NCBI): domain Eukaryota; kingdom Metazoa; phylum Chordata; class Actinopteri; order Atheriniformes; family Pseudomugilidae; genus Kiunga; species Kiunga ballochi. Next base: position 21,787,680 of record JBAMIG010000006.1, on the reverse strand, counting down.
TTACATTAAAACCACTAAACTGTTTCTGGTGTGCAGATTTGAGGCGAAGCCGTCGTTTGTGTTCAACACCTATAAATGTAAAAAATAATCCCGGTGTGTGCTGTGAGGAAAACCTCACTCTGTAAAATGTTTTAGCCACACTTTGAAGTAGGTCTCACCTTTCACCTAAACACCACTGATGAGGTAAGTTCAGCATTAAAGACGCAAATTAAAAGCAAAGACCTTGAGGCACAGGGCCATCTGGTCCATCTTAGGCCTCTAGTGTACGTTTCATTAACAGGCTGACTCCACAGCGTGAGGACTAAATGAGCAAACAAGCTAAACTAAGCTTACTGAAAACAGTTTGAAAGAAAAAAAAACACCAGAAAAAAGTTTATATTGTTCATTTAAACAGAAGTTTTGACACATTTCTTGCTTGCAGCAGACCTCTGGGGAGTAAGGCAGCACAGTCGTCTGGGTCAAGGTTCCTGTTTTAATGTGCACCAGATAATGACTGGTATGAATTATGCAAAGGCTCACATGATTGATGGCTCAAGTGTCAGGTTAGAGGCAGATCAATGATGCTAAAGCCGTCAGACAGAGCCAAAACAGACAAATTTATGAAATACTTTCAAGTGAAGGAGAAAAATATCAAATTACAACTTTTTTTTTAACAGATTATGATGTAATTCAGGGATGGAGGTGCTCCACAGACGTCCAGCGGTCGCCTCACTGAGAACAATAAGCCTTTTTAGTCCATTATTTCCAATAAAGATGTAGCCTCTTTAAGCATGTGTGCAGCCTGCAACTGCAGACATTTTCATGATAAAATAATATTACAGATAGCAACATGGATCGGATCCATATGAAGCTGTTTGTTGCTATATGGTGCTACAGCTCAGTGACACGCTGTTTAGGCTGTTTAAACGTGCCCCTCGCTCTAACCACGATGACATGTTTATTTTTTAAATTTATGATTAGGTTTAGATTGTGAAAATATATTTTACAGGCCAGGAAGGCAGCTAACAGGAAACACTTCACCTGCTGTCGGTACAGAGGTGAATGTAGCTGTGCTGACTTTATTTTATTTATGATGCAACAAAATACCCACAAAAAAAAATTATTTATACTTTAATAACAGCATTTTATTTACTCTAGTAAATGTATTTAAAATTTAATTAATTTGTGTAATTATATACTTTAAATAAAATTTTTATTTACTTTATTTGCTATTTGATTCATTTACTCATAATTTATGTACCTTTATTTAATTTTATTTAGTTTATTGTACTTTATTTTAGTTATTTTATTCCCTTCAATTAATTAACTTTATTTACATATAAATTTAGTTATTCAGTTAAATGTATTTAATTTATAATATAATTTATTGTACTTTATAATCATTATTTTACTTACCATATTAAGTTTATTTACTCATAATTAACTCTTTATTTACTCCACATTCAGGAGAAGTGGAAATATATTCTCTGTCCCAGTGTGGTTCTGCTGTGCACGGTCCAGGTCCAAAGTGACCGGCCTGAGTGCAGAGGGGTGACTAGTTACTCCATCTAAAAACATTCAATGCAGCTTTTTAAAACTGTGTTTCAGTGTTTTCTGTTTGGCAGCAAATCCAACAGAGTTTATTTTACTGTGCAACTAAAATAAAATGAAAAATCCACAAAAAGGCTGCTGCCTGAATCCAGACTAATAATATGATTATTGACCCAGAGATTGCTGCGTGAGCTTTAATACACCTGAAACTGTCAGTAAGTCACTGATAAGATCTGCATGAAAGCATTTCTGATTAAATGTGTTAAAGGACAGAGATCTGTCCTGTTTTGTTCATAAATCCTCTCTGTGATGCAGGGGCATCTAGAATGAATGCGTAGATCAAGGTGACACCAGAACCCCATAATTGTTCCTGTTACAATGCATTAGTCATATAGCAGCACCTACTTAGCTGAGGGTTCGTTGTAACCAGCTTCCTCCACAGGTGGTAAAAATTCATTTTCCCCCTGAGTCACTTTTATTAATACTCTGACCCGAGCAAATTAAATCCAGCTAAATGAGTTGCTCCTCCCTAACCGAGCTGTTTTCAGCAGTCGGGGCATCATAGGATGCACTGCTCATATTTATCCCTAAAAATGTAGCTGCTTCAAAAAGAAGATAAATGGAGAGACGTATTGTTGCTGCTGGTTATGATGAAGAGGTTAGCACTAACAGTGGTTTAATGCCACAACACAGGTGGTGTGTTGTAGCTGATGAGAAACAGATTATTTCCTCCTGCTCATCAGCTCTGACCCTAACAGCATATAAATAGCACACATTTCTAAGGTGTCTTATATTGGTAATGGTTTGAGCTTTTCCTGTGGTGTGGTTGCTCAAGCTGTGCAGGAGACTCCCCTGATGTGAAAACACTAATCCCATCGATAGATTTTTAGCAAACAAATGCAGCGATAAACGGTTAAAGTTCCCCTCAAACACCAACCTGCCGTTTCCACATGCCGCTTTTCCCTCAAACAGCTGGGATTAATGGTTACACTGCTTATTTCCTCATGATTAGATCTAAGAAATTCAGCTGTTTTGCTGAGGGTGTGATGCAACTATACTCCTCAGACTTTAGGCTCCCACTAGAACATGTAATAATCCAGAGGTTTGTCTGGATTAGACATAAGCAGCTCTAAAATGCCTCAGGTCACGGCTGCTCCTCACTCAACCTTGCCTCAACAGACTCCTCCACCTGGCTTATGCCCATTTCTCCTCAAAATGTCTCACTCTTTGTCCTCCTTGGTTTGGTAAAGCTGGCCAAAAAGCCTCACCCAGCAAGTTGTCAGGAACGGTTCCTCTAATGTTTGGACACAAAGCAGCTGTAAGACCTCGCTTTAGAAGCCATTCTGTGGCCTATTTGATCCTACTGATCGCTGACTCTGCTTACATGTGTCGTAACACATGAAAAACATCTCATGATTAAGTCAAACCTTGATTCCTAGGGGAGGAAGCCCGTGCTTCCTTTACGATCTTGATCCTTGTGTGATTAGATCAATCTGTGAAGCACATTAATAACATATGGATAACAGTCCCATATGAGTCAGGACTCATGTGATCGTGGCCCTTTTCACTAAAACATCACTAACATCACTAAAAACCTCCTCTGTATAACGTTTTTATGGTGCGACTGGTTTTTCCGTGGCTTTATTTGACATTAAACTGAGAGCCATAGTTTCTGGATGCATCACAGAAACTCCTGACTTCTGGGAAACATTTTAACTGGGATCCTAAAACGGTAAAACGTGGATAAAAAGTCCCCACATAGACTGATAACACCAACATTTATATGCAGGTAAACAGGATGAACTGACAAAGAAAAGCCAGACTGATTGCTTTATTTCCATAAAAACACAGACTTTTATATTAGTAGAGTTCATTTCATGCCAAACTAAAGATCTGAGCAGGGATGGACACATTCAACCAAAAGTAACAACACAGATAAAATGAGTAAAAAAATTCAACCATATTCTGTTTTCCCATCCAAATCCGACTCACGGCGAGGAAAGGATGATGGAGTAGTGTCTGCGTAGCGAGAGAACAAGGCTCTGTAGTCTGAGATAAGGTAACAGTGTTTCATACTGAGGGGCACGGAGGCCGTCTGGATACTGCTATGTGATTGGATGATGAACAAAGTGTCCGTTTCTGGCCGCTGACCACTGGCTGGATGAATGAAGAGGAAAGATGGAGAGCGTAGAGTTCGGGGTTACTAGAAGTTGGCTCTGGAAAAGGAGAAATGGCTCAATAAGTGAATAACTTGGCAATCAATAGTGGATGGCAGATGAGGAGGAAAAGCAGAGCTGGACTAAGATGCTGAACAGTCTCGATGAGAGCCGACATGTGTTGGATTCAATCAAGTATCTACTAAATGCCTCATTCTGTTTCCTGAGCCAGCGCTTTAAACGCTATAACTCAACAGGACAGTCACAATTAAAGGGGAATTATGACACAGTCTGGACCCGCTAGCGACCCCAAGGCAAACCTCTGCAAATAATAAAGGAAAGTCTGATCCACCGTATCAGATATGCTATCAGCTAAAATCAGTGCTGGGTGGTCTGATTACAGGTCAGCAGGTGTGAAAGCACCAAAACAGCGTCCCAGCAGGAAGGCCAGGCACTGTTTTTCTTACCGCTCTAAAGGCACTGCAGCAAATATACAGTTTTAAGCTTTTCAGGGCAGAAATGCACTAAAACTACATTAATTATGAGCATTTTGAGGGCAGTTTGCAAAGCATAAAGGATGCCAACAGTTAACTATGTTCATCAGAGTCGTTTCCATTTGTTGAAGAACAGATGGTTTAATGTGGACAAGGTGAAAATGAGCATCTACACATGAAAAGACACATAAAAGATATATCTGTGGTCATGTGACTTCTCAGGATTAATAATCATTAAGTTTTGGGGCTGGAGTAAATGCTCACACATGGGGTGCTGCTTGTTCAGTCCATGGCCCACAGCCATAAGCTTTGTTTGTTTGTTTGTTTTATTTCATTTATATTTACAATCCAGGAAAATGAATGAAGTAACATAGTTAGCTGGAAAGATTATTTATATTATTTAAATACGAGGCTCTTCATGTAAAATGTTACATTATTGTTTTATCTCATAAGCTGCAGTGAGATAAAAAAAAGGTAAATAAAGAAAAATAAAAAGCCTGAAATGCCAGAAACCAGAAAGGATCTAAAAAGCTGCGACAGTGCAACTCTTTTCATACAAAGTTGATTTATTTTACACAGAAATTATATTTAACTATTAAAAAGCTCTAATAAATACCCAGAAGGTTTTGCTTCCCTTAGTTTTGCATTTGCATTTAACTTTTTCATTTTAAACTGTTTTATCATGTATCAGAGCGTTGCTGGTGCCTGTTTATTCCATGTTTATTACATGCTTATTCCATGTTTATACCATGTTTATTACATGCTTATTACATGTTTATTCCATGTTTATTACATGCTTATTCCATGTTTATTCCATGTTTATTACATGCTTATTACATGCTTATTACATGCTTATTACATGCTTATTCCATGCTTATTCCATGCTTATTCCATGTTTATTCCATGTTTATTACATGCTTATTACATGATTATTCCATGCTTATTCCATGTTTATTACATGCTTATTACATGCTTATTACATGTTTATTACATTATGCATGATAGGCTGCTGATACAACCAAACATAAGGCATCATAACAGCTCCTGAATAAACTAAAGCTGGATATTTTCTCTACTTATCTGCTTAAACCTCTCCTGCATTTTATTACTTTAAACAATTTGTACTTTTTATATCAGTGTTTTATTTATCTTAATCTGTTCTAATTTTGATTAAAAGTGTTAACATAATAAAAACCTACAAAGTTTCTGTTGTGCCAGTAAATAATAAAAGAAAATAACTTTGATGGCAGGTTATGGTTTAATCCCTGCTATAATAACTGGAATAAATTAAATTATTTGATAATTATTGATCTTTTTTCTTTGTGAGAAATAATCAGATTTCCTACCTGACAACAGTTCAGTAGGCGAGCATCTTCCTGATGGCATCAAAGCATTTCCACTTGTCTGGGATGTAGAAGGGCTCAAAGATGTGGGGGAAGGGGGTGTCATAACCACAGACCCTACTGATGGGAGCCTCCAGGTTAAGGAAACACTCTTCCTGCAACAGAAGAGTAAAAATAGATATTAGGACAAACCATTACTTATTAATGGTGAAATATAAACAGGGTTAAAATGTAATTCATTTAGATGCCAAAGCAAACATGATGATGGGTCGAATCCTTCAGGTTTGCTTCCTGAAGCCCACAGATTCCTCACAGCAAAGCCCATGACCGCTTTGTTTACATAGATATCCACATGGCTTTGACCTGTTCTTTCCAACATGCATATTAAAAACATTAAAACAGCAAAATTGTGACGTAATGTGTAGCAGATGTTTCTGAGTGTGACCAGTTCATCTGAATTACACAACAAGCTGCAATAAAACGGCACAAATAAGCAAAAAGTGGATCTGCTTGGAAACATTTTCATTAAAAGGCATTTTCAACAGAGATAATGACACTTTGTAAACATTTAATGTAAACTTTGTATTTTTTATTTCTTATCATTTTTTACTTAAATGCATTCAAAACACTTGAATTAGTTTAAATTAGGATTTTTTTTCAGCCTTTATATTTAAACGTCCTGTTCAGATGCAGGGATTGCGTCTCTTTTCCTGCGATTATTCTGGAGTAGAAAAATAACCAGCATTATTTTGTACACTTAGTGAAGATCAAGCGGACGCTGGCAGAAACAAATGTTTTAAAATCAGTGCTGAGGTGTGAATGTATCAGTGAGCCTACATTAAATCTGAATGAGCAAAGAGTGATCTGACAGAAATCACAGTAATTCCTGCAGAAACAGGAAACGTGGCACACCAAGGAGCTTTTAGAGATGCTGTGATCACAACTTTCTGAATCACTGGTGTGAAAAAGGAGCTTTGCAGGTGATTTTTAGCTGAAATAATCCCCAACCTTTTAGTTACACAGATGTCTCATTGTGCTCTGCTACAATATCGAGAAGGTGAAGGACTTTGTACACTGCCTGTAAAAAAATCCTTTATCTAAAACTTACATAAAAGCCAAAATGACTCATTCCAGCTCGGCAGTGTTCAGGCAGTTTGGCTGAGATACAAAACAAGCAATAACTTGTGTCTCTATTAAATGTCTGCCCTGCTCCCATAGAGACGAAGCAGAAAAAAGCTGGCTAAAGCACTCTGAGGGGACAAACCCCTCAATGTGCTGAACACACTAAGATAATGAAGATAAAAGTGACCTGCTGCGGTGTGCCGGTGATCCTCGTGGTGCAAAAAGGGTTTAGTGAATCAGCACCGATGTCACCTTTTGTAGAAGGATGTGGTTGTTTATTACACTCCTCATTATCGGATGCGATAGCAAACGTTTTAGTGATCCAGACAAATAACCTGGATGATGAAACCCCGACAACAAGCAAATGTTTACAAGCCCTTACATTTATTTGCTGCTTCACCAACGTGGAATTAAACTGAATATATAAACTGTAGGCATGATCTGATATGTTCCTGCTTCAGCTCAGCCGCTGTGTGCTTATTTACTACACAGACCTTAATAAGTTGTTCTTAATTGACATCTTGTTGCTGTAAATAATGTGATTTTAAATTAATTGCTAACTTTTAAAAAATCCCACTGTTTTAAAAATGATATTTTTACAGGAACTCGCTGTAAATAAAGAGGAAATATTTTTTTAAAAGAGCTAAATTTGGATTCCTCGTTCTTTTCCTTTTTTCTTAGAAAGAATAAAAACAGGAAATCGGACAGGAACCCACCTGTTTTGGTATGCTGGGCTTCTTTCTGCCTGGTTAATTAACCGTGGTTACCTTTAATGAATGTGAAGCAACTTGTTCAGCACACTCCCCTCCTCTTCACTTCGGTTTCCTCCTTCCTTCTGGACTCGAGAACAACTTGGAACAGAATCTCTCAGAGCAGGTTGCAGCACATCCTGACTACAGACACTCTACAGTGTCTTTACATGTCTTCCTTACAAATCAATTAGACACCTGCAGCTGATCCAGAACTCTGCTGCTAGAGTTCTCACCAAGACCAAAAAAGTGGACCAT
>JBAMIG010000006.1:21729018-21743933 GCA_037177335.1 Kiunga ballochi | reverse complement strand
TCATGACCATAGGTGAGGATGGGGACATAGAGCGACCGGTAAATCGAGAGCTTTGCCTTTCGGCTCAGCTCCTTCTTTACCACGACATCTTCAGCGTCTGCTCCAGGCTGTAGTTCCTCTCTCGGTTAAAGAGGTGGATCAGTCGGTCCCGGCTGGCCGAAGCCAACAGCTTCACACCTTCTTCACACGAATATTTGCTTATTCAGATTTTATTATGTATCTCCATTTGGTTTTTATTTATTTTCGATTTCTTGTAATTATTTTCTCACAGCTTTTCTCATATTGTTTTAGATTTTATACAAATTATTTCAGATGTTGAGGGATTAGTCGGCTGTTATTACTGTGCAGAGCTGCTAAATGTATTCTCACTCCATTAAAAGGTCGTGAGTGCAGACACAGACAGATGTGAGGAAATATACCTCATTTCCTAATAAAACACATTATTCAAATGGAAAAAGATGTCGGGATGTGTAAACATGAGAAGATATTGTTGTATGAGGTGGATCTTTATGGAGAGATGCCACTTGCGGTTGAGGGAACAGATGTCCTGAGGTTGTTTTGATGCACACATGTCTCTGCGCATGCATAATGTACGCTGTTATTCTCTGTATAGAATTACATAAATATATGTCAGAGTAGTCCTGTTTGTTCGTACTGTGGAGCAAAAATAGGAACAAAGTCTGGATAAAAAGTAAGTACACCTCAAAAATGAACAGGTGGTAAAAAAGATCACCTTTACTCTCTCGTACTTTCTACTAAATACCAGCATTTATATTAAGTACTTTCAAGCTGGCAAAGAGCTAAAAATCAATAGTTTAAATGTATTTAGACCCTTTCTGATTGGTTTTTAATGCTTGGCTTAAATAAGTCATAATTACTACGAAGAATCTTTGATGCTTTCATACTGCGACTGCTGCAGTTGGTGCATTTTACACATTGCAAGTAGAAAAAAAGGAAAGTGAGGAGAGCTCAATTAAAAAAAAGAAGCTCAGCCTTTCTCTGCTTTACCACATCTTTATTTCCCTCTATCCATCCAGTAATACTGGCTTTGATGGGGACGTTTTCCCTCAATGCCCTGCGACCTCCCCACCATGCTGTAGGTGCATTACACTGTGGATAAGCCTGATAAGGAGGCTAGGAATAATGGAGGTTGAGTGTGATTCATGGGGAGTTGGAGGGATTTTTTTATTCATTTTTTTAAACATAGTCATAGAAAATAAAATCTCTGCTGAAAAGAAAAAACGCAGCACACGTGATGTCTACACACAAGAAGGATGTTGATGTTGATGGCCATTTACAGTCTCAGACTGCCAGCTGAGAGCTCTCACTGGGACACAGTGGCTTTGTGATGGACTTAAATTAATCCACCGCTCACCTCTGGGGCATCAAACATCTTTTAACAGGGATAAAACATGGGTCCTTTCTCTCTGTGGTCATGGAATTAAGCTCAGATCGATAACTTAGATAACTGCTCAGGTGACGCGTTCAGAGTCTGATGAGCAAATATCCTACCTGTGTCCCCCAGGCAACCAGCGTGACATCACTTCCTTCCTGTATAATTTCAGCCTGTGAGAGTGGGATGGTGTAGGACTCCACTGGAACCTGCTCCACTGTGGAAACACAGACACATATTTAAATAAATCACATGAAGGATGAAGACTGGTGGGTGCCGAACACATTTCATCATGTTCCCTGAGCTTTTATGTAAAACAGTCCACAAACTGGCTCCACTTCTAAATAATAAACCAGATGACAAAACACTAAAATAACAGATGAAAAAATACTAAATCTACTGGAAAACATTTTATCAGTCTATTTGAAAAGCTCCTTTATGCTTTTTCCACAGGGGGTGCGTTTTATCGGCACCATCTAATGCATGATATAATGCCATTTTTTTGCCAGCTATGGTCCCATAACAGATTCACATTGACCACAAAACATTGCTGGGAGGGCAGTAGCAATCAAAGCGGGGGCTACACTAAAGGAACATCAGTCCAAAAGGGAAAGCCTCATCGCCAGCCTGTCTGAAAAGACATCCAGCACAAAATAGATGCTTAGAGTTCAGCTTCAATAACAACCATTAATGTCTCGGAAAACTCAAGTCACAGAAAGTTTTCTAAGCCAGAAACCTTCTTAAAATGGCTATAACTTTTAAACAATCAGCTTATTCCTCATATGTATGCTGCAACAGTTAACCTGGGAATGCAGCATTTGACCCTCTGCATCAGATTCTGCAGTCTGGCTGCTGCATCTGAAATGTGCAGCTTCTCAAAGTGTGAGCGCATTTTGGATGAAGATAACTCTTAAAAGCATTCCTAAAAGGAAATGCATGAAATCAAAATTACAAACATGGAGAGTAATTATACTCTTGAGAGTTTCTGGGCATGAGATGTTTCTGGTAACTGGCTTTGTGAGTCCATACAAGAGAAAATGTATCTGAAGCTTTGGGCTGAAACGAATCACAGGCGATGCCTGATTGAGGCTTCAGGACGAGACGGGAAACTGGCCCAGTGAGACGAACAATGACATCTTTCTAAACTTTGCAATTTAATTTATTATAACTCGGTTGCAGTATAATAAATAGAACCTTAGGACCCTGTAACAGTGTGGCCTTGATGGGACAAGGGACAAGCTGCTGGAATTAAAAACCTGGCTTCATAATGTGAGCAGGGGCATGTTGCTGCTCAGCCATGTCCCTCCTGAGGTAACATCATATACATGTTGCCATGTATGTTGTCTGGCAAGCTGATCATTCTAAGCTTAAACATAAAAGAAAAAAAATCACAGGAAAGATCTGACACAACCCAACTTGGTGGGATGCTCTCAGCTGCTTCCACTCAGCCGTCCGGCTGATGATGGGAAGGTCTGGATTGATTTGGGGAGGTAGAACCTGATCTTTGTTAGCCATCACATCCACCGGCTACATGGTAAAGCTTTGCATAAAGTGGTCCTACGAGAGGACAATGGTCCCAGTTTGTTTCTCAAAGGCTGTTTATCAAAGATTAGGCACAAAATGTATGAATTTAGGTAATGTTGTAGGAGAAAGCAGGTCCAAATCCCACCACAACATAAAAGACTGATGAAGTCAAAAAGAAAACTTAGTTCAGCCGGTAGTTGTAACAATTGGTCCTGAAAAAAATAAGATACTTGTTTTTTCATGTGCCGTTTCTGTATTTAACTCAATTTACAATAAAATAACACACTGCATGTCTAGTTTTATTACCTTGCAAAGAACAGACGTAACAAGGTTTTATGTTTTTACTTTATAAAAACAACCTTAGGACCCACACAGGTGTACTTTCTTTTCACATTGTCATTTCATATTTTATTCTACAAGGAATGATATAAAATATAGCTAATTCTGCTATATCACTGATGTATATACCTCCTCGTGTCGGCTAACACTCGAGTGAGAAACCAAACAAATGAAACTGATGTGAAAGCTCACACAGCTGCTCCCAACTGTACTGTCAGACCACATCAATCTGAAAGATGAGTCTTATTACATCATTGTTACCCTTCTTTCACTGCATAGTTTAGACTATTACAAGTTAAGACCACAGCTGTACAATCTGTACAATATTAAAAACATCAATAATAATGAAGTAAGCTTGTGTCAACTATCTGCCTTTTTGTTTTTGCTATATATTCTCTGCACTGTCTCATCCCAGTGATAAAGTGTAAAGCTTAAAGGGAACGAATGTAAAATCCACTTTTTAGCCCTTAAATACATGTTTTAATCCCTCCTGATGCTGCACATATATATTTACATTCTTTATGGTCGTATTTTTCAGTCTGTTTAATTTTCTCTATTCTCTTTTAAGTTTTTTTTTAATTTTTTTTATCTATTACATCACATTTGCTGTGGGTCTGCCAATTAAGGTCGTGGACTTCCAGGTAATCAATGTGGTGAATCTGATACGTTCACATTTATAGTAAACTTACCAATAAAATTTCTCTGCTGGGAGATTACTGTATCGATGCTATCAAGCTACAAACATGGCGGAACAGGGTAGAGTCCTTCCTGTGACCTGGAGGGGGGCGGGGCTTAACATGCCTGTTCACAGAGACGGCACCAAAACAAGTCGCTCTAAAGACGCAGCTCAGAACAGGGTTATAAGGTGTGCGTGGAGCCAGAATAAGCAGGAATTCAGACCAAAGCATTGTGGATCTACTTTATACAAACAATAAATGAATGATATGTGTTAAAAGGAAGGTTTTAAAAGCATCATATATCTCCTTTAATAAGGTGGGGTTGTTAAATAGCAACAACATAAAACCCATTCAGATAAACCAGACATGTCACTTCTCTTCTGTCATCCAAAGTTTTTGAGATTTGTAATTACACCTAATAATAGATGTGTAAAAATATGTAGATGTGCATTTCCTCTTTCAGTTCTTGTTGTTGCTGCCAATTCAATTTCTGAGTCTTAATGTTAAATCCGGATGTATTCATGATGTCAGTGTAGAAACGGATTTAATAAAACTACGTCTGGGAAGGAAACACAAAGTTTATCACAACTGATTTGCTTCTGGATGCTGACCGATATCATTTCCTGTGCAACACTACTTCCTATTGGCCGATTATCCCTAATAAAAGGAAACATGAAAAACAACAATAACAAATACAGCAGATATTATTTATGTGGAAAATACTGGGTGGAAATCAAGCCAGCAAAAAATACAAAACGAACAGCAAACCCTTGTTTAATCACTTCTACATTAAGCCGGAACAATAGCTGCTAATTCACGTTTTGCTCAGCAGCCTTACATATTAAATGACTGTAAAAACTCATAAATGACAGACATTTATGTTCAACAGCACAGCATTTGTGAAGCTGCATATAATTAGAAAAAATAATAATCCTTATATTTATCTAATTTTGTTTTGTTTCTGCTTTATTTTCTTCTCTAAACTGAAAAAATGTCCTTTTTACTCTCATTGCTGAATCTGTCCAGATGCATATTAAAAAAAGCCGGTGTATCCAACATGGTGCTACAAAGCAAAATGCTGCTGTAAAAACATACACCGGTACAGTTTGTTATCCTGAAGAGGTTGCAGGGGAACAGAGGCTCACGGAAAGTACATAATAATTAACACTGCGTCATCAAAGCAAGTTAAAATCATAGAGTTTTAAAGCTTAAAAGCTGCAAAGTGCTACTTTAACTAGACTGATTGTAAGCTGCCAGTAAAGCAGAATGGTTTAAATCAATCCCAGTAAGTTCCACTCTGCTTGGATGCTATGTAAACGGATGTCCTGAAACAGGAAACCATTGGGAATGTCATAAAGACCTTGTAATTTGTTTCTTATTGAAAAAACAGAAAAAAATCTGATGCTGTTACAATCTCTGCTGACCTTTCCGGAGTTGCTTTACCTGAGGATTAATACCTGAACATCAAAACTAGCTGAAAGTGGAGGATGCTGGTGGGAACAACCTAGAAAAACTACAAGCACTGAACCTTTAATATTTTGTGACCAGGGATTTTTTTTTCTTCTAAATGAAGACATAAAGCTAAGAGATGACATGAGCATATCTTATTTACACACAAACCAACTTACCTGCTGCTCTGTACAGAATCTTGGGCTCAAAGAATATGCATGGGTTTTTGTCAGCAATGCAGGAAAGGAGGAGTCCTTTGGCCTGAACTGGACTACGTGGTATTACAACCTGAGGAGCACACGAAACAATCAGATTACACATTTTTGTTATGTTTACTAAAAGCCTTCAACTGTTAAAACGACTGATATAAAACCATTTAACCATCTCATAGTAAATGTATTTATTCTGTTTCCTGCCTCCTCCTCTCCAGCATTAGAAAAATGAAAAATATTCTAACAAAGGGAATTTATTTAGGATGTAAACACCGGAGCCAGAGCCCATTAAGGCTGAGTGAGGACTGAGGCTCAGAGGGAGTGACCAGCGATATTAATATGCACAAAGATTAGGATTTATCAGTCTGACCTTTGTAGAGAGACATGTTTGTTGCTCGCAGGCATTGTTGTATTGCCTCGTCTTTTCTCTTTTGTACAAATCCATATAAAGCTGGACATGTCTCACAACCTAACCACATGCAAAAATGTTATTTTAATGGTGAAGGAGGATTTTTTCAGAGGGGAAAATCACATCTGCAGATTTTAACTGTGAAAACAACTAAGTGTGTGCATTAGAGTACAAATAATTTTAGGAAGAACTCAAACATTATCCAGTATATCTGTGATTTACACGTTCAGATGAGTAAAGATGTTAAAATGACTTGTGGTCAAGTATTAAAATGAAGGATTTTAGTTTTGGGGTTTCTGATTTCCTGTGGTCTGAACAAAGACTGTTATCTTTGTTTTCCTCGTATCCAAACAATAAATTGCCTCCTTTACTTCTTCTTCATGCTTTATTGTGGTTGTCAGGTATACCTTTCTGTTCGGTTACTGGATAATCCGTTTGTAAGTGCCAGAAAAGCCTCGTTATCATGTTATCCCTGAAAGCAGTCTATTTAAAGCGGACCGCACACCAACATGTGCTGCAACTTTTATTTCCTGTTTATTAAGTTACATTAGTATTTTTCCATAAAGACACCACAGTGAATGTTTCATTTATGGGTAAAGCTGACCTTGATCCCGGGGCAGTGAGCGAAGAAGGCTTCAGGACTTTGAGAGTGGTAAAGGGATCCATGGCCAACGCAACCCCACGGAGCCCGGATGGTGAGGTTCCCACAGTCAAACAAGTTGCCAGAACGATAGCGATACTTGGCTGCTTCATTCACAATCTGTAAGGAGATACGGTTAACATTACAGCAGATTATGAAATGTTACACAATTTTCAGTCATGTTTAAACACTGTTGGCAGATTTAATCTGTTTTATTTCTCTGTTCCCTTTGACTGGTATCCAATACCAGCCAGCAAGAAGGCAGACTGTAGCACAAACAGGGTTTTTAGCCGGCTAACAGCGCGCTAACCTTCATTAGCCAGTTAGCTCCTGTTAGATAAGAGTTAGCTCAGTAAGCTCTGATCACTTCAGCGAATTCAGCTTTATATAAGCCATGTTTGGTCTCATCTTATAATAAGTTACAGCCGGAAATTTTACAAGGTAAGTTAATTTGTAAAGCAGCTTTCATGTATAAGACAGTTAATAAACAAGCCAGGCAGTATGATCACTATAGTCCCTTCATTTCCATTTGGTTTGATGTGAATCGGATGATTGCTGAAAAAAAAAGTTACATTTCTGATTAAAAGCTCCCCTAGTGGGAAATTTTAGAACCTCTGGGTTAATACACACACCTATAGGCAGTGTAATCCTATGAATTTGGTTTCACCTAAATTGGACAAAGGTTGATCAGTTATGCCAAAAAATGTTTTAAATAAAGAAAACAAACATCAAATTTCAACACAAAACTCTCCTTGGTGGAAATGTATGAACTTCAGAAAACTCAACAAGTACTCATTTAGTGTTTCCATATGAACAAAACTTCAAACCATTTGGTCGAATACTTTGAGATATGACAAAAAATGTGAAAAGTTTTACATCAAATTTCCCCCGGTGGAAGAAGTCATCATACAAAAATAATGAAAATCTAATCGGTTCAGCCTCTCAGTGATCAATACCCCTATGTGGAAGCCTATCAAGTGATTGCATTCACACAGCCAGCCTGCAGCAACAGATGCGGACCCAAAACTCCCTTTGGGGATACAATCAGTATTCATCCTAATGGGATTTAGGACAGAGCTATGATGAGGTCAGAAGCAGAACTGCAATTTATCAAGATTCCTACTTTCACTTAAGAGTTCATTAAGCTGGTTAAATACAACTTAATCTATTATCTTTAAAATAAAAGAGAGGTTAGAGAGAACCATTGCCTGTGCACATGAGGAGAAAGATGACAGTGGCTCCAGCAGAAGCCTCCTGAACTGGGAAATGGTCATTGGCACCCACCATGTTTACTACTGGTTTAGTTGACAAAATAGCAATACAACACATACCAGCTTCCACAGCAGGCTGGAATAACTTTGGCCTTTCTCTACTTATTCTATTTTCTTCATTTCTGCTACTATAAAAGTTATTTTGCTTGAATTTAAAACATTATCTGTATTTAATGGAAAACAAATCAATGCAAATAAATTCTTCTGATTGACAAAAGAACAAAGAAAGTTTGTGGATAATAGACTGGACTCTTCTCTCAGTTGTTCCTCTTTAAAGCTACTTAAGCTGTAACAAGGTTTCTCCTCCGCTGTCTTGCACCTACGTCTTCAGTTTCTAACACTGCGCATTGTCCAAGAAGTTCTCTTTGTCCTCACTCTAACTCATGTGGTTTATTAATTCAGGGTTTTATGTCTCTCTAAGGTCACTTTGGACGGCCTCACTTTGAATAAGACCACAAAAGATGAGGGAGTCCATTCAAGGCCTAATACCAGATGTAAAACCAGTCTGCACCATAGTACATGGTTTATGTTACCTTGATCAAATAGCAGGTTACATTTATCTTGTGAAGGGCGAGAATCTGCAGACTAACACAAGTGTGTATGTGTTTGCATGATAAAGCAGCAGTACTACGGGACGTCATGCTCCAAACATCAATGTCACATTAATCTTTATAAAAGCAGCAGGAGGCGGCAGAAAAAGCCTCTTTTCTTCAGCGTATGTCTGTTGAGCTACAAACTCAAATATAAAGCAAGGTCTTAGGTCACATGATCAAATGTACTTATTTAAAGAAAGCTCGCACATTAAAAATGTTAATAAAAATAATGGCCTGGATCTGTTCATCAGGACAGAAAGTGTGTGAAACTTAAGGTGTAATAGTTGTATTGCAGTCATACGTTTACCCATCGGTGCTGCTTCGTACCACCATCTCCCACAATGCCAGTAACTATGACAACATGAAGGATGGTATTACATGCATCATGCAATTATTGATAATCACAACTATCTGAGATGATCAGCTCGGTTTATTACATTTGCCCACACTGTGAACGTCAGCCCCACACAGCAGGATTCACAGTGAGCTGCTAAAGGACGCTTACAGTCAGTAAATGCACGTTTCATAGGGGGAAATGGGTTATGCAGACCCTCCACCAGTAAGGTTTTTATAACCTTTATCTGTGTCATTGTTTGTGATTTTGTCAGTTTATTTTGATACAAGTGCCTGTGATAAATAGTTTTCTTGAAGAGGCTGTAAGTTTTTCTACAGTTGCCTTTTTTTCTATTTTGTTTGTACAATTGTAGAAATTTCCTCCCTTTTTGTTCTTCCCACACCTCCTTTCCCTTGTCTCATCTTGTCAGGTTCGTCATTAAAATATAGTTTAGCAAAATTCAAAATAAAAAGCTTAAAAGTTATAAGGGAGGCCTTATATCACCTATTAAAAAAAATCTACTTTACATATTTGTTCAGCACAACAATGCAGCCAGACCACCTTTCTGCGTTTGGGACGCTCGGCATGACGGGTTAAAAAATAAATGAAGTTTTTGTGTGATGTAAACAAGGGGCTTTGCTTTGCAGGAAAAACTCCCAAAAAGACATTATTTAGACTAAATCAAATAATGTCTGAGTGCAAATTGTACTAAAAGTGTACTAATGACATTGAGTGGATGGATTTCTGATGTGAAAGGTTGAAAGTTATCGCTTCCAGCACATTAAAAGGTTCCTGTAAACATCCTCCACTGCTTCCCTTTGAAAGCAAGCAGCTCTTACCTGGATGTTTGGATGGGGTTTGCCTCACCTGATCAAATGCTGGAAAGATGTAGTCAGCAAACTGGATCTCAGCAATGGCAGTCGCACCTGCAACAGCTGCACCAATGCCAAATCCCACAATCCCCTGCTCACACAGAGGAGTGTTAAAGACTCTGTCTTTACCTGAGAAGAGCAACCAGAGAAAAAGGTTCAAAGGAAACTTTTGTATAAAGTGTGATGACCATCAAGAGCCTCTAATGAATGAATGGCCAAGAAAGTTTAAACGTTCACTTGAGATGAAGAGTCACAACCAAACATCAGGGCTTTCCAGACACTTCCCACATTGGATTGATGAAAGTATAACCTCTTACCACAATGCCATGTGGTCCTAGAATAAATTAAGAGAGGAGCTGATGACTCCTGTTGCAGTCAGCGAATCCAGTCACACAGACAGACACACACACACACAACCCCCATGGACTAAAAACAGAAGAAACTAAACTATTTTCCATCCTCCACCCTATAATCTGAACAGGAACCACAAGAGTGGGACTCTAAATTTGGGTTGCAAATGTTATTTTTGCTCTCGTCTTTGTGTGTTTGCCAGTACGCTCTTTTTTGGTTTTGCTGGGAAATGATCTTCTGAGCAGTGTGATGTTGCCCTCGCATGACCTCTGTGTTCCCCGCAGAGCTTTGGAGGAATAAAGCATTAGTGAAGGTGATCGTTATTCAGTGTGAAAAGTAAACACACATCCTGTGTGTGAGAGTGAGGACGAGTAAAGCAAGTGTCCAATCAGCAGTCGGAGACGGAAAGATAAGATCTGTGAAAGGGATTGTTAACATTTGTGCTGCTCGCTTTTCTGGAATAAAGTTTTATATGAATGTTGTGTAACTTTTATAGCAAACTGTCTGCGACAACAAAGCCTCAAACACATCAGAGGTGTGTGAAAAGAGCGCACAGTCAACATGTGCTGCTTTTCTCAGGGAAAAAAAGCCCTCAGAGGTGGGCAGCAGGTCGAGAGCTCCATCACTGAGGTGAAAGCATCAGCCTGGTAAAAGCCATTCATATAGTGTCCACCCTGCATTAACCTCTGTTCTGTGTACTGGCTGCGGGTGGCAGACGTGTGCATCATCCCTTTCTGAAGTGAAGGGGATAAAAACAGCTTTGCGCTCGTCACTGTACACAAAGATGAGATGGAAAATAATGATCTCTCTTCAAAAGGTCAGCACTTCTGACGTCAATGAAAACAAAAGCAGAAGTCAGCGGCTGAGGGATGGATTTCACACCTCCACCCAATAAAACAGCTTCTTTATAACCCAACATGGTCTTGTGGTGATTTCCTTTCATGATAAACAATTAAAATGTTTTGTTATACCACTGGAAAAGTGTCCCAAAAGCTTTCTGTCGCCATCTTTTACTTGATCTTTTTTTATTAGGGGGGATGAGGGGTGGTGTTCCTGCTTTATGATAGAGGCAACAAAAGGTGCCTAATATGCAGGAAGCACATGAAAATAGAGCTGGGTATCCACATTAATGGATCATGTAAACAGAAACCACAGTTAGATGGTTGAATAAACCAGATGACACATAACTCAGAATAAAGATCCTGTTTATATTCAATATGCATTGAAATTAGAGAGATCCGATATTATCAGCCCAAATCAACAATAAATGTGATATTGGGATTGGCTTTTGCAACATATTGTTTATTAAACTCTTCAGCAAAGTCTCCTCTGACCTAAAATGACCAAATATAAATGAGATGTCATTTATAGTTTCCAGATGTTTGTTTGTTTAGCGCAACTTGCATTCAGTCCTGAGGCTGTCCCGTCTCATGCAGGACAAGGAGCTTAGAGGTGGACACGTCCGAATGTTTTGGAAGTTTTTCAGATATTAAATTCACTTTTTGACAATGGATCAAAAGGTATCAGACACTATTAGAGGTTTACCAGTCTATATAGCTCTATATACATCACTAAAGTCACAGCTACATAAAACCATTTAAAACAAAATATTTTTAAGTATTTTTTTAATGTTTTAAGCATCTTGCAATATTATCAACTCTTGTATATCTTTATGTTCCAGTTTGTCTCGCCTTCTTTACAGCTAAAGATGCAAAAGAACCATAATAAAAGAAGGACAGCGATATACCTTTGATCTTATGTTAGTTTGCGGTGAAAAGGAACATTTTTAAAAGGGTCACTGTAATCATCTTTGTACAGACGGATTCCTGACAGGGTCACAAATTCAGGATGATCTTCCTGCAGCACAACTTATGGCAAATAAACCCGCAGGAGTGTGTAGTGTGGAGCGATGTGTCCATCAACACAAAACCTAACAACCTGGACGGGACCCAAACTAACAGAATGGTTGCAACGATTCAACCAGAGTTCATGTCTGTATGTGATCAGCTCATACCGGACAGTACAAAGCAGTATGGAGAGAAACAGGGGAGGAGTTGCTAGTGAGTGTATGGACACACACAGCAGCCATAGCAGCAGCATGATAAGATCCAGCAGACACTGTAATCGCATAGTCTGCATACATCAAAGATGTCATATCCAAGCGCATCAGATTTCTGTTGCATACTTCAGTTTGCATTCAGCTTATAAGCATGTAGTCAGTTCAGCCAGCTCAGTACAGTTTAAGCTCATAGTACACCTGTGCTGCTGCTGCTGGGTTGTGACACACCTGTCTGCATTTGCAATGGAACAACTATCCTACTAACATACTGAGTAGGAGACCTTCAGAGGAAAGTTTTAATATTTAAATGCACAGACTGAAGTGTAATGTTTTTAAAAAAGTCCTAAAGAAAACAATAATAGTCCTATCAGCTCATAGGATGGAGTCTATAATCCACCCTGCTGCAAAACAGTCGCTGATGTGCAAAAGGATCCTTGTGGTCCTCAAGGTGTACAGTGAGCCGTACTATGATCTATACATGGAGCAGGGTGGTGACTTAATGATCTGCTGCCATCTACTGGCTGAACCATGTGACACAATCTGCAGGCTCACCGGTCTCTGCATGAGCAGCACCTTACCATATTTGTCCCTCAGGCCAACTGTGCATCGGAAAACTCCGCCGAAGGCAACGTCTTCCCCGAAGATGACTGGAGGAAAAGAGGAGAAACACATCAAAGTTTGAAGTTGAAAGAGCTTAAAGAGTATTTATTACCAAAGATCCTGAGTGGAAAAGCAACCTGGATGTGACTGCTTACTAATCTTAGCAGATGAGTTTATAGCTACATGTAAGCAATAGTTCAATTACTGTCTTTGACTACTTTGAGAGCAAATACTTTCTACGTATTAGTAATAAAAACTGCTCTAAATAAAGACTTTTACATTATTCCCTGTTTAGATCAATGTTATTTTCCATTAAAAATTCTAAAATAAGCATATTTCTATTTTTTTTTCTAACTTATGCAAAGCAGAAAAAATCTGTTCAATCCTGTGCATGAACTCCAAACTTCATGTGAAACGGCAGCTTTTGCTTTAGGAATGCAGTTTTATACGCTGCTGCAGACCAGTTTCCCAGTTGCATCAATGATGCAAACATGTGAACACGCTGGTCACTGTGGTTTGTTTGTGAAACAAAACAACATGAATGTGACAAAAGGGTGAAAAAGCTGATTTTTTTTTTGTACAGATTGCGACCCTTTGGCCTGACAACATCACAGCACTGCTGACTGTTCATGCATCTCTGCTACTGTGATCATTTGACGTCTAGGCTGCTTTTTCTGAGGGGGACACAAATAGAGGACAACAGGTGGACTGCAACAAATATGAATAAGGTTTCGGCTCCTAATGTCATAACTGTATAAATATCCACTTTGTTTCCTATTTGCACAGATCAGGAACTGTCTATTATATCTGTTGGTATATCAGCAGCTCAGCTGCCGTGTGAGGCCAATAGAGTTTGTCGTCCTCGTCCACAGCGCAACGTTTAAAACTTTATTGGATAAAAGTATCTAGTATGTAGCTAAAAGGAGCTTCTACCACCTGAAATCTGACATCGCAGATAGATGATATTTCATTAGGCTACACATGTAGCCTTCAGTAGATCTACATCTATGAAAAACTGTGTCTCTCCTGTGTCTCAGCACCCTGCAGCCTCGCTCTATCAGCCTCTACCTTCTTCACCACAGATGCCACAATATGTGAACCCGACGGATCAGGATGCCCCGTTTGACAGGGCAACAAAAACATCTGCAGGGACACGAGTTTCCCGTCCAGGAGTCAGAAAATAAGGTGTGCAGTTTGTGCAGCCATGGACCGAAGTGTTGTAGGCAAACCATTCACCTCCGTATGCAAGAAGTGACTTGTCCAGCTGATCTATGAGAGTCTGATTAAAGCGTCCCATCTGATTTAGGCTTATACGGTGTAATGTGTGTTTTATTAAATCTCTAGAGGCCGACACAGCTTCCGAATGATCTCGGCTCAGGTCACAGTGGATGGTTTCTGAAATGCCATGCAATAACACAAGCACTGTGCTACTTTCTGGGTATGGAAATAGGTTTACAAACTTAGTGAAGTAGTCCCCAAATACTAACACATCTGTTTCCTCTTGATGTCATCAGTAATTCCAGGATGTCAGCTGCAAATCTTTGAAAGGGTCGAGTCACAGGGGACGCCCCCCACAGGTGAACTCACAGTTCAGCAGAGCGGTCCATTCACAGCAGAGAGACATGGGAACCCCGTCCAGCCCGGAGGTGGGCGAACTCCCTCCTCCATCCAGTCCAAAACTCTTTTCATGGCCGGATCAGCTCATTGTAGCTCTCTCATTCTGACTCCATTATTTGAGTGGACCTGCTGTCCACTTCCACAGGGTCAGATGGTATAATCCGGGGAATCCAGATGTGAGTAACATCTGCATTTATAGCATTCACCTGGACAGTAGCATCCTGCAGGTCATCTTTAACTTTAAGGGCTGTAAGATCCCGGGTCGCCGTGAGAGAGGGTCAGCATCAGTGTGGTGTGTCCCTCTTTGTGTTTAATGACCCAGTTAAAGGGGCCCAGCTCAAGGAGACATCTCCCTGTGGCCTAATGGAGGCTTGTGATCAGTTATGACTAAATGCAGCTGATCCAAGCACAACTTCTGAGTTCTTATATGAAATAGAAACTTTATTTTAGTTAAGCAGTCATTAGATATCTGTTGTGCCACGCCCACGCCGTGGCAGATCTCCTGGCCCCTCCTCCCCTCATCTGAACCGGAGCCTGACTACTCCAGCCAGCACAGGTGGACGCGATCATCATCA
>JBAMIG010000006.1:21689181-21706234 GCA_037177335.1 Kiunga ballochi | reverse complement strand
GGCTATCTGTCACACCACGGATATGTCTTGCCACTTCCTGTTTTATTTTGAAAGTTATAACTCTTTTCATTTCAGGTGTCTGATTGTCTTCCCTAGTACCTGATTGTTTCCACCACATTACCCTCATGTGCTTAAATAGTTTTCGTTTCCCTTGACTTGTCTCATTTCTTTGTGACCTCACCAGCCTTTGTTCCACCACAGCCTGTCCTTGCATTTTTTGCTTATTAAATTCTTGTGAAAACCCTTTTACTCCTGCGTCTGAGTCCTGTCAGTACCCAAGCCTGACACTATCTATCTGAATTTATCTAATCATATCCTGTCCTACAATAACAAATAAATCCGTTTACATGTTATTTGGCTTCAGTTTCTTATTTTCAATATAAAGATTAGAAACTTACTCCTCAACTGGATCAAGACGCTCCACATAATCTGCTTCTACGTCAGTGAAAAAACTCTCCGCTCCAGACTCTGAGTCCACATCACTTGCAAGTATCAGCTCCAGAGCTTCTTGCGCTGTGGAGAACTTTTTCGCCATTCTCGTAGATGTTTTTTTTTTTATAAGAAAGATTAAATAATATGCGATCGATGATAAAAATCCAAGGTGTGCTCCGCTCGTACTGCAGACCCTTCAAAAGATGCGCTCTATATATAATCTATGGGGGTAGAGAGACAGGTTTTCAAGCCACTCAACCAGCCCTCAAACCCCGACTGTCCTTGCCGGTATTTCTTGATCTGGGCGTTATTGTTTACAAGTCAGATAAAATATCTCTCAGTAACATATATAATAGCAGTGTGCGTAATTACGCAGTACCCAGATGAAATAACGGCCCTCAATGCGCATTCAGAGCCTGTTTTCAATCTCGGTAACAACAAATATAGTCAGAGTGACTCATCTTCTTTTCATTTTACTCTTCAAATGACGACATGATACCAGAAAGCCTTGCAATTGGATGTGAAACAGCATGTGACAAGTCAATTCTGGCTGATTGGAGGCTGAATTTGCCAATAAGCTGAAAGCTCGGCCATGATGCAGGAAGTAAAAAGCCATAGTTCGATGGAAGGACCATAGACATAATAAAGAATTATTATCATGTGTTATTGATGTTATTATTATTATCATAAATCTTTATTATGTCTATAGGAAGGACATAAATATAATCTTTCAGACAAAAAAGGTAAGTAAATATCTTAAACCGTTTGTAAATACGTGAGGGCACACATATTTGGTGTGATTGATTTTCCGACAGCACCTGAACGCATTAGTTTCTACTTCCCTGTTCCTGCTCCTCCCAGTTCAAAGATGGCAGCCACGGGACTGAGACGAGCGACGACACAAATGTAGGAGTTTTGTAATGAAAACGGATTGCTGTGGGAAGTAATCACATGCAAGATTTTGTCACGACGGTGATACTATTTGTCAGCCCTAATGTGTCTTTGCGGAACAAATTCCCAGTGTTTCAGAAATATGTTTTCCATCGGGCTAAGCTAGCAACCGAAGGTTAGCAAATAAATGAACTTGTCTCTTCTGACTGGAGAAAAAAACGTTTGCGTCTGTTCAACTTGCTAGGTGAGTATTTAATTTAATCGAGCTTAGATACGTAAAACTTACAGTGTAACTTGAATTTTACAGCGTTATTTTCTGTTAAAGATCCAGCATTATATTTCGACTGTCCTAGCAAGATGCATAACATCATGTAAGATTATTTAAACACTGGTTCTTAGGATTGTGATTTCTCATTTTGGAAAGAATAACTCGAGGTCAATTTGCTATTGTTAGCTTAAATAGCTAATGATGAGTTTAAAACTACATTGTATGGTCAAACATAGCTTGCTCTGAAATTGTGCCATTTAAATTTAAATGATTTTCTTTTATTCCAGCTCAGTAATTATGGCCATCACTCAGTTCCGTCTTTTCAAGATCTGCACATGCTTAGCCAGCTTACTGTCCTTCTTTAAGAGGCTGATATGCAGGTAAGTACACTAAAACTGATTTCCATAGAATAACAGAATTTATATAATACCATGTTACCAGCAACTTGCTGCAATTAAACACATTTTGTTTTCACATTTTGAAAACTAGACAAAAAGAATAGAGAACGGGCCTACAAAGCTATTTTCAGCAGATAATCATTATTTGACTGATGCTTCTACAAATTAAAAGAACAAAAAAGCAGCATAAGATGAAGATCTGTCATTGGATCTGAGGGATTCATCTGGATCTTCATTTGATCCAAACTGATTATAGAAACAGGAATCGTCTCCATGTAAAGTCGGCTGTAAGAAGAAGAAGTAATTGCAAACAGAAAAGGTGGCGGTATGCCCGATGACACGCAAACTGAACTGAAAATGAACAGAAACAAGTCTTTTAGAGTCATTAGTTCTCCCCGGAGCCGAGACCTGAAGCAGGGTCGTGACAAAATGGCACCAGCATCCAAAGAAGCGCTTCAGCCAGATGATTTGTTTATCAGCTTGTGCACAGATTTATGTGTATTTAGCATTTCAATTAACCAGCTTGTACATAGTAATAATGCACATTAATATAAGACCTTTAAAATATGTTGGTAGAACAGGAAAGCTGTATGTAACATTGGTGTCACAACAACCCCGGCATCCACGTACACTGCTTAGCTTCATGTCTAGTAAATAAGTTAATAAGAAATCATAATATCTATAAAAAGATGCTTGATTTGTTTGAAAGTCTACATAAAGATAAGACATCTGCTTGTGATAGAAGGGTGATGTGGCATTATCTGCTTTCCTAACTCAGTCTGCCACAGTCACCCTGTTTTTAGAGCAATGATCTAATAATGAAGGATCTTATGTACCCTGTTTGGTTTTTGTTCAGAGATATGGGCTATAAGACAGGTATGAGGATCTTTAACCAGTACTGGATTATGCGTCTGTGTTGGATGTGATCTGGATAAATGACATAAAATATAGGATGAATTGAAACCACTGATCTAGGAAATGCATCATTGATTGAAGCTGTTTAAAAGTATTCAGACAGGTGCTGCCGTGCGTCCAGATCAGAGGTTAAGGATCTGCAGCGGTTCATCTCTGTTAGCTCACTGGGAAAAACAATTCAGATTGACTTAAATTCACAGAATAAAAATTTGCATCTTATCTATGTGCTGCAGTAGCTTTATTTTTACTTTGATCATTGAATAATTAAACATCTTTTTTTTTTTTTTACCTCTTAAGTCAGTGTTTCCCAACCTTTTTTGACCTTTGTACCCCCTGAGCTATTTTTGCCCACCACAGGTACACCTTTAGTCAAATGTGTTGATGATTCTCCAAAAGAAAACGTACAACAGACGTAGCTTTCATCATTACAGTCTGACCTGACATGATTCCACCAACTTTTGTTCATAATAAGTCTGTTTTACCGATATTTCCCGAGTGTTTGGTGCTCTGGTGTCGCTGTAAAGGGGCCCGTTTTATTGAACTATTTGCCAGGACTTTCCTAAAAAGCAGCACAGAGGTTGTGGTGGGTCTAAAAGTAAATCCATATAAAATATAGTGCTCATTATACTGCCTAGCTTTAGGTTTGGCCTCTTTCTTGTGTTTCTTGATTTCTGCTGAACCTTCTGCAGCATTGAGACATTTCAGCATCTTTGTCATCTTTATCTGATGCTGCTTTGCGCGTTCTAACTTCATGACCGCTGTCTCTACACCCATGTCTTTCCTCTCACCTACTCTCTCAGTATCAGATTATCCTGCAGGTACACAGTAACTTATTGCTCAAGTCTTTCAGAGATGTTGGTGAGGTTTTTTTTCTCTTATGCTCGATTAAAAGCTGGGTTTATCATTCATTTGGATACTTACTGAGAATAAAACATTTTTTTAAACATGGGCACGGCAAATGCTGTGCCATGACTGATAATATTCCTTATAATATGGGATATGAAATATAAAATGTTTCCACGTACCCCCTGCAACGTACTCGCGTACCACTAGGGGTATGAGTACCCCTAGTTAGGAATCACTGCTCTAAGTCATTTATTGCTTTCCTTTCACTCTGCAGTATTTATGTAATATCCATTGTTTATTTACTTTTAAAGATAGTATATTATTTGAGGTCATTATCCCTCTTTCTGTATTGCATTTTTAAACCTTTTAAGCACAAAGACACTAAGCACAATCAGATTCACCTAAAATATCTATTTTCAAATTAATGCATGATTGAAGTAACGGGACAGTTTGCTGATATTGACCTGTTTCATCATATTTTAATTATGACCAAATATAGAGAAAAATTAATCGGAGAGCTTAGTTTTTGTCCCCCATGAGCTTCAGAAGATCAAACTGATGCTACTGACAGCATGTGATGTTCCACATGAGTCAGGGTAACAGGACTGAGTGAAAACCCAGTAAAATGGGCATTTTTAGAGAAAAAAAAGAAAATACAGATACAAAATAAATACTGGTAAAAGATGGAATATTGAAAAAAAAAACAAAAAAACAAATGGTTTAAGATCTATTAATCATAATTTATTCCACATTGTGATGTCACAGAGTGAGGGGCAGTGTTTAGGATGTTCATGGTGGGTTTTATTAACCTTTCCAGCACATAGTTTAAATCTGGGATCAGGTCAGCGTGTAGGACAGTTAGCTCAGTAAGAAAATACATTTTTATGTTTATTAATACATAAAATGTCCTAGGAAGAGAAATCTTCTCTAATATTCTCTATTTTTGTTTATGTTTGCAGATATTTTTTAAATCCCTGCATCTGTCTCCTGTTTGCTTCATACATAAAGCAACAGAGCTCAGAACCTCTCAGCAGCACTGAACATATAATTACATATCAGGAAATATTGATCAGATCATAATCTGTGTGATCTTCCCATCTTTCTACAGGTTGCTCTGATTCAAAGAACACAATAAACCCTTTTACATATAAGAACTATTCTATTTGAACAAACTGAGGCAGAAGTTTAGCTATTCCAGTTTTTCCTGTCGTGTTGTGGTTTATTTCCAGTCCAGAGTACGATGTAGGCTCTGATTCCATCTGATCAGTCATAAACTAATGAAAAGGTTAAATCATTTTATTTGCACTGAAAGCTTCATGATCTGCAACACCTTACATTTAAAAAGCCCTTCATATAAAGTCAAGACTGAATAACTTTGTTCCTGCGTGAAAAGGATTTATGTAACGTTTTCATGCTGCTTTCTTCAGGACCGGAAGGGGCCGTAAGCTCAGTGGTGATCAAATAACTCTCCCAACAACAGTGGACTTTTCATCATCTTTACCAAAACAGGTCAGTACCGCACCAGTTAACGGCACCAAGAATATCATCTAAAATCTAAAATAATGAAACAAAATGAAGGTCAGTGTTCTGGAGGCAGGCTGCGGATAAAACGTAACATAAACTTCTTGTTTTTAAACAAACTAAATGACCTGTTTTCTAGTCGGCACAGCCAGAGATTGAAGAGTGGAGCTCCTGGGATGAAGAAGCTCCTACAAGTATTAAGATTGAAGGTGGCAACGGGAATGTTTCTCCTCCACCCAATGACGTAGAAGAAGAACCCGACTACTTTAAAGACATGGCGCCAACCATTAGGAAGACGCAGAAGGTATTTCATCTCCTCTGTAAGAAAACTAATGAAACACTGAAGTGAAAGCCAGAGAACGTCTGCAGGGCGGCGCCTTTTAATCACTGCTTATGTTTTCATCATGGTTGATTAAAAACATTTAGCTTATAGCAGATGTTTTATTTCCTGTGAAAACATATTTCTCTCATGCACAGCAAAGCAACTGGTTGCAGGTTGTTTATTGACAGCCTCACCTAAAACCTACCGGACAGAATTTCAGGATGTTTCACAAGATAAAGTAGGATCTGCATCCCAGCAAAACTCTTGATAATTTGATCCAGAACAAAAGAAATGGGAGATCGTTGACATTTCTAACAGAATGAATTAGAATTACTGACCACATGAAGGGGTTTAGTGGAAGCCACCAAAGGTTGGTGGTCAAAGAAACTACATACAAGAAGGAAGAAAAGACCCAGATCTCAGACAAGTTTAAGTGTCGGCCGTCAAACCCTACATGTGAACACAGACATGTTTGTGTTCAGTCTTATTATGGGATTGCTTCAGATTGCTTCATATTCTCAGTCTGCAGGTGAGGAATAACAGCTACAGTGAGGTGAACTGAATAAGTAAGGTCCCTTGAAAAAGAGGTTTTTAATCTCAATGGGACCTTCCTGGTTAAATAAAGGAATAAATAAATAAAGGAATAAATAAATAAACTGAACAGAACAGAGCTCCCACAACTCATGTTTCTATGATGCAGCATCACATGTAACAGGCCCGTTCTCACCAGGAAGTAATCCTAAATCCACTTTAGCATCAAGAGAGAGATCCTGGTGCACATGATGATTTATAGCTTTATAAAAATAATAATAATAAATAGCTCCAGTTCACAGCTTTTTTTCTTCTAATTGTAAACATTTAGCAGTTTAGGTCTGAGTTTCTTTCTGTTTGTTTTGCAGATCATGCTGAAGAAGAGGGAGCCTTTAAACTACCTGGTGCCCGACGGCTCGGCGGGATTCTCCAGCCGGCTGGCGGCCTCTCAGGACATGATGACGTTCAGTCCACCCTCAGTAAGTCCGTCTCTTTTTACCGTCCATCATTTATCAAAGCTGGAACAATCCAGTCATGAGTCAGCATTTTCACTGGTATGATCATAAACCATCTGTCTGTGCAGGGTGAACTGGGAGAAATGGAAAACTGGCAGGAGGATACGAATGCCTGGGAGGAAGAATCTGATGCTGCGTGGGAGGCAGAGGAGGTGCTCAGGTAATCCTGCACATGTATCTGTGGGTTTAGTTTGTCAGCTGACTAACAGGAAGACAAAAATCCCAGTCAGTCCAGTAAAAGCTTAACGGCAAAATGTCCTGCGGTAACTGGATCCATTGCATATTAATGGCACATTTTTATGTCATTACAGGATATTTATCTTTGACCTGTTTGCTCTGTGTATAAAACCCTGTTGCAGACACACACCCTGTTAAAGAAACATATAAACACGGTTAAATGTCGGTCACGTGGTAAAAAGCACCACTGCATATGTAACAGTTTTTTATTTTATAATGACTCAAAACATTTTAGCTTCATTAAGCAAATAAAAGTAAGTCAGCAAAACTGGTTTCTGTCTCCGTCACACAGGACTCTTTTGTGTTTAAGCACAAAATAAACTTTTTTTTTTGTAGTTTTAAGTGTTTATTTTTTGTATCTTTATTATTTTTGTGACTCTGTGACTCTGCACATCGTTGCTGTTTGTTGAAGTGAAATATCTCCGTCATTACTGCGCGTTGGACCGGTTACTGAATGTTTCTCAGGAGAAAGTAGTTCCCACCTATCCTGGAACTTTATATAAACGTTGGTATTGTAGACATGGATATTTCAGTATTGTCTGAAAGTATATCACTAAAAGCTGAATATTAAAGAGAGAGTGCAGGCCCATTCTAACACACTTCATTTATTCATACACAGTACACTGAATAACCTTCCTGGTTAGACACTGCCTTTGTGTCTGGAAAATATGTGGCTTTAATTACTTGAATAAGCAGGTTTTATTTATTTCCCTCCAGGCCACCGGTAAAACCAACGCGCTGTAGTTTGATTGTAACGTTTACAGCACATCGTCAGCCTCTGCTCCATCAGTAACTACTGAATGTTTGAGGCTGAAACTATAAATCCCATCAGTTCCTGCACAGCTCGTGTGCACAGATGATTTAAACAGATAAAAGTAACAGCAGGTGTTCGTCACACAGGTTACATGGTAGCTTTATTATTACCTAGTATCCTCACATAAAGGGCACTGTTGTCCCTCAGGAGGAAGATTTTTGTGTTTGTGATGGATTGCAAACTGCACCTTGTCTCTCACCTGCTGGTTGCTATGGAACGTTGCTATGCTGTGATGTTTAAATGAACACTGGTTAAAAAAAAAGGTTGGAAACATGTTTAAAACAAAATGACAGCAAAGATCTGCAAATGTCATAAAAAAAGAAAGTTAAAGGTTGAGCTCTATGAGAGGCCTCCAGACATCTTTATAATGATGAAATGGACTCCCGTCCACTAGAACGGGCCTTGTTCTGTCGTGGTTTTGCAGCATTTAGGTTCATGTTTCGGGACCCACAGAATATTGAGTTCTGGGACGACAAATAGGAAAGGACAATGTGGTGGGTTGTGTGTCACGTGTTGGGTTTACACATCGGGCCTAATCGGGTTTCCATTTACAGAAACAAGATGTTTGTCTTTGATGGCGAACGTTTGGATTTGCAGACCGTTGTTAAAGAAACTTTATTGAGCGTGCAGTCTTTGCATTATATCACATTGGAGAACCCATGATGAGGTGTGTTCTCTCTGCAGTGACTTTGCTCGTACGTCATGTTTATGTGAAATATTTCATACCATTCCTGCTGAACACATGATGTTTGGTTGCAAAGGATGTAGTTCAGCTGAATTTCCAGCAGGTGTCACTGTGTCAGAGGGAATAGGGCTGTTTTTCCCAGTACCAGCTGATTAGATGGGTCACACCATGTTTGTCTTTCCTCTTTTCCTTTTAAAAGGCAACAGAAGATGGCTGAGAGGGAGAAGAGGTTCATGGAGCAGCAAAGGAAAAAGATGGAGAAAGAGGCTCAGAGGATGATGAAGAAGGAGCAGAAGATTGCCGTCAAGCTCTCGTAACATTTCTGAACTGCTCTGCTTTGAGCCAAAGGCAAAGACATTAGATCTGTCGTTCCTGTCCTTAAAGTCATCAAACCATCCGGGACTCTGATCATACACTATTTATCTGTTTGCAAACTGTCCTCTTGTCTCCTTTTGCTCCATTGTCCATCTGCAGCACTGTAAAATGTCCAGAGGGCACAGTGTAGTCATGCGGCGAGGTCTTTAAAGGAGAAGAAGATCTGGTTCATCAGAGTTAGGCATCATTTAGATTCTCTTAAATCTGACAGCATCATATCTTCCCCCTGCAGTATTTGTAAATAAACGAGCACCTGTCAATCTTTTAAAACTCAAATAATGAGTACGTTTTTGTTTTCTTTGTTTTTATGACCTCAGATGACAAAGGAGTGTAATTTATTTGATCTGTCGTAAAGCAGTGACGTCCTTTTGATCATCCTTTTATATGATAATATAAAGGTGTTTGTTTTAATGAATGTTGCTTGATGGCCGTGCAGCCGTCTGCATTCAAATGGTCCAACTATGAATGATAGCTGTGGGTTCCTATGGTAACCTCACGGCTCCTGGTCTGCCGGTCAATATCCACCTAGGATCATTTTGATATTGAGAACTATCCAGAGATCAATGCACATGTTTTGTTTTGTGAAGGGAGCTAATCTCGCTAAATGGATCACACAGTGTTTGATCCTGAATCATGATTTTCCAGCAGAGCAGAACCTCAAACTAATTAAAAGGCAAAACATAATTATTTGCTTCCTTAGATTCAAGACGAGTTGAAGATGATGATGATGCGTTGGTGTGATGAAATTCCCTACCTAACTAATGGTCCCATTGTTGTCATGGAAACATGCAGGATGGAGAAGCTTGGAATAAGACATGACACATTACTGTTTATGAGTGAGAAATCTTTACTCTGTGGTACCGGTACAACGCCTCACAGGTGATGAAACGTGATTCTGGTCAAACCCATTCATGCATGGTCAGTTTTAAGCGTTTTTTTTAAGGGATTTTAATAAAATGGGAATTTGTGTGTAGAATTTCTCCCCTCTGTGTGTGTTACATCAAAGAAGAAAACTCTTTATTTTGCACATTTGTCCTGTAAATCCTTGCTACCCTCCTTTCCTTCTGCCTTTTTCACTATTGGACTTTGTAAAAATGCTAGCAAGTTGAGCATAAAACGAGGACTTACATGCAGAAATTAGCTCAGAAAGCAGAGATCGTGTTTGTGGTTTCAGTCCTGAACAGGTTTTTAATAAAAATCAAGGATTCCTATCTATGGGTTGGGTGAATTTCTGTGACATCGCATTTTAAAACGTTTCATTTGCATAAAGATGACGAGCCTGTCAGCAAAACCGATGCTGGCATTTGCACCATGCTGTTCCATCCCCTCTACCTATCAGAAGACCAGAGTGCAGATTTTACACGGAGCTGACCTTTAACCTGCTCTGGCCGACAGCCATCATGGTGGTAGGCTTATGATGTTGCTCCTGTCTGCTGGCCAAATATTTCACACTGACCCACTTGCAAACAGGGAAGCTGCTCAGTCTTTAAAAAGGGTTGCAGCCTACAGATGTTCCAGATCTGGTGTGTCATCTTATCACTCATTTAATCTGGCTTCCAGACTGCTGTGGGATTACAGCACTTGATGACTCATTCATTTGATGCTGAAGGGGTCAGAGTTATACAACTGTACACATCAGTAGAAGTGAAGGCTTTGGAAAAAATACATAATGCTTAACCTGTTTACACGCTACTTTTATCACTAGTGGATTAATGCTGCTACAGGAAGCATCGATAGCGTTTGTGGATACGCTTGCTGCATACTGGCATTGACCCAGTTTTGCCGAGGTAGGAATGTTGACACCATTTTGCAGCTCTGAGATCCCACTAAAGTGGATCTAATGGACTCAGCTCCACAAGCCAGAGGATGTCTGAACACACAGGCAGGCAGGAGGCCTTCATGCAGGGAAATTAGAGAAGTTTGGGTTATTTCCTCACCCAGAATATTTGTGTAAAACATGCAGAAATAAACATTTAAGTCCAAATCATGCCCAGAATCATGCTTTATTAAAGATAGAACATTTCATGTAAACCAGTATTGCACATAGCTCAGGCACGTAACAAGTGACGGCTGCTTTAAAGTAACAACTTCTGCCTATGAAGAAAACAGTGTACAAAGTAAAGCTCTGCTCCTCGGGAAGGATTCACTAAACAAAAAACACACAAAGCTTTGGCTGAAAGTTTCTTTTTGAACACAAACAGATTCCAAAACGTCACATTTGGTCCTTCATCTAAAAAGAAAACAGTATCCTAACAGAATAAAACAACAGGACAACACAACCATCTACCCAGATGATCTGCTTACAAATACATAAATAAACCCAGTTATAAATAATCCCTTTCATGTTACTGCTCATCTTCATCCCTATGGCAACTGTACAGTGCAAAACAACAGTGCTGAACTTAACTGCATTTATTTCATCAGGTGAAAAAGCAGATGTCAAATACTGAAAGATTTAAGTGCTTCTAGCTCAAAAATTGGGTGTATGCATGCGGCAGGGGGATTAAAAATCACACATTCGCCCTGTGAGTAACTTGACGAAGAGTGTGTAATCCCATGATGCAACAGCCCCTGATCAGCGCTGCGATGTTGTACACAGGAGCGCTTCCGTCCACGCCGTGTCTGGAGTACAACCAGGCCACAGTGGGCAACACCGGGGCTGCTACTGCTACCAGGTCGACCAGAAAGCTGCTGCTCCAGTAACTCTTCCCCACCACATCCAGTCCTGCAGACAGACAAGGTTCCTTATCGTGGACTCCAAAGTCCAGCTCCTCCATGAAGCGCCGGCTCTCTGCGGGCTCGGAGATACATGCTCCAGAATCGAACGACGTGTCGAGGATGGTTGGAGACGAACTGGATAGGAGGGGTGTTGGGTCAGGCTGAGTGGAGGAGGAAGAGGAGGGGGGCGGGTTTGGGAATCTGAGACCACTGCAGGCATCCTCCAGTGACGCTCCATGGAGCTTAAGCAGCTGGAAGAGGAGAGCCTGCAGGTCTGGAGATGCATCGGTCTGGATTCCTTTTTCCTCTGTGTTTGGCTGGAGAGGAGAGCTTGAAGAGATGATGACTGTGGTTGAAAATGCATTTGGAAGAGATGAAGGAGCTGAAGTGGATCCATCAGCCAACTGTCCATCTGACAGTGCTGATACACCAGGCCCAGACTCTCCTGCTGTCCCAGGCTTCATATCAGAGTCCGGGCTAAAATCCACAGCAGTAGACATAAAAACCTGCTCAAAAATGTCCGCTCTGTTCGCCATCTCATCATTTGTCAGCAGCCCACTGTCCGCCATCGCTTCTGCTCCCTGATCTTCCAGCTCCAGCCCACCCTCTTCCTCCCCCACCAGTTTCTTCCCAACATCGGGGTCGTCACACATAAAGTCCAACGAGTTTTCATCTTGGAGGTTGGCGCCACTCTGGGCGAGCTCCATGCTCTGCAGCAGAGCCTCCAACTTCCTGTTTTGGATGTTAATATCAATGAAATACTTCTGTATTCCCTTATCCTTCTCCATCAGGCTGCTCTTCATGGTTTCCACCACCTGACGGAGTTGCTTGATCTCTTTGCGTGCTTCTTTGAGAGACAGCTGAGCCTCCACTCTGTGGCATTCCTCTTCAATCCAGTCTTCCCTCATCCTGCCAAGCTGGGATTTAAGCTCCTCGATCTCCAACTCCCTAAGAAAATAATGATCCACATTAGTCAACGCTGTCCAACATCTTCCTGCTCGAGCAGCTAGCTACTGCGCTGCTTACCTGTCATGAGCTCTGTTCTCAGACTCCAACAGCTTGGTCTTCAGGTGTCTGATGGCCACTTCCTTCTGCTGCAGCGGGGTGAGGTACTGCTCAGGGTTCGGGGGTCTGATTCCATGGTTGGCTTTACAGGAGAGGTAGTGGCCCAAACTCACTCTTCTGCTGAGCAGAGAAGCAACATTGCATTCACTTTTCTACTGATTATTGATCACTCCTGCAAAAGACATTGTGAAATGGCAGCAGAAAGCCAAATGACTCCCTGCTGAAGGTAATTAGTCTGGTTCAGAGTGCTGTGGAAGCAGATGCTCCTTGAAGCCTGGCATTACTGTCTGACACGGGATTACTGGTAGTAGCTTCAACATAAAATACTTGTTTAATCAGGAAAACCGTTATCAAGTAAAGAGATAATTGCATCAACGTTCATGTGACCTTTAGATGTCTCATGATCAGTACTTCATCGTGCTTAAAGAAAACTGATCAAAAGGATTTTTTTATCCCCTTTTCTCCTCTACAACAGAAGAGATTATAGATTTGGACAGTATGCAAAGCAGCATAGAGGTCTCTGTCTGCCACCATATCCTAGCAACCTGAGACGCATGAGCTTTTGATGTGAAGGCTTTGCATCTCTGCCAAAAATAGAAACAGCCCATGGAGAGAGGAAACAATGTCACATGACTGAGAAAAGCTGGAATATGAGATGCCTTAAAGTGGCAACAGCTCAGGATTAGAATGAATACAGGAGGATGGATCATGAGCTAAAAAGAGGCAGAGTGTGATCCCACACAAAACATGGAAGACTTCAGAAAATCTTAACATTTAAAAGCAATGTGACCTCCAAAGCCCACCATGTTCTGTTAGCCTGCAAATTCACAAGAAATCCTTTATAATCCTAAATACAGCAAACCATGACTGATATAATCCCAGCCAGATGCAGGAGAGGAAATGATAGTCTGAACTTAATCCCCCCCACCCACTCACTGAAGGTTATCGTCTGACCCACGGTCCAAATCTGTCTCCAAATTCAACTCTGTCCGCCTTTAAACTGAAATGAACCTTTGCAATAAATCAAGAAGGGCAACCGTAGCTCTGAGATTTTCTTTTGTCCTGAACATCCTGCTTCATGCACCCGTGAAGTCACACTGCTGCCTCTTTCTCCTGAACGTCTTCCTAACGTGTATGCAGCTTTGGATAAAAGTCAGTGAAGCGGCTGTAAGAACCATTCAATGTGGAAAAACGTAGAAAATCACATTTACAATCAGAGTTTCAGGAGATAAAGATGCATAAGGGGGAAGTTGATGGTACCTGGAGGTGGGACTGGAGTTGCAGCTGCTGTTTGTTGTTGAGGATGCAGCTCGTGGAGGAGTCCTGTAGGGAGCGTAGAGTTCTGCATCGCGATTGGCTGTTAGGTGTCCAGCTGGTTTAAACACTGGGAGTGGACGGATGTATGTGCCACGGCTTTAAAAGGATTGGAAAACAAAAAACAGAGCATAAGTTTCTCCACAGTGTTAACACTTCAGTAGAGATGTGTTCTTTAAACGTGTGGCCAGACCTCTGAGGTCTGTTGCTTCAGTAAGGCATGGAAATGATGGATGAAGTAAAATACCTGCGTGAGGGAACCTTCTTCCCAACTGATCCGCAAAGCAGGTTTTCCCTGGTCTTCAAGCTGCCTGAACTGCTGGATGAGCTGAAGTCTGCCTCACTACCTGAAGGGATGTCACCAAAATGTTAGCATGCTGGTAGTTTATACATATTCATAAATGTCTGGTCATTGTTTAAAATGTCTTAACTAGTTCATAGTTACACACGTAAAAGTGAATAAAATTTATTGAAACACTTAAGGTAAAAAGTTTAATAGAAATAATTTAATAATTCAGTTTTAAAGAAAAGAAATAAAGCCTTAAAATGTCTCGAGTTGAATTAGTTAACAGTGATAAGTTACGTGCTAATTGTTAGCTAACATAAGAAACTGTTAAGTATTTCACATGTATATGACGTGGTTAAGCACTTTAATTGTTCTAGTTTTTATAAGAAACTTGAGAAAACAAATGTTTTATTTCACTACCTAGTTGCGGTCCTTTTTTAGTCCAGCTAATTGCAGGAAAAGACGCATAAATGAGACAAACTGCACGGTTTTCAGACAGCACAGCTAAAGTTTAGAGGCTAAAGTTTACCTAGCTGCCTTAGCCTGTTTATGCTAATTATGAGTTTTAAGTATTTAAAAACTTTATATCTCAAGTTTTTCCATGTAGATGCAACCAGATGATTGAAAAGAGTAATAAATAGCTAGCACTAGCTTAACATAATCATGAACGTCTTAAATACTTTAAAAAGAGTTTGTCATATAAAACTAAATACATACCGTTTAATCAAGTTACTTATAAACTGGTTTAAGTTAAAAACAGCAAACTTCGACATCCATATTTTTTTAATATAATATTTTTAAAGGAAATAAATCAAAACCACGAATTTTAAAAGCCATATACTATAACCTTTACTCAAAGTTTAATGAATAACAGTTTATGTTTTAGGCATATGTTTGCAATAAAAACAAAATAAGTCCTACCTGAGAGAAATACTTTCCCATTAAACAACACCATTGTGTCTTGGAAAGTCTGTAACCCACAAAATAACTCTAAACGTGCTGATTCTCCACCACTTTGTGGGTCAATAAGACGCGAACCGACCTTCTGCTAATCACACTAATTGGTTGAGCTCCCGAATTTTCCCTCAACCAATCAGCTCTTCAGCTCAGTCTGACGCATGCGCTGTGGGCGGGAACTGAATTTTCAGGTAAATATTATGCAGTCTTTCTGACATGCTTATCTGAGTGCATTCTTTCAGTCTCACCTCGCAGGCTGTGTATGTTTATGCCCCGTTAGCTGCTGCATGACAAATAAATAAATGTTTTCCGTACTTTGGTCCTCTGGGAACTTTGGGAATGTTTTTAAAAACAGGGTTGTGTAGGAATCAGCATTAAAGCAATGTTGACTCAGTCTTGATTAAAGGTTAGATGTTAGAAGCTTAATACTGAAGGTGAATTGATGCCTTAAATGAGTCCTTTATAAAATCTTCTATCCAAAACTTTGTGCACTTCTTTACCTCTGGCTTTCATGGCCGACCTCAGCTCCCTCTTGTGCCTCGGTGTGCTCCGTGCTTCACTGCTGCCCTCAGTCATCACCCTCACCCTCTTCACTTTGGTTTTGCGCTCTGGGAGTTTTGGTGATCCGTGGGCACTCTGCTCTGAGCCTGACGGGGTTTTGGAGGGGGACACAGACTGACTAGTGGGGCAGCCGGTGTCATCTATCGTAAACAGGCATATACAAGGTAACATCCACGAACAAGCAACACGGAGCAGCCAGTGAACACAATCAGAGCTCAAGGTTCAGTCCAGCTTGTTTTCTGACAGATAACACAACAGCTAGGCTCATCACCTCCACTAACACACAGGCACTTTTGTGTTTTAACTGGGGCTAGTGTGGTGAGCATGAAAACACAAAGATGCATTATTTATATGAGCTTGCATAACTCCTCCTAAAAGCACAACCTGAAATCTGAATGCCTGAAACTGGACCTGGTTACAAAATGCTCTGTTTATGATGTCAGCCCATGAAATGAAGCTCAGCTGTTCTGGGACTGGAGCACAACATCTTACCAGAGCAAAAGCTGTTGGTGCTGATGGTCCTCTTGGAGTGGTCAGAGCTGATGTCACACTCCCTACCCTCCTCCTCCGAGAAGGGGGAATCAGAAAGAGGGGATCCTTTGTCTTTTGGTCGGAATGGGTGGAGGACCAAACGTGGGATGCGACTTCGGGGGCTTCCTTTCTCTGGTGATTTCTTTTCCTGTTCAAACATTTGTAGCAGGGAGGATCGGATCACATCAGGATCACTTTAAACTGAATGATTATCTGATGATTAAAATGTCACAATTCATCTATTGTTCTCCTCACCACATGGAAACACACACAGGTGTGTGCATGTATGGAGAAATAAGGGACAGCATATTACGACTCACCTCATACTCCTGAAACGGTCCCATCGTGCTTCACAGTTTTCTCCCCTGACGAGCAGAAAAGAAACCAAAAATCAGCCAATTTTCCTCAGATTGTTGCATTTTGACATCACATTTCTACCCTCAACTAACAATAGCCCTCTGTCTGAACTCTGTTACGCCACTAAGTCTCACCCTACATACACAACACACAACCTGCCTGGTACAGATGGTCCAAGCCTGGAGCCAGCCGGGACCAACACACACTGAATTTATGACCTCATGAAACGAAACAAAACGCTAAAAATAAACAGCCTGTCGGCTTTTGTTAGCTGCCTCACAATGCATTTGAAGCCTCGCAGAGGGTAATGACAGATGAGTAAGATCATGAGTAAGAAAAGAAACGGAGCATTTTTTTGCATGGTGATGTCATCCATTATCTGTTTAAAATATTCATTGATGGTGTTAGTTAGCAGATATTCTCTGAGAGTTCCTGTTATGTAAACTCTGCAGAGCAACTGCAGCACATTTATATCATTTGTTTGTAAATTTCCATGAAAGAAATAATGATGAAC
>JBAMIG010000006.1:21664553-21683339 GCA_037177335.1 Kiunga ballochi | reverse complement strand
AGGACTCTGGTAGAGAACCTGAGCTTGAGATGAACAACCACCCGCCCTACCCAAGGGAGATGGGAGGGTGGGTGAGGAAGGAGTTTTTTTATGTATATATATTTATATATATAACTAGTGATTTATAATATCCATAGCTGCTTCCATTTCCCGCGCATCATGAACGCACCTTGCGTCTTCGCTTCACACTTCAATCTTCTGCTTGTAATGGTGCACAACGGCCACTAGAGGCCACTCTAGTCGTTCAGTTCGCTGCTGGTGGATTTGGACTCTGACATGAGTTAACATGAGTTAACTTTGAGCACATCCTAAAGTTATATTTAAACCCAAGAGCCTTCTGGATTCGGCTGATTTGATTACATTTCTGCTTCTAAATGACTGAGTATCCGTGTGTTAATTCCTCTATGTTAGGAGGATATCCTTATTGGCTAATCTATAGCCTACTTATTTTTACACAAACTAAATTAGTCTGATTAAACACGCCTTTTGTAAAACATTTGCCTGATGCTTATGAGTGATAAACATGCCATTTAAAACGTGGACAAGGTGATTTTCTTTAGTGTCAGAACTTGATGATAAAGATTTTTGGTTGAACCTAAAATAACATAAAATATAATCAGTTTGGATTCTTCAGGGCCTGTTTGTCATCAGATTGCTGTGTTTTGCAGCATCTAAATGCATCTAATAGGCTTTAAATCTGTCGTTAGGAAAAATATTTGTAACATGTTTTGACTCAAGAAGAAAGCAACGAAGTGGCTTAGGTCGGGATTTGAAGATGTAAAGAGAAAATTGCGTGTATGTTTCAGCTAAACCCAATTTCAGATACACTGATTTGTCCACGCATCCCGCGACGGTCCGTTGACTGCAGCGCGCGTCTGTTCGGAGGTCTGTGACATGAAATTGTTTGGGAAGCCCTGCATTTGAGCCAACATGTGGGCGTGTTTCTCTCGGCCCCAACAGTCTCTGCTCTTGTGTGGAGTCCAGAGTGAAAAACGCACTTCTTCTGGTGCGAACATAGAGCGCAAAAGTCGCAGTTCTCCAACCCTGACGCGCACACCATCTTCTGATCTGGCGGACCCCAGATCCTATAGCTTCAACCGAGCGGGGGATTAAATGAAAAAAGAACAAACAAAACAAAGAAACAACAACAAAACCAAGAAGTTCTCCTCATCTTCCAGCCATGGACGCATCTCAAGCCGTTACGATATATCTGGGCCTCCTCCTTGTCTTCCTTTGGAATATACCGTGTTTTCAGTCTGCTGCGCTCATCTCTCCCTCTGCGCCGAGGAGGAATAGGGAAGCCAGGATCTCTCATCAGCACGGACAAAGGTCATCGAAATTCCTAAAAGACATCTTGGCGTCTTCGCACCCTATCTCGGGACATCACAAAGAAGACTCAATGGACACTATTGTTCCGCATGAGTACATGCTCTCCATATACAGGACATACTCGGCTGCAGAGAGGCTCGGACTAAACGCGAGCTTTTTTCGCTCTTCCAAATCTGCCAACACCATAACAAGTTTTGTGGACAGAGGAACAGGTTGGTTTTAGTATGCTGCCTTTCCATTAGTGCGCGCAGGTCTTGCATAATCCGCGTCACACTTTGACTGCTCTTATACTTCCCTCTAAGAATTTAACGATAAAAAACAAAAGAGCGGCACAGTGTGCTTTACGCATACTGTTGCGGAAGCAGGAGAGGCGCACGGACTCAAGTTCTCGCGCTCAAAATCCCAACAAGTGTTAAATACAGATGTTAAGGCTGCAGTAGCTATTAATGATGGACCAAAGTCTTGCACAAATTGCTGTTTTGCAGCAACGTGGAACTTTTATCCCCCCGGGTATTAGTCTGCGCTTAGACTACCTCTGCGTAACACGACAATAAAACACTAATTGAAGCGCTCTCCAAATGAACGCCGTAAATCACTCCAAGTGCACGCAGCAGCGAACATTACACGACTACAAACCTCCACATGAACGCAGAGTAAACTTATATACATCACAAATCAATGCGCTTTGTGCTTTTGTTGTATTTTTCCCCCCCACTGATCTCCAAAATACACCAAAATACGTGTTTTGGATCCGAGTAGACCGCCTCTCCACCCCTTCCCCCGCAAAAAAATCCATCACTTATTAAAAGATTAAATCTGTTTCCATGATGGTGCCTGCTTCGGCCCGGCTTGAGCTGACAAAGGCAGCCAGGGGGGCAGAGCGGGTCGGTGTGAGAAGCAGGTGTTTGGGTCAGTTAACATGTGTAACCAAGTGATTCGGCCGGCCTGCGAGAACAAACACAATCTGATAAACACAAACACGTCCAGTACACACAAGAGGACACAGGGCCGAGTTAATCTTTGAGGGAGAAATAAAAGCTATCTTTGTTTTGTGTTCCCTCATGTCTGAAACAGACCAAGCTTCGGTTCACATAATTTACGGACATGCCGCGCTTCAAAAAACACAGAACCGCTTGCGTGAAGCACGTCTCCACCTATAACAATCAAAAGGTGAATTAGTGAAAAGTTTATTTTATTTGCTTGATAAGATCTTAGAATTTAGACCTAATTTAACTACTCTAAATAGAAATAAATTAAACAAAAAAATAATCTCCTTATAGGTTGCTTTAAAACAGGCCTATAAATATATATAAATGTGCTTTCGGTGAAAAACTCTTCGGCGTTGTCATTTCTTTCAGTGTGAGCGGTTTGATTAGAAAAACGCCTCCCTCTCTCCTGTGATTTTGATGTGATGTGTCACTGGCTCTGACCCCGAGCTGGACCCTTCTGAGAGCTGCTTGGCATCGGACGGCTGACTGGAGTATTTGAACTCGGTGATCTAATTGAGTGTTCATGTCATAACATATCAAACACTGTCTATTCTCCCATAATGACCCAGCTCTGCCACGATGGGCACATCACCAAAAAGAAAAAAAAGAGGGAGGGAAAATTGAAAGCACTTCCTCCTCTGTGAAGTGGTTTGTATTTTTTTTAAATGCGGAACCTCCCTTTGCGAGCACCACTTTAATTATGGAAAATTATTTTTTCCTCCTGTTCTTTCAGTTTTAAGTGCCTTTTGGTTCCTTGTGGGATTCCTCCCAGCATCCCCAAACCTGGAGAGTGAACCTCAGCAGGGACTTTGTTTAAAGAGAGCTTTGACGCCTCAAAGTACTTTGCGTTTTTTACGCATTAGTCACTCCAATAAAGTCCCTTTTCCTTATTTTTTAAATAATCGCTTCTTGGTTTCACGATTTTCTAGATAAATTATACATTCATGCAGGAGTTGCGTTTTGTTTTAGGTCAGATAAAGGAGAGCTCTGAAAAGAAAAAAACCACAATCGCTAAATTACTTGTGGCACTTGGGGTCACTCATTAAAGCGCAGATGGCTCAGAAAGAAGTCTCCCTTTTTTCTCTCTAAACAAATGACAAAAACATGGTTTTTATTTGTTCAAAT
The DNA here is from genome assembly GCA_037177335.1 of Kiunga ballochi. Classification (NCBI taxonomy): domain Eukaryota; kingdom Metazoa; phylum Chordata; class Actinopteri; order Atheriniformes; family Pseudomugilidae; genus Kiunga; species Kiunga ballochi. The sequence goes on along the minus strand of JBAMIG010000006.1, from coordinate 21,679,896 downwards.
GAAACCAACATGCTCAAAGTAAAAGTAAAAGGACAATGAAATAAAGAATGTTTGGTCTCAATAATTTGTCAAGAATCTTCAACGTGATGGCAGAAATGTTTAAAATATTTATAATAATAATAAATAGAAAACGTTAAAAATATTTATTAAAAAACGTAAAAAAAAAATAAAAATAAAAAGACAGCATAAATGACTCGCAGTGGCTTAAAAGGGGAAAGTTGTGGTTGGTAGGATGAGATGAAATCTTAGATGGGAAGTACTTTAATGAGGGGGATGGGATTTGAGAACTGTTAATTATTTGGTGAACTTGTATTCGATTTGTTTGATGGCATATAAAAAAAACTAATGCAAACCAGACGTGCAAAAGGAAGCGCGAGCTCTGCTTTTACTGTCGGCAGGGTTTCACAGAGAGAGCCCGACATCCAGAATAAAAAGAAAAGAAAAAACTCTTGCAAATTATGTCACACAGGAGCGTTCCCGTGCTGAAACAGTTTCCAGGCGGAAGTAGAGACATTCACCCAGAGTGACTTTAAAACTTTAAAACACAAACAAGAGCAAGAAAACAATATACCATTCTTTATATCTTATTTAAGAGGCAAGATGGAAATAAAACTGATATTCAGACCACATTTTCCGAGTAAAGTTCACTCAATAATTCAGTATTTTTTTGCTAAAATACTTTCAGTTTGGGGCAATGTTTTGTGAATATCAGTAGGCTAAATTATGTTCTTGAACCTTTTTTTTCTTAAGCAATACAAAATGAAAATAAAATCCTTAAGTTTTTCAGCTTTATATTGTTTATTTTTTTAATAGGCGCTTTTTCACACACAGCAGCTTCTCAGCTTTGTTATAATCCAGCCTCATTGGCTGGCCTCCCGTGGGTCTTCCTGCGGGGAATAATGCATTAATTGTGTATTGTTCTGTTGAGTGTACAGTATGTCGCCTTTGCTCTGTTGTGTCTGGCATCACCCAGGACTTCTTCGGCCCCTTTGTTCGTGTTTTTCTGTCTTTATGTGATGTTTGATTCTACAAAAGTCCTGAAAAACCTCTTTTTTTTTTTTAAGATGTGAGACTTACAAAAAGGACAGAGGTGTTTTATAGGTTAATGAGGAGTTTGAGGAGTGAAAGTTCCTATAACTGAACAAATGGACAAAATGATGTCAGATGCATTTATTAAAAATACGTTATTTTATGTCAGAGGAGATGAACCATAGAAACATGTAGTCTAATATTCACTTGGTATGATTTGAAATAAAAATTAGTTAATTTTGTTTCACCTTCTAGGAAACTTTAAATCAAACTTAGCTCCCTGTTTCACTCCTTTATGTCTATTTTAAAGCTATCATTGTTATCAGCAGGTCTGTAAATGAGAAGTAGGCCTGCAGCTTCTTTTCTTTCACTAAATAGAACAGTTTGTCTCTGGCAGGTTCAGGGTGGACATTTGAAAAACAAGAACCAGAGGAGGCCTCTGTGGTAAAAAACAAACAAAAAAAAAACAACAACCCCCCCCCCCCGCGCGCGCTATCCTCTTCTCCAACCCTCCCTCTCCTCTCTCTGAACACTGTACATCCTAAGTGAATCTGACTGCAATTATTTTCTTCTTTCATCCTTGCAGACAATCTTTTGCACACTCCCCTGCGAAGACAAAAGTATCTGTTTGATGTGTCAACCCTTTCAGAGAAAGAGGAACTGGTCGGAGCAGAATTAAGGATATTTAGGAGAGCACCGGGGGATTTGCAGCCTTCCCTGCAGACCACAGGGCTCTACGAAATCCAGCTGTACCCCTGCCATTCCGACAGGCTACTGGACTCCAGGTCTCTGGACTCGCTGGACTCCACCAAATCTGGTTGGGAGGTTTTGGACGTGTGGGAGATATTTAAAGCGCACCAGCATCATCATCATCATCATCATCATCGCCACCATCATCATCATCGTCCGCATCATCATCAGCATCACCAGCAGGTGAACCAGCTGTGCTTCCAGCTCAGGGTGACACTGGGTAAATCAGACACCGAGGTTGACCTGAGGCAGCTTGGGCTGGACAGGAGCGGTCGGAGCCAGCAGGAGAAGGCAATCCTAGTGGCCTACAGTCGCTCCAAGAAGAGGGAGAACCTGTTCAACGAGATGAAGGAGAAGATCAAATCGCGGAGGTCTATAAGTGAGAAGGTGGGGACGGCTATGGTGAAAGCTGCATCAGAGGAAGGGGTGTCGCCGCCGACCAGGGGCTCCAAAGGAGAAGGCCCTCGGCGGCAACGAAGGACGGTGCTGAGCAATCGGCACGGGAAGAGACACGGGAAGAAATCCAAGTCCCGGTGCAGCAAGAAGGCGCTGCATGTGAATTTCAAAGAGCTGGGCTGGGACGACTGGATCATCGCGCCCTTGGACTATGAGGCCTACCACTGCGAGGGCGTGTGTGACTTTCCCCTGCGCTCGCACCTCGAACCGACCAACCACGCCATCATTCAGACGCTCATGAACTCCATGGACCCCAACAGCACTCCCCCCAGCTGCTGTGTCCCCACAAAACTCAGCCCCATCAGCATCCTCTACATAGACTCGGGCAACAACGTGGTGTACAAACAGTACGAGGACATGGTGGTGGAGCAGTGTGGGTGCAGGTAGCGGCCAGAAAAAAAAACTATTTTAATAGACACACTTTTTTTTAAAAGCAACGTGAAGGTATAAAGTCCTCATGGGTCTGACATGCTTTTACGCATGATGCGCCTTGTCTTTATTCAAAAGGGATGCGCACACGAGGTACCATCTTTTATTTATTCAGTTACATTTATTCACACTCTTTGCCTTAAAGTGTTTCGCACATCCATCCCCATCCACGCAAAAAGTAATCACTCTTCAGGCAGCACTCTGTTTTCCAACAAATAACGGGTACATGATGTGTGATGTGACTGACTGCAGACCAAGATGGAAACCCGATTTCTTTCTCTCTTTTTCTTTCTTTTTTTTTTTGTTTTTGGTCCGAGCGTGCACCTGTTCGTGCCGAGGCCAGAGGACGGTGAGATCTGCTTGTCAGCAGTGTTTTGTTGTTCTCTTCGGTCATTCTGCAAGCCGGGCCGAACTCTTTTGGGTATGTGCATCCAGGCCGCAGTGGCCGCTGTCCAGCTGGAGTCGTTTCAGGCCCGAGCAAGAGCCTGCTTTCCAAATAAAACGGATAAATACATAGATAAACAAATAAACGAGTGAATAAATAATGAATTAATTAAATAAATAGATAATGAAGAAAGAAAGAAAGAAAGAAAGAAAGAAAGAAAGAAAGAAAGAAAGAAAGAAAGGGGGTGGGGGGGTTGAATGTCTAATTTACAATCAAATAACAGACTGGTTTGATAGTGGTATGTATGCCTTCAAGAGATTTTTTCTTTTCTTTCTTTTTCTTATTATTTTGTCCCCTTTTGCATAACTGGACACCAGTTAGGAGGCGCTGCGGACAGCAGAGAGGACACGTATCCAGACTTGTGCCTAACTGGGGCCCTGTTGTATAAACCATAAAGAAGAAAGCACACAGGACTAAGGCGAACTTTTACTCTGCATCTTTACGAAATGCACTTCCACATCATTGCGCCACGGACAGGTGGTCAACCAGAGTATCTCTTCTCTGATGATGAAAATATAAAAAAAGAGAAAAGACTCGCAAACGAGACTAAATGCACATTAGCTTTGAATGCACTGCTGTTAAATTGTTGTTGTTGTTTGTCTCAAGCTGTAAATATTTGTACAGTGGAAAACTTTACAAAGTGCTACGAATGAAGAAATGAACAAACGGCATTTCTTTGTAAATATACTAAATGCACTCAAATTGGTATAATTTCTATTCTATAATTATTTTATTATTTGTGATGTACAGAGTTCCATGATAATCATATATTTCTTACATTGATAAGAGTAATTTAAGGTGTCTTCAATATTTTACAGAGGGTGGAAAATTCCATTAATGTCTACCTCATAATTGCATATAGGATCTGAGTTTGAGGTGCATTCAGTTAGAGTGTAAAGAGCTTTTACAATGATATATAAGATCATATATATATACATATATTACTGGATAATATTCCACACCATTACTGTACAAATAAAATTCAAAACCAAGCTTGGGACTTCTTATGATTAATGTGCCCCCATCTTACCTTTAAAAACGATTATTTATAAGAAGGTTAAGCTGCCTTAGAAACACACAAATCTCACATTGAACTAATTGTACAGAAGAGGCCTGATGATTGCATTGTTATCAGTGGTTTACCAAAGCATATAAAGTTATTTTAATTGTTTAGTGTTAATCCTGGAACCATGCAGGACCCACGATTAGAATAAAATTCTATGAAAGTTTCATAAAGTCATGTGAAAAACATGTGGAAAAAAAGAAAACACATATGTAACATCTCCGGTTATAATTACAAATTATTTTGTTTACTTTAAAATAAGACAAATGCAACCTCAACATGGCCTATTACACCATGTCAATAATATAAAAATGCTATTAAAACAAAGTCCCATAGTAGAAACCATCTGTAAATAGACAAAGAGTATCCACCTGCTTTCAAAGGAATAAAAAGGAAAAGTGGTCTAGGGGGAAATAAGTAATAAGTAAGAAAAAAAAAAAACTTTTTTGGGCTACTTCCTTTTATATTATTATCATTGTGTTTTACTCAGTGTAAAGCATTCAAGTCAAAGATATTTTTTCCAAGATCTTCCGACGTTCCAACACATGGCCAAAAGCTAAGACGTATACATCTCAAGTAGCACAGATTCAGGTTATCACGTTGAATGTTAACGTTCACGAGAGTACAATAAAAAAGACTGAATAAGTGCAACATGTTTAAAAACTAAACTGTGAAAGCGCGTTCGTTCTCTAAAAACAAAATGGCAAAGGATGGGATTGTGAAGTTGTATCTAAACAAAGACTTTCTTAAGGAGAGACCAGACCAAGTGATGCTTGGCCAAAATACAAAACAGCATATTTGGTAAAAACGATACTTAAAAAAAAACAAACTAACATCACAAATACTTAATGTAAACTGTCAAGCACGGGGGTGGAGGGTTGATTATTTGGGTTTATTTACCAGCTAATGGATCTTCCTGCAGTCACCGAGTTATACATTAACTCCTCTGTATACCAAAATATTCAGTCAGATGTGAGGCAATCTGTCCAGCAGCCATAGTTTTATTAAAACTAGGTCATACAACAGAATCCCAAACACAGCAGCAAATCTACAACATGATGACTTTAAAAGAAAAGAATGACGATGTTGCAGTGACCCAGCTAAAGTCTGGACATTAGTCCAAGTACGATACAGTTGTGAGTTCATAGCAAAGCTGGGTAAAAGAAATGCCTGTAAATCTCAATGAACTGAAGCAACACTGTGAAGAAGAGTGGTTCAAAATTCCCTCTGAAAGACAAAGACCTGTAACATCGTACGCACAGCTGAAAATTATGTTCTATAAACTAATAAATAATGACAAGTAATTTGTTTTATGCAGTATCTCTGCACTTTAATTGAGCTTTTTTGTCTAATGAATTATGCCACAGTGCAACATGTCATGTTAGTTTTAGCATCTTGTTTTGCATGATTATAGCCACAGAAGTGGACAATTTATCCTGAAACAAGACGACTATGGTGCATCTGGATCACATACACCTTTGCCCTCGGGTCAAATCCATTCTATTGTTACCCTATATAAACACCGTCTCATCATAGACAACAAATGTAATTATTGAATGACTGGATGTCTCAGGATTGCGCCACAGAAACCACATCAACATATGGTGACCATCCAAGTAGAAGCAAATCCACAGGCTGACTGTCACCGATATGGCACCAAAATGTATGAAACCTCAGCTATTTCCCAATGAATTAGCCATGCCTGGGTCAAGTTTACTTAACACTTTAATGTTTCCCAATCTGTGGATGAAAACAAAACAAAAAAAAAAAGTTTGAAGAAGGGATTGCTTCCATATAAGCTATAGTGGCCTTGGCCTGGAAACAATTAGGAAATTGCTTTGAAATGTTATATGTTGTCCAGGCTCTTGTACAGTATCATGTCACTCCCCACATGTTTGCTAGGGGGAAACATGGGATGCTAAGTGCACTCTTTAGCGGCCACTGCAAATGACTTACACAACAACCATTCCCCTGAGTATAACCAAATGGCCCTCCAGGCTACATGTCTGGAACACCAGGGCCAGGGTGCTACTAAGCCATACTATCCCTGCTGCTTGCAAGTGCATCCTCTCCATCACTCTGACGTTCTCAGCATCAGAAATGCAAGCCATGCTTCTGATTCTTTATTAAATGGTGTTATGTTGCTTGTGCACATTTCTAAGCAACCAGCCATAAACGTGTGGAATAAACCTTTACGTTTTGATTTATTTTTATTTGACAACTTCCCTGCTCTGCCGGGCACTGGCCTGGAGGTGAGGATGAATGTTAAGGGAACAGTTAAATGGTGATGAAAGGGAAAGGAATGCTTTGTTTAGCAGCTTCAATCCCTCACTCTTAAGTTAAATGTTCCTGTAAAAGTTCTTCATCACAACTGCCTTATTGTCCCTCCATCCACACTAGGGTAGAGTGCAAAAAAAAAAAAAAAAGAGCGTTGTGTTTATTTGAAATGCGGCCGTAATATATTAGTCTAAGCAAAGAAAAGCTGGCAGAGAGAGGGGTCTTTTTCATCAGATGTGGAGAAATGTGGAGAATGTATAACACAAATAGTCTTGACACCCCACATCTGTGCATGGAGGCTCCTCTTTCAAGAGGCAGGAAGATCCAGTTGTTGGTTCAAGTACAAACAGCAAGATTTGAGAGAAGGCTTTAACGGCTCTGTTATCAGTGATGTCCTCACCAGCAGCAGGGAAGACATAAATCATGCTGATCTGTCAGCCAGTGCACACCTCTAAACAAGAAATGTGTTAAATGGACATTCGAGATTATTAGAGAATTTATTGTAATGGTTCAGGCTGTTTAAATGTGGGAGGGAGGGCAGAAAAGAGAAAGCTGTGAAAGCACGATATTCAGACTGCTACTGATCTAATCCAACAAGAAACTTCATTATGTATTTTTCATCGACTCTTTCTCTTCTCGCCGACTTTTCTTTTTCTCTTTTTGCCTCTAGAGGGGTCCCTCCTTCTCCGGTTTCTTCTGCTTCCCAGCATTATTTTGCAGATACCGTGGTTTCCTTTGTGCAGCCAAAACAGAGCAAAGTGGCATTTATCCAGGTTCAAGCAGATGCAGTTAAAAACAATCTTAAAAGCATTGAGATGGGAACCATAGGTGTGAATTTGCACACAATGTTTTTTGCTAAGGGTGTTTCAATGCATGTATCTGTGCATCTGTCAGTGTGCGAGTGGACAGAAGGGCTGCGGTGTACACAGATGGGCAAACTGAGTGATGCAGGAGGGCAGCAGATGCCTGAAGTGACCCCTACTGCTGCCTTTCATTGAACCACTGGCTTTGACACAAAAGAAAGGCCGGCCCCCCAACATTAAATACACTTGCTTGTGCCTTAATGTCAGAGGTAGTTTCACCCCCACTTTCCTTCTCTTTTTCTCATTTTTGGAAAAACAAAATGTGTTTGTTTTAGATGGAGGGCTTTAAAATCACCAAACAAGAGTTAAAAGTGGGAAAATACAGGGTGCACTTGCCAGATGCTTTAAAAGCAGAGATGGGTAATAAACCACAGCCACAGTGAAACAAAAGACTGGGGTGTTTTCCACTACCGGGGCATCTGCCTGACTTTTCTGTTGCATCTTCCTCCATGCTGCAACAGGGAGCCATCCCTCCCTTCTGTCAGGCCCAACGGCAACAGGAAGGGTGCTCCACCTCAGCAGAGATAACCTGCTAATTGCATTAAACTCATTCCCAACTGGGCTTTTGAAATAGGAGGCTCTTCTGGCGACCACGCTCAAAATACATGTTTTATGTCTGTGAAAAATATTTTTAAAAGTGTTTTTATGTGCTGTTGGCTTACCGATGTGCCATTAAACATACATAAAGTCAGAAAACACCAACAGCTGAGCTTGATAGATCTGCTTTAGAGTACCTGTCTGGAGAAGCCAGTTTTTGTTCTGTTTATTTTCTAAAGGAATGTCTGAGGGTGCCCTTTCACCCCACCTCATCCATTTACTGCCCCTGGTCTATGTTACAGATGGTGACCCGAACCCTCAACATCCCTGATTAACAAGTACACCTTCAGATTCTCCTGCAAATCTCAACATAAAGGGAGATTGTCTTTTCTTGTGTGTTCACACTCCATCTTTTTGTCTGTCTTTTTTGTTTGAGGCTGTGAGAGTGTCTATGTGCGCTGGTGTGGGGGTCTGATTGAGCTCAAGTCACAAGTAAATTTGCTCAGTTAACTCTGACAATGCCTATGTTTCGGAGTGAGCCGAGGACATGACCTCGCTGCCAATTTACACCCGCAGAGGCTTTCGGAGAGCCGAGGAAGGCTCGTCGAAAGATGACATTCACTGTTCTAGATGTTTGGAGCGAATGCTTGCAAAGACAGAGAAAAAGAAGAGAAAAAAAGACTTGGAAATGACTAAAGAACTGAATCTTAGAGTCAGTGACAGGCTTCTTTCAGTCCAGTTCCACACCCAATCAATGTTAATTAGGTTTTTCCACTACTTTACCAAAAGCATAGTCTCATTTAAAAGGGACATGGGTGGTATAAAATAACAGGGTTTCGGGTCTACATTGTAAAATGAGACAGATAGGCAAACAAACATGGGTCAGGGGCAATGAAGCAGCAAGACAGGGATCCGACACTGGGAGGGAATTGGGTGGGATGAAGGGAGGAGGGTTTGTGGGGTGCAGGAGGACTTGATGGACAACTCCACAACTTGGCAGAGGCAGAGCTTTCACTTAAAAATGGTGCCTGGCCTATATCAAAAGGTCAGAGCCCAGAGCACTAACACACTACATTAATCATGAGAGGCTGAGGCTTACCTGTCTAGTGTTTCAGCTGTGCCGTACAGTTAACCTCAATTACGCTTGATTACGAGGTGTGGAAGACGCAGGGCTCGAGCCAGGCTGCACAAAAGATCTCCCATCAATAATGCAATCTCAGATTAGATGTGCCCGTCTGTCATTGAGCAGAATGGACGCAGTGGCTTTGCAGCGAAGAATGTCCAGGGTCAATGAACAGGTAAAAGTGGATTTTTTTTCCTCTTTTTTTTGCCTGCTTCCTAATTTTCCTTGTTGTTGATTTAGAATAATCAAACTCAGCCTATGCATACAAAAGCATTGGAGACCCAAACGCCACAGCATCATGTGGCGAACCAAAAAGAGCTTCATGCTGTCCCAGCCCCCTTCTTGGTAATTGCCCCATTATGTGTTGGTGGTGGATGGAGCCATTACAGATGTTTTATGATGGGCCCATTTTCATTTTGTCTTCCCAATGAGGGACAGATTTATGGTGCAAGACAGTCTTCAGTTCAGAGGTGAAAAAAAAACAAAACGCTCCGTAGAATTTCCACATGCATAACACACACATGGATGGTGGCGAGTGTCAACCCGCACTGTGACAGACATGCTCATACAGTCAATTCACTGCATTATCTATTAAATTACAGCCATAACTCTGAGCCCGCCGTGCCCTCCTGTCACCTAGTGCACTGCCATGTCTGGGTTGTTGGCAGGAGCTTAAGAGATGAATTAATGTTTGATGGTCCCTTGGAACCAGGCACACTTCCAGGCCGCTCGTCAGCCTGTCCCACAAGTGTGGGGTTGGGGGAGGGGGTGCTGAGAAGGAGGTGAAGACCTCCTCGAAGAGTCCCTGGTCTGTTGGGAGTAAAACTAAGTCTGACACTTTCTCACCAAATGTTATCCTACTAAAAGAAAACCATCATAAAGGGCAAAGCAAACAGCAGTTAGCTTTTCAGAACGGATCTCTTTTAGCTCGCGCTGAAGCGTTTGAAGTGTTGAAGACTCTCTGGCTGTGTGGTTTCTTTCCAGAGGCTGTTTTGGTGTGGTTCCCCAGAGTTTCCTTTCGGAAAACAAAATCTTCAGCCCGGCAGCTTTTTATGCCAAGAAAAATATCGGTCATAAATTGGTTCCTGAATAGGTTGTCTAATTACAGGGCCGCAGTCTGAAAATTTACTCTGCAACTCATGGCTGTAATTATCAAGGTTAACAATGGGAAGCTGTGATAGATAAAAAAAAAACAGGATGGAAAGAAGCTAAAGAGCTCTGCTTATGTATGACTGAAATGTTCTGAAATCGGAGAAGATCCCTGTCTGTGTCAGAAACAGTTTTCTTTTCATGCACAGACTGTGGAAAGTTGTCAGGTACAAGTCTTTTAACAAACAAGGTCGGCAGAGGAACACTCGTTATTAATCATTTACCAAAGTTGCACAAAGAGAGCTGGAGAGAACAGATAGCCCAGAGGACCCAGGGGTTTCTGCTGGGACGCTACCTCATCATGTTACACACACTGTCCACTGTGATATTCCTGACACCTCGCTCCTCTCTACCTGCTCAGAGGTGATTGATTCTCTCATTGTGACACCTTGTTGCCTAATTCCTGGATTTACCACCATGTGACTTTGGTGAAAATCCCTGTTGTGGTTCCGAACAGCAATTTTCTGACTGTAGCTGTTTGAACAGCTTCAAGGAAACTCGAGCTGGCTTAAAAACTGGCCGCTTGGATGCGGAGTTGAACGAATGATGTATGACTGTCCAAGTCCGAGGTTAGTTTCTGTCAATTCTCTCAAATACCGCTCCTTATTCACTAGAACATAAATTCTCCTGCTCTGGCATGAGGAATGGAGTGAGGTTTGTTTGACCAGATGTAACTTTATCAGGGACTCTCTCTCCCCCTGCTATTCTTGTGTCTCTCACATCTCTGAGCTCAGGCACAAAAAAGGCAGCTCTCACACAATATTTCTGTTTGCTGTAGTCTGACCTCTTTGTGAACTGCGGTAAAGTGAAAGGCACTTTCAACCGGGGGGAATCGGATGGCAGTAACCATATGCCTTTCAACTGATACAAAGGTGGGAAAGGGGGAGGCCACGGGTGAGTGTGTGTTGGGTGGTGTTGTGGGGGGGGAGTTGCATGCTAGGGTGAAAAGGAAAGTGCCGTGCCACTTCTTTTTGTGTTGGTAAAGTGGTGGCGGTTTAGGGTCGCGGGGGGGGCTTGCGATGGGGAGGAGAAGGTGGGTGTTGGCTGGATGTGGTGCTGAATTCAAGGCAATGTCCGGCTGATTGGCTGTAGGGGGGAGCCCTCTTATGGATGAGTGCAATGAGTAAACAGCATTCCTTTCTGTCTGTCTGACCCTCTCTTTCTCTGTATTTCTGTCTCTTGCACACATAAAAGTAAACTTCCCCAGGAGACTTACTCCTGCTTCTTGAGATGTTTTGAGTTGTTCAAGTTTTGTATATGAACGTCTTGTCCTTGTACAAATAGTGGAAAATAAATAAAATAAAATAAATCCCATTGTGGTACTATTTTTGGGTATCGTTTCCAATGGTTACCATTTGGAGCCATTCAGAGCACGTCCATGATCATAAAACATTTAAAGGGATGAAAATGTCCAAACCAACAACTCTGCTGAGACATTTGGATGATGTATTACCTGCCATGAAAACAGAAGTAGTAGTCAATCAATCAAAGGACCAACATCAGGTTTTTGTGCTCAGGGGAACCATCTCTGTCATCCACAGATCAGATCTTCACAAAACCACAGCATGAAAGCTGCAGGTAAAACACCGGAGGATCTACTAAGGTGTTTAGGGTCTAATTTGATTAAATTAAATCAGTATGTGCGTCAGTGCCTCCAATGTGACTGGGTTACCTCCAAGTCAAAACCTTTTCCTATGTTTATAAATATAATCTTTCTAAGGGGTTTTGTCTGTGAATTTAATTTCTATGTAGCCTAATGGCTAGCAAATCGGATGTGATATGCAAAGCTGTGAATGTCAAGTAACAAAGTCTCATTAAGATCTGTATTTGAATTGGTATTTAGTTACTAAATTATTTCTAACATTTTAATTTTCTTTGAATGAGCCAATAAAATTGCCCATATTATCTGGACTATGAGTTGCACTTCTTTTCAATAGTTTGACTGCGACCTATAGTCAGGTGCGACTTATACACTGAAAATATATATTGACAGCTGCATGAGGACGTTCAGAGCTAACTTTATACTGTGCCAGTACCTCTAAGAAAGACTTAATTAAAACCAAAAATGCAAACAATGCAATAATCAAGCAACAGAAAGAAAGTTTGGAGTGTATGAAAAACTTGTGTGGGACTGATGAAAAGCAGAGCCTATTCTTTCTGCAAAGACAAAAACAAAGAAAGCAAGCTGAAGGCAGGATGGCCTGAACTTGTGATGTGGTGCGGTCTTTAAATACACCGGTGCAAAACGATTTACCATCTTGTTGCCAATTGCCAGATTTACTCTGTTCTCAAGCATTTTTTTCAGGCCAAATAAATCAGCTTTTACTTGAATATTTAGCATGTGTTTGATAATGGCAGAGTGGGTAATTTTATAAAAGTGGGACTTGTGAGTTAGAAAATGCCAGACTCATGCATCACTAGGCTGAACAACATACTGCTTTACGAAGTTTGTCAACAGCACAGTTACGTCTCAACGCTCTGGTAGTTGCCAAAGATATGAATGTAAATGACCTTTCTGGCTGGGTTTATGAATAAATATTACTCATAGTACAAAGCAACATATATATGATTTTATCCTCTTCATAATAAACTTTTTTTTACTGATTAAACCTATCTTCTGAAACTATACAGTTCTTGTTGTTTGGTCAGAAATTCAAGTAACCAATCAGGACGCATTCTCTGCTCACATGATTTCAAGATGGCACTTAAAAGCGAAATTGCAAACTATTAAGTTTTGGAAGAAAAAGTAGTCGAAATGTGGCCAGAATATTACTGTTTATATAATATCACTTTGTCTGATCAATCTCTTTCCCCTTTGGGGGCAACATCTTGGAATCATGTGAGCGAATCATGTGAATGGAGGATGTGTCCTGATTGGTCACTTTAATAGAACTTCCTCAGCACTTACCTTTCGTAGCGTGCACACGGTGAGCGTTTCGACATGTTTGATTTTCACCTCGAGGCCTCGTGCGGCAAAAAAGTCGATGAAAACAAGGCGTTCACGGCGAGCTTTCTGCTGAGCAAACAGACTAGATAAATGTTTAGCTCAGTAGGTTTTCCTGTGCGGCAGGCTTAGGCATTAGGATCAGCTCGCAGATGAAATCATGGAAAACTGTGATTGACATCCACAAGAATAAACTGGATAGAGCTTTTTCTACTGGGGACAGACAATGAGCCACGTCTCTATGATATTAGCAAGGTTAAAAAGTTGTTTCCATTGCCACTAAATAAAGTTAGTCTCCTTTAAATTAGATAGAGAATCTCATAAAATACTCAGTTTTTTTTTATTATATTAGGTTAAATTCAGCTTCCCATCCTCCTATATAAATTGTGTTAAACATTTTTGCTTAATTGCACTGTTTTTGGTCTCATTATGCTTTAAATTTGTCCAGATCTACTTTCTTGATCTACTTACTTTTCATCATGTTACCATGTTTTTCAGAAAATGGTGTCCCAGCAGGGTTCAGTTGTCTTTTTCAGCTTGTCTCTTTTGTCTTGTGTCCAACAATTTGGGCCTTGACAGACTTTAAGTTACTTAAATGGTCAGTTGAGAGAAATTTGGAGACAAATAAAAACAATCAGCAAAATTTAGGCGATTGCCTGAGAAACAGCTTGGAATCTGGAGCTGACATGGATTCAGTGCTCTGGCTCCACAGGATACACCAGCATGTGTCTCACATCTTAAAACTGAGCTACTTGTGGAGACATAAAACTGTTCACAGTCGCATGGTGGGGAGCCGTGACACTCCTCCACTCCAAATCATAAATCTTTAGTCGAGCCACTTGATTTTAAGTAATGTTAAGGATAGATTTAGGGTCATGTTAAGGCTAACTAATAGGCTTAAAGTGATGGAAACGCAGATGTATGTGTGACAGAGTTAATCTGCTGACAGCTCTCGTTTAGGTTTGATCCCTTTTTTTCTGTGTACTGAGTGGTAATGTTATGTTCTAAAACCTGAAAATTACTGTTGTTTTCTGCACATGCTGAGCTTTAAATGTCTTTTACCACCTTAATAATTGAGCTTAAATAAATTCAGTCAGAAAACACAGTATGTGATTCGTTTCATGTGGCCGACTCAGCTCAAAGGGCGTAAATGTAAATGACTAAATAGGATCAAAATGAAGCCAATGTCTTATCAGTTTGAAATCTCCTCTCTCTTGATTCCCACACATGCTAACACACACATCTTCAGATGATTTGCTGTCTCATTATGGTACAGTCAGTGATCTCTGTGTTTAGAAAGCCCGCTTGTTTAGTAGGGAAGGAGAACAGACAGGAAGAAGGTCTGTTACAGAAGCAACATTAATCTGTTCCTCTCTGCGCTCTTTGAAGAGCAGCGGCAGCTATGACAGGCTAAATGTTTCCAGAGATGTCACATTTCCACAAAATCTCGGAAGGCTCTTGTGAGCACTCATCCTTTCATGTTTGATTGTGTGTTGGAGATCCTATGATAAACAGACGATGGTGGTGGGAAGGGGGGCACTGTGGACGGGAATGTGCACCGTTGCTTGGCTTAGTTCGCCACCGGATCCAGATGCTTCTGCAAACGACCTCTTTGTCTTTATCAGAAGGCCTCGTTATGAACAACCGGACTTTCTCTCCTCAATGTTCTTGAGATGCACCGATTTGATTCATATGAAGAAAAAGCATGTTTATTTTTTCACATCCACCTCTGTCACACGTGCACATACTGAACTTTAAAAACTGCATATGCACAGATGGATATTGAGCAGATGCTGTCAGGGATTTAATGGCGCAATAAGCATCCGGGACACGGTTCATCACTGGAGCAGAAATGAGCAGAGCAGGTACATTTAATACTGCAGTTTCTGCTCGCCACACACACCTTCTTCCTGTCTGTCCCCATCCCTCTTCTCTTCATTCCTATTTCTCCTCCCCGCTTGTCAGTCCCATCTCTTCCAGCGCTGTTTAAGTCTTGTGTCTTAACACTGTTAGGAAAGTCATAAAACTGCTTGTGGAGAAAACAGAGCACTCCCAGCTGAACTCCAGAGAAGGGAGAAGAAAAGAGAACCGACCAAGGCATGGGGAGAAAGCAGAGAGAAGAAATAATGATGTGCTCGTAAAAAACATCATAATAAAAATACCAGAACAGTAGTGAAACATCTTTCCAGCTCAAATGAAAGCTCTCAAGCAAGTGCATTGATGGATAGAGTTTTATGACAAAGCTACTTTTATATATGTATATATATATATATATATA
>JBAMIG010000006.1:21632143-21653716 GCA_037177335.1 Kiunga ballochi | reverse complement strand
ACTAACTAACTAACTAACTAACTAACTAACTAACTAACTAACTAACTAAATAAATAAATAAATAAATAAATAAATAACTGATTTGCTTCTGGGTGTCTGGGTATGTTGGCCCAACCTCTGCAGCATTCTGGTGTGCAGGTATATTTAGCATTTCCAGTCATGATGTGCTTTGTGCAAGAAAGCAGCCCATGCTGGCTTTTAGACTTTGTGCTGATGATAAGCAGGATGGTTTCTCTCTTTGCAGGTGATTTCCTCCAGTCTGATTAGCCAGTGAATTTTGATCAGTGGCCAATGGGACTGTCAGTCCTTGTGTTAAAGAAAACATGCAAAAAGAAAGCTGTGGTATTTCTGGAGTTTTGCTTTTCAGCTTTGTCTCCTGCTTTCAGAAAGCCACGTCAAAGTGGATTTAATCTATGAAGCACTTCGACAACAGTAAACTTCTGATGAAGAGAGTTGTTTAACAGTTTATACTTTTAATTTCTTCAACCGTTTTCTTTACCACTTTGTCGAAATCAGGGTTGCAGGGAAGCTTGAGCCTTTCCCTGCAATGAGCACATGAGAGGCAGCTGCACGCCGGACAGGTCGCCAGTCCATTACAGATATTTATCATTAACCCTCAAATTATGTCTTTATACATTTTTTAAAAAGACTTTTTGTTTTTCTCAATAAAAGATTCCCCTTACATCATGACATTATAATCACTCAGTTTTTCCACTCTTTTTTTTACCATTTTTTCTGACTTTTATGAAATAAATAAAACATGTTCTAACAAAAAAAAATCAATGAATTACCAATGTGATTATATTGTATTTGTACATATTTCAGACTAATGTTGGTTTCAGTTTGCTTATTGTGATGTTTTATCTTACACTAAAATGTATTTTTAACACAAAGTCTTTGGGAGTTGAACAAATTATAATTATGAGAAGTAGTGGGACTTAAAAATGTATAAAAATAGGGAAGCAAATAACAACAAAAAACAAAAATGGCAACATTATTGAAGCTAATTTGAGTTAGTTTGAGGTTTTTATGTACCAGGATTTAATAAAAACATTGGATCCATATCAGGTCTCACAATAAGGAAAAGTATCATCTCAGAGAAACAAGCATGAGACATGGCACTCTGTAATTAACTGTCAAAAAGAAATGATTTACACCATCACTGCTTTCATGGACTTTAAGAGGCTGAAATTTTGGTGCTGTTAATCAAATGTGTTTGACTGACTGACCAGCATGTGTCTGCAAACTTCTAATACAGTGAAAGTTTGCTCAGATTGCTGGTCTGCAATATTTAAGTGTGTTAACACAATGCCAAGGAGGAAAGACAGCAGCAAGGATCTTTAAAAAGCTAATGGTCATCAGTCTGGTAAATCATTTGAGGGCATTTAGAAACCATCTGAAATCCATCTTTGTTCAGTGAAACTTGTTGCTTTGACAATATTCACAACATCTAACTCTGCAGGCTCTGTAGGCGTAAAATGACCAAACTCATTACAAAACAGTCACAGAGTACAGTACAAATTTAAGGATTTTTCCATCTTTTGCTGTTTGCTTGAGTTTTGTGGTTTGAACAAATTAAAAAAAAAACAAAAAAAAAACAACAACAAAATGACAAAAAAAACCCAAAACAAACAAACAAAAAAAAAATCCAAGTTCAGGCAGTCAAAGGGATTTTAAAGTTAAAAGGCTTTTATTGTGACAGGCTAGGAACTTAAAATTACACCAACGTGTATCGGCTCATGTCTTCCTCAGAGTGTTGGGTGTACAGTGTATCATTATTCATATAATAATTTACATCACTATGCTGGATATATCAGCACAAACATCTCATTCAAATTGGGGGATGATTTTCATATAATTTCTAACTACTTAGACACGTAGCATTCAGCAAACCAGCAATAAAATGAGATTTGTTTATGCAACAGGAAAAGGGTTCAAAACAAAAAAACAACATATTGAAAAAGAGAAGAATCAGTGAGTTAAAATAATTCCTTCAAAAATAACAAACAAACCTGTTCACAACTGACACGAAGTTTCTGAACAGCTTTATGCACATTAAATCACAAATTACTTTACAATAAAATCCATTAAAACAGAAACAAACCCATAAAGACAGAGCATAATAATAATAATAATAATAATAATAATAATAATAACAATAATAATAATAATAATAATAATAATGGAAAATAATTGAATAAAACATCTATAATAGGATTTTCCTCAGCCTCCTGCACATTATTAAATGGTGCAAATCTAAATAAATTGCAAGCAGGTTATAAAAAGACCAAAATGTATCCATAATATGTTCCAGTATAATAATGTTATATAGAAATTATAGCTGTAACCATATAGAAGTTATGCTGCATGTTGTTTTTCTGAGGATCAATTTCAACTCACTTTAAAACTCAATAAGGACTAACATGTAAACCCTTTTTAAAAGGGACACTTGACTTTCTCAAATATGTGTAGTAATCAATAGATTTTGCTCTCTTCTATTAAAAAGTTCTCAATGTTATTTTCTGATCAACCCAATAAAGATAATTTGAAAAGGTTGTAACCAAGTTTATTGGCTCCATTTTAACGTAACTTTAACAAGCCAGCCTGCGTTGCCATGGTAACTAAAGCCACTACCAATATTAAATAACACAACACTGGAGCAGGTGTGGAACAGTGTTTCAATTATGTGTTTTGCACCAAAATCCTCCAAAGGCTGAAAACTCGTGAGAGGCAAGAAGAAGCCTGCCACATTGAATCTAATAACATTAAGAGGCACAAAAAGCAGTCCTGACAACCCTTATGCTGAGAATTTCAAGACCCTAATAACACACATCTTTAAAGTTAGACAATTTCCTCTAAAGTCTGCTGGTTTTAATGCATTTGTTCATTGATGCTGTGGAACAAGTGTGGATTATAATGCTTGTAAATCACAGAAAGACCAAACCCACTGCAGCTCTAAATTTAAAACAACAAGACTTTTAATGGATTGCATGGATGTTTCCACGTTCGTCATCAAGACTCGGTGGTGACCAATATTCACACATGGCTTTTGCTTTCATTCCAGCCCCAGATGAATCATCCCCGTTCACTTAAGTCCTTTACAGAGACCAGGTCCCACTTCAAGGAATGTGTGTGAGTCACTGCCGCTCTTCGGACGACTTTCTGGGGCTTGCCTGCAGCTTCTTTGCCTGATCACTCCCCAGAGACCCATTCAATCAAATGCCCATATATTTTGTAATTAACTTTAACTGATGACTTTATGCAATAGCTGTGTTTTACTGTCTCTTTTAAATGCCATTTATCATCCTCCAGGTTTGGAGGTTGCAAAGTGAGACACTCCCCTCCGCTGAGCCAGTCAGGTCCGACTGAGCCTGTTCTGAGCTGTGACCCTGTTACCAGCCCCCCTCCAGCCCCAATCTCCAACCCTGCACTTTTCTCTCTCTCAGGGTGTCTTGTGACTGACCAAGACAGTTTTATTAGCGTCCAACCAAGTGGGCAGGAAAGGGGGAGCTGTTGTAGGATCTCAGCAAACAGGCTAGCAGTCGAGGAAACAACAAGCAGAAACAACAAGATTTCCAGAGAGATTGATGACAGAGCTGAGAGGATTGATAAGCAAACTGTTTGGTGGGAATAAAGAGCCATGGGGTCAGGGGACACGAGGAAGCAGTGGCCTGAATGAATGAGAGGAAGAGGTGGAGACGCACCCCATAAAGTTGCTTTCAGCGTGGAAAAAAAGTTTGTTTTTGGTTTTTACTAAAAGCGGGGCTAAATCTGACACTTTTATCTATATCTATATCGAAACACTAAGCACAAACAAACCCATGGAGGAGAGAGCCTGACAATAACTGCTTCTGTCAAACTAGCTGCTTTAAGCAGACGGTGCTCAAATGTCTGAGCTTGTTATGTGTCCCTAAATATCAGCTTTTATCCGCTTGTCTTTTGGAGACGTAGACCAGGCAGCCAAACTTTACAGAGTCTGTGCATAGTCAAAGGTTAGATGTTTCTGAGGCCTTTAATCAAGAAACATTCTGAATTTCCTGCCTCCATGTTCCTCTTCTCGACCTCTGGTCCCTCGTCGTGAAGCTAGACGTGTACTGTAACACCCAGGACAACCGAGCTCTTTGATCTTTTGCTCCTCATTAGAATTACTAATATGTCTGCAGCTGACGAAAGGTGTGCGGCTGCTTGCATGTGTGTATCGAAGTTTGTACATAAACATACACGTCGGCATGCATCTCCCTTTGCCTGAGTGAAGGAGGAATACTTGAATAACAGGCTAATAAATATCAGGGGTGGTTTTATTGGTTTTGAAGCATATTTGCCGTTTGTTGGGAAACACAAAACCGTAGAAGGTTCCTGGTAAAGTGGCAGGGTGGTGCTCTTTTCTGGGTCACGGAGAACGCAGAGGAAATCTACTCTGACATTAATAGGCTGCTATAGGAAGTGTTTTTGGATTAAATTAGCATGGCATGAGAGGTTGGCTGGTCTAGGCTAGGGGTGGGGGCACAAGTGTGAAGAAAGTTAGAGGTAAGGGATCCAGAAAGAGGTGGGTGGGGGATACTCTTACTCAGTAGCAAAGTGAAGATGATACAATAGTTGGGGATTACGTGGTCAAGGTGTAGATGCAGCTGCAACCTCTGCGTTAAGTTTAATTATGCCCTGGGCAGCTGGGTGCGTCACCAGTTACAGATGACAGAGTTTGAGATGAATCATTGGATGAATGGTCGCCGAGACTTGCCAGCGCTTAGATGCAGAGGAAATGCGGACAGGGTTGAGGCATGGGTGCGGTTGTGCTTCTTGTTCCTGTAAAGGTCCTTTAAAACGTTTGGGTTTTGGCATCAAACAAGTGTTAATCCAAGGAATGATGTGACAGATCCTTACTGCCTACCGGAGATACTGAGAAAACAGCCTTTTTATACCACTTTTATAAAACTGAGGAGTTTTCTGTGTAAAGCATTGGAAAACTGAAGCATCGGAAACACCTAGAATGAATCTGATGTCTCACTGTGTGACAAAATCTCAAATAAAACATGAACTTTATTGCTGTTTCTTTGCTGTTTATCTAAAACATCTTAGCACTGTAAAACATCACAACCTGTCATAACCATGTCCATAATATTGCACTACATTAAAATAACATTTTCTCTGTCTTACTATGTGCTGCTCCTTCAGCTGCGCATACAAAACATATTTAACACGTATACCGGACATTACAGCTGAGTCCCAATTCAAGGTGTGCAGACTTTATAGGCTACAGAGTTTTTCTATGTAGTTTGCAAGCTGCTTACTGTTTATGAAATGAGACAGCCTGCCTAGTGCACGAGAATTACCCATCATATTTCAGTCCTCCTTTGCCTGGCAATTGCCATGTTTAGTTTAGTGATCCCATCCTTCCACAAATTCATACAAATAGATTTTAAAAAATGACATTACAAGCATGTGGAGGAGGCAGCCCAGACGGGTTAAGCTCTCTGAATGAGCACAACCTGTCAAGCTGACGTTAACTTCAGGGAAAAATGATCCGAGATGCATGTAACAGATTTCTTTTGTGTTCATGGGACTCGATGCTACAGCTGTTCCAGCTTGTGAGAGGAGGATGCATCAGATGCAGAATGATTTCTGGCTAATCTGGAGCAAAGCAAAGTGCAGATTTGAAGGATGGATTCGAAGGAGCACTTGGCCACTATGACTATGTGGCTCATGAATCTGCAGTTTGAAATGTTTTGACCCTTAATAAAGAAAAAACTAATAAAGAAATATGTTAGTTTTGCCTTTTATGTTCAAAGTTTTCTCCCTAGTGACTGTTTTGGGATGTAGCAAACCTCTGACTTATAGGCCAAAATAGAAACACTGAGTTTCTCAGTGATCTCTGGATTCTGAGTAATGGGGAACAAAAGAACTTGGACCAAAGTTAATTAAATTGTATAAAATAAGAAAGATGGATAGAAGAGGATATCTAAGGAATGAATAATCCTTTCATAAACCCTAATGAAGGAGTGGAAAAGGAGAGATTCTGCTGAAAACAAACCATTATCAGGTAGACAGCCATTAAATGCCACCAGAAGAAATCAGGCTTACAGCATGTTGAACAGCAGAGACATGCCTCACCACCTCTGCAGAAAAATTACTTGAAGAGATGAGACCAACATGAAACTTTTAAGCCACAACCATTTACATTTAAAGAGGAGTCAGCAATGATAGAAGTTACACCATTCCTGATGTGAAACATGGATTGCTACATGTGTGAGCTACAAAAGGACACTTGATCACAATTTATGGCAAGATAAATGCACTGTAATCAGAAAACAGAGGAACATTTGCACTTATCAGCCTGGAAGCTGCACATGCATATTCCAACATGATGATGATCCTAAACACAAAGCCATGTGGACCGGTCATGGGCTACAGCAGCATTAAGGGAAGGTTCTGGAGTGACCATCTCAGTCTCCTGACCTCAATATTATTGATCCACTGTAGTGAGATCTCAAGCTGCAGTTCAAACAAGACAGGACAAGAATTTACAGGAACTGGAGGCTTTTTGAGAAGAAGAATGGGCAGCTTTATCATTGGATACAATAAAAAGCCTCATCCACAACTACCACAAAGACTCCAAGCTGTCATGGATGTGAAAGAGGCGATCCGTATAAAAACTTCAGGGTCAGGGTAAAAATCAGGGTAATTTTTACAGTTTCTGTTGTCATTATGAATAAAAAAAGTGTAAACACTCTTGTTTGATTTTAAACAGCTTTAACCAAGCACTGTGTGTGAAAGAAGAGTTTTTGTATTATCATTCATATTCTTTCAAAAATGATAAAAAAAAAATAATTTCTGTAAGGTATGTAAAGTAATGAGCACAACTGTACACACATCTGATAACATCCTTACCATGCTCTGATCTTTGTCCAATGAGTAAAAATCAGACCAGTTTGGACTATTTTCTTGTCTAATGCTCTATTTCTTTTACCGTTGCGTATACATTTTTTAAATCAGAAAATGACGTAGTATTTTTTAGTGTTCATCTTCTACAGAACATGAAGCATTTAACCTTTTACCCAAACAGTCATATGTTCCTGTGATATTTATTCACTCAATTGTAAGATTTTTATTCTATATTTTCACATTGATGCAGCACATTGAGATCAATGTGAGGTTTATTGTATCGTTCAGCACGCTGACATACCTAATCACTCATGTTTTGCAGTTCATTTAAAGAACTATATTTTCCACAGGCACTACTATGGCCCTTAAGGTAACAAAACATCTTTTATGTATATTTATATTTATTATTATTATTATTATTATTATTATTATTATTATTATTGTATTATATTTGTTCATTTTGGTCCATTGTGCTGTTTTGGCATTCACAAACAAATTTCTGTAATTGACACATTGTTTGTTTGTTACTTTGTTGTCAAAATTAGACAAATTATTTTGTATCAAGATATAATTGAATTATACTGCATTAATACTGAGAACATGGTCTGAATACACCTCATATGATTGCGTTTACTGTAAAATACCATGTTTTAAGCTTCTCTTTCAGTCTCATGCTGTATACCTAGACATAATTCTGAGTATTTTTATTTATAACAAAGTGATAACAGAGATACTTTAGCAAACATTTGGTTTTTCCCTGTGAACATCCATGTGGGTCCTAATATTATTTAAAGTAATCAACTAACTACATCTGCTTTCTGTTGTGCATCAAATACTGAATAAAGTTGATGTTGTTATCTTTTGTTGTTATTTTTCTAAACTTTATTTCCTATAAGTTAAGCTACCTTTAACGATTTTAAGCCTTAAACAAACACACAACTCTACTTCCAGCAAAACATCCAAGTAAACTAAACTTGAGATATCAATTTTTTTTTAACACGAGATATTAAAAAAAGACTTATCTTCACTTTGGACATTATTCATTTATTTTATTTTTAGACAATTATTTTAATCTGCTCTAATGATCCTTCCAGAAAAATCCTTCTGCAATCAATATGAGTAGCAAGCGTAATGAAATTTAAATCAGTATCTCACTGAAAAACCTGCCTCTGACAACTCATCTACTGAACACACGAAGCTTTGTTTTTTTTAAATCAGGTATTGTTAAGTTAAACTCTAAACAGGTATGATTGTTTGTGGGAATAATAATAGGAAGAAGCTGCCAGCATGTAAGCATCTCTGTGTTGCATGTAATTCATGGCCATTCCAGTCCCAGATGTTTCTACCTGCACTTTGCTGACTCGCTCCTGTGACCAGGTGACTTCCTGACCTCCATAATTTATCGTCCCTGACATCCTGCAACTTAGAGAGAAAGTTCCTTTTTTTCACCCTCAATTTTGAGGAGAGGTGGGGGGCATTTCAGTTCTTTGTCCTTGAAGGAGGGTCACAAAACCTGGAATGCACAGGAAGGAAGTCACAGAAGCAAGGCTATCTGTACTTACCGCTTTCCTTCACTTCCCTCCTCCTTTGTTTCCCTCTCTTTCTGATAAAGTGGAATAGGGACGATGGTGCAAACGAATAAGCAGAGCCCTGGAGTGGGGGAGCACATGAGCACACATATGTGTGTGTGCATGTATGTTCTAGGAGGGTGAAGCGTTTCAGGGACGGCGGTCTCCCTCCCAAGGCTGTCTCTCATCACGCCGTTGACCCCCCAGGAAGCTTTAGATGTCCGTCTGGCTTCATAATTCTCTTATCGAGCTAATCTGAGAGATAAGGAAAGGGGGAGTTGAAAGTGTAAACCCAGCACCACTGCCCTGGAATCCAGTTCCATCGGGCTCATTCTTTACCTGTCTGCCTGGGAGACATGTTAACTTTGTGCGGCGTAATGCACAAATGGACACAGCACACATAGAGACCTGTGTAGCACAACTTTTGTTTTTATATGTGTGTTCATGTGAGAGCATTCCAGTCCCCTTCTACACAACCCTATTCTAAAACAGTTGCCCCCCACATGCAGGTCTGTGAGAGTATGATTGATCTGGGCAGAGGTAGTGGTCACATCCTGAACTGGAGTTGATTTCCTCTCCTCTCTAAATACAGACCTGGTGTTTATCATGGGTTCAGTGTCATGTTTGTATGTTTTCATAGATCAGTGCTGTTATGGAGGGTTGGTAGGTGGATAGAAGAGGTGGGATTGGGTCTGAGTGGAGGAGAAGGGGAGTCAAAAAAAGAGAAAGAAACAAGAGTGGTGGAAATCGGAAAGCGCTTTCTCTCTCTGTTTTTCCTCCGTTCAGCAATTAATCTCCCAGCAGACGGAGCGGATGCAGCTACTCGGGGAAAGTGCTAATTAATCGACTGAGGTCGAAAAGTTTGGGACCATGGCAACAGATTTATTTAAGGTGCTGTCACTAGTAGCGGTGCTGTTTGATGTCACGTTTTTATTACATAGAAAAATACACAATCTCATGATGCACAATCAGTTTGTTGATTATTTCAAGTAAATTATCAAGCCAGCTTTTCATGAAATGGCCTAATTATTGGTTTTAGCTCGTGTAATTGGTATAGAGAAAGTAAGCAAGACTTGCAGTACTTAGGTTTGAAGGTTTTAGAAGTGTAATGTTATAAATGTGCCATGTAAGATGTGATTTCAGTAAAGACCCTCACTATAGATGTCTATAATGATTACACATCTTACAACGCAGTGTTCACACAGATATCCCAGCTGGAAGACATTTCTTTAAAGAATATTCATTTGCCATTTGGTTTTTATTTAACAGTTAACAGTGAGTGCATTTACACTAGAAACATGATCATGATTAGATTTTTTGAACTACTGATTAAATGCGACACAATGTAAACATTTCATTCTGCCTGGATTTAATCTCATCCTAGTTCGAAGAAACCTGATTACGGTACCTGAAGAAGTCATACAGAGACTATTATACCAGCATATAAACAATGTACATGGCATAAGGTATAAATGTAAGGCAATAGATCCAAATGCATAGCAAAGGCTGGTTTTAACCCCTCAATGCCTGAATTAAGAAGAACTAAAATATCCCATTTTAAAAAACTGAAAACTTAAATTGACCCTTTAACAAAGTCTGAAATAATATTTTTAACATATATATACCATTTATCACCATGGAATAGATATAATTATTATAGTGTAATCCTCTGCTTTCTGATATTCACCAGAGTGCAGGACACCAGTATTATATAGTGAACAACAGGGTTTTTTGAGTTTCTGCCATAAAGTGATGCAACATGTCTCAGAAACATATATATCAAATACGCGACATCAGACTATCATGGGTTAATGATAATCCATAAACAAAAACTACTGATAATCTACTGGAAAACCTTCTCAAGCATGGAAGAATGAAAAAATGGATCTAATGACAAAAAAAGAACAGATGAGACAAACATCAAACAAGTCAAATGAATGGAAAAGAGTTAAATCTCCTAAATGAAACAGAAGGCATAATCAGCTACTAACAAACATCCATCCAAAGTCCAGCGAAACCCAAAGAGAAACTCAGAGACCAGGATCCTCATTCCTGCAAGGTGTCCTGTAAGTTTTAGTTTAACTGCTGCCAGCATCTGAATAACATCAATAGATACTCAGCAGATGTGCACAGTAAACTGTGTCTGAAACAAATGTGTTGCAGCAGGGAAACGTCTAAAACCATGACAATTCAGTTTTTTATTGTTCAATGTAAAATATATGAAATGTAATAACAATAGGAAAAGTATTGAAAACTAATGCAGTTATGCATATTATTTAAACTCACGTCGTGATTTCCATCCTAAGTTTTAGTCCTACATTCATTACTTTATATGGATGCACTATTACCCTTACATTGATGCACGGTTGTCCTTGCATCAGTGCTTTTCCTGCCTCCTACAACATACTTACAGATATTCCTAGTAAGCTGCTATTTTGGAAATACATATCCCATTATCTTTTAAAGAAGGTAATAAAGTCAGTATCCTTAAGTAACAATGTATTAAATCTCTAGTTTGTAGATGATAGTGTAGCTTTCCTATTAATCAAAGTAAAATAAACTGTTGCATGATCACTAATTGTGATGGGATGGATTTTAACTTCTGAGATATTTATTAGCAAGGTACTGTTAACTAATAACAAATCTAATCTGGGATTAGATTTGTTATTAATAATCTAATAACAAATCTAATAATACATCTAATAATAATTAGTAATCTAATCTGGGATATGAGTGGTGAACTGATAAGAAGGTGTATTCTTTTGAGATTATGAGTGAGCAATGCATTACAAAGACCAAAATCCTTCATGAATTGATGGATAATATGAACAAATTGCCAATTCCTAATATCATCTCTGGTGTTAAGCCTATCCACACCAGAGTCTAAAACAAGGTTGAGGTCTCCTCCAAGTGATTTAATAGTGAAGCAAAAATAGAGAGAAACCAGATATTTTTGTAATCAATGAATTAGGATTCTGAACTGACAATTCAAGTATAATGAATCTAACTTCAGACTCTAACACTGTGCCATTTAAGATAAACCTCACAGAGAGCCAATCTTTTAAATAAAAAAGTGTTTTTTCCCGGGTACCAGGAAAATTAGCTCCATTTGCATTCCATGTGACAAACTAAAGTGGTCTCATACCCAGGTTATGTGAAGGTGTATGCTAATATAGACATGCACATGTGTGCAAACAACTGCAAGTGTGTGTAAAATGCACATTATCCAGCATTGCCATGCAACATGTTACAGGTGCTGTGGATGTTAATGTTGCTAGCATAAACTTCTGATGCAACCAGCAGGGGTGAGGTGAAAGGATTCAAATAAAAGAAAGAAAAAAGACAGACGGGATTCAAAAAAGAAAGAAAAAATTTAAGCCTAATAAAAAGCAGAAAACTATCTGACAATCTCTGAGATTGGGAGTGATGTTAAAGAAACATCAAGCTTAGGTCAAGTGTAATTATTAACACATTTCCCAATTCCAATAATCTTGTAGAGCATCCCATTATCAAAACGTTAGTTCACTTTTTGAACCTTTTTAGGACCAGTAACAGAATTTGTGTTTAAGATCTGCAGTGGGAACTAGTCACTAGATATTAAACCTGACCCTCTCAGCTAATGCAGGTATTGTTCTTTGTGTTTTAAGTGCTCAAACTGGATGAGTCAGCATGATGGGTAGAGTTTGACTTTGATTATAACTCGAATTTAATGGAGATGGCATTAACTGCTTTAAGGATGTTATTTCTTGAGATTGCTCGGATGCTGTTATTTTTCTTCATGTCTGCAGATTCAGAACAGATTCTCTGGTACTCTTGTTTTCTCCTAAGAGTCGGGCCGGGCCTCCCTCTAACAGACTCCTGAAGACTCCATGTGACAGACTACATGTGAGCTATGCAACTCAATACTGCCCTCACAATTTCTGGTGGTATTGCTCCATCGTCTGTGTTGAGTGATGGATCTACAAAGACCGTGATAATGAACAAAAAAGATGAACGAAGCTCACCTTTTGTCTGTTTTCATGTTCTGGTCCAGCATAAAGGGCCTTCAGCCAGTTTATAGCAGTAGCTTTTTCAGTTGGTGCCAAATATGGTAAAATATACTATGTCTAATGAAAAAGCATAGAAAAAATAAACAAAAGTTGAATATTGTGAAATTGATTTAGTTCAAATTTTTTAACAATTCTTTTTTCTAATTTTTAAAAAATATTGTGACAGCTATGTATAATGTCTGGTGTTCTACTATCTATAGATACATTGTCTTTGTGAATATCAGAATTGACACACAGTTTGCAGAATAGAGGAATTAAAGTAGAGGGAAAAGTTATTCTTTATTGTGTAGAATCTGGTAATAGCTGCGTGTCGCACAATGATAAAACATCTTGACATTTCAGTGGGAATCAATAATTTGAAGAGCAACTGAGACAGTAGAGAAAATGGTAGCAGGTGAACTGACACAGCAGCTCTGACAGCAGGATTTTTAATGTTGTTTAGTGCCTCACCCACTCTGTATGACTGCAGGCTGTTATGTGTTTTCCTCTATTGTATGCTTCAGACTTTTCTTTCCCTGTGTAATTTACCAGAGCAGCTTCCTGTGCTTCTTTCTTCTGAATCACTGGCTGGCTGCTCCCCAACAGCCAGGTGACGTGGTTTTCAGTAATAGATGGTTCCTTTTTGGGTAATTAATAATCAAAGGTATAATTTAGATGCCCAGCATTTACAAGGTTCTTAATATTCTTTCAAATGGCCTGAAGCAACATGACTCATGGACTAAAAACGTTTTTTTTTTATATGTCATTTTGTTTTACACCCGCAGGCTGCTTTATGAGGTGCAGTTTGCTTGTACTGGATTGTACGTCTTTTGCCTTTGGGATCCATTTAATATTTAGTGGCATAGATTTAACATGCTGTTTGAAACAATACTTAGAAAATTTGCTCCATAATGACACGATTGCATCACACAGTTGTGGCACATTTATTGACTGTTATCCATCAGAAGAATCTACCGCTCCCCCACATCCTGAAGGTGCTCCACTGGTTTGAGATCTGGTGAATATGAAGAACAGTGAACATACTATTATGTTCAAGAAACCAGTTTGGTTTTCACACTAGTTAGTAGGCAATAATAAATAGGATGTTAAGTGATAATAGGATACATGCCTTGGTTGGAAGCAGTGATCATCTTTAACCAGATGGCTTATTCTCCTCTGACAATAGTGTATTATTGTCCAGAAAACTGTGGATTTTTTTCTTTTTCAAATTTAGAAACCCTAAAGATGTAACATGTGCCATGTTCAAAGTCAAGCAAATTCCCTTTCTTCCATATTCCTTGGTCTAATTTGAACTTCAGGAAGCATATACAACGTATATACTGGTATATACGTTGCTGTTGTTACAGTTCACTTCATATCTGTCCAACCACTCTCAGTACATCCAACTTGGTTCATACTCCTCCCAAGATTTGTCGTGCTGGGAAGGGTCCTAGCAACCCAGTTAGTCGCTGCGAGCCAACCCAACACTGAGACAATGCAGACACATGAGAAGATTTCACACTTTATTAAGTAATAAGACTCAGCCACAGGAACCAAGGCAGGTGTTTTCAGCACTTCCAGAGGATGCCAACCTCTCCCCAGCCACTCCAGCACTAACTAATTCCACTTTAAAATCTCAACATACATGGAAAATAGATGCAAAGGAAAATCACACCACCTCCATGAAAAAAGAAAAAAAACACACAGACAGACACACAACATGCAGTAAAACCCTGTTAAAAATGTCCCACTACAGGTAGGCAGATGGCAAAGCCAACAGGAGCAGTGGGAGAGAACTGTGTACTGGTCAGAACGCCATTACATAAAACAACACTAAAAAAAAAAAAAAACATCCCACGGAGTCCCCTCTCCTCCAATCCCACTCTTCTGTGGAATCCTGGCAATGACGTCACCACCTGCTTTCACACTGCGCCTACTTGGCCCCTTGTCCAGAGACAGCTCAAAAGTCTCTGCTCTGCTGCATTCTTATACCTGCACAAGTCCTAATTGCTCCCAGGTGCAGTCAATAATTAGGATTGGTCTGCAGCACCTTCAGCCGCACATTCCCATAAAGCAAAAGAGGATCTCTACAGTTTTGGTCCCATCCATTTCAAACAGAAGGGGAACAAAATAGCCACAACCCCATCACCACCCACAACACATTCTCCTGTTTCCTCGGGTGTCCCCCAAGGCTCAGTCCTTGGCCCCCTCTTAGTTTTCATTTACCTCCTCCCACCTGGTCACTTTTTCAGAAAACACAACACTTTCACCATTATGCAGATGACACCCTGCTCTATATATCTTCCAAACAATCAAACATTCTCCCACCGTCCTCCCTCCCCCACTGTCTTGAGGAAATTAAATACTAGTTTTTCTCTACTTTCTCAAAACGAACAACAATAAAACCGAAGTTCTCGTAATTGGCACCAAATTAGCGTTAAACCAAATTGGCAGCCTATTGATCACTTTTGAAAAGTACTCCATCTCTCCCTCTCCTCAAGTAAAGAGCTTGGGTGTCATCCTGGGCAGCACCCCCTCATTCCAGTCACACATCAACAATATCACATGCACCGCCTACTTCCACCTGAGACATATCAACCGTTTCCGTGCTTGACTCACCCCTCACACAGCCGCCATTCTTGTCAATAGCCTGGTAACGTCTCGTCTGGACTATTGCAACTTCCTGTGTATGTATGCAACTACTCCAGAACTCTGCTGCCTGGATCATTACCAGAACTCCCTCTATTCGCCATTTCACCCCAGCCCTACCGCAGCTTCACTGTCTACCTGTTCATTGTCATATTAGGTTCAAAATCCTACTTCTCCCATTTAGGTCCATCCATGACCCTACTTATCTTACAGAACTCCTCCATGTCCCCACACAAACCCATTCACTAAGGTCCTCCATCCACCTCACAGTCCCTCCTGCTCCATGGGGAGCCAGGCCTTCAGCTCTGCTCCCCATCTTTGGAACTCCCTCCCTCCTGACCTCTGTAACAGTGAATCACTTTCAATCTTCAAATCTAGATTGAAGACCCAACTTTTCAGATTACTGTACTCCACTTGATCATCCATCTCCCTGCTGATTGTTTATTTTTTCTTTGTATTGTATTATTGTCTGTTTTTAATTGATTATTTTTGTACGGTGTCCTTGGGTGTCCAGATTATCATCATTTATTTGTTAATTGGTCATTGTTATTTGCTAATTACCTGGTTAACAAGCAATTAAACAGGTGTGTTTAATACATTGGATGATATGTTTACATTTGTGATTTTTTTTTTTACATTTTTACTTTTATTTTCAGCTATGTGGAAATATAAATAGAGCTGTTATTTATACATTTAAAAGTTGAAGAAAAGATGCAAAAAACAAAGGAAGCCTCCTTAATCTTCTATCATTCATGACATTGTTGACTTAGTCCTACGCTTTTTTTTGTTGCATCTACATGAACATTAGATTAAAGAACAAGCTAAAGCTTCTCAGGGATATCACAGGAATTGACTAATCGCATGGCATGACAAGATTCTGCCCTTTAATTATCCTCCACCACAGATATTTTCATCCAGCCGGTATTTTCTGTCTTAGTTTTTTTTGTTCCGTCTCTTCTGTGTTGTCACTCTCTTGCTCCTTTCATCTGTGTCCTCGGCTGATTGTGGAAAGACATGAATTGGAGGGTAGACAGCATTCAATGAGCCAACGACATGCCACCACTTACACGCCACTCTCTTCTGCATGTAATGACTCTTTTAAAGTTGCAGCCGTGTCCCTGCAGGCCAAACCGTGCCCTTTTCCATGACACCATTTATTCTCTGTGACTGCTGACAGACAAGTCAAAGCAGACTCACATTTTAACACAGGTGATCATTGTTATCTGGTGATGTTCCAGGAACTCTTAAATAGAAATGGGCAGACAGAAAATTGTGTCTGATGCACATTTTCTGTCATTTGCAAAAGGGTGTTGGATGCACATGTCCATCTTTCTGTCTCAGTATGTTCCTTTCCCATTCTTGACTGAATTTTTTATAATATGTAAAGCAAAATAAAATAAAAATAAAAGAATTTAGGAAGTGTTAGTAAGGAGTGGAGACTTAATTAGACCCAACAAACTGGTAAGTTTATAAAGTTGAATGCATTTCAATCATGAAATTAGATAAACATTATTTACTTCCCAGTTTCACAAAATGCTGAGACCATCCTGATCCTGGAACAAGAATTTCTTTATGGTGAACATTAGTAAACATTTTAATACAAGTCATGATGTTTTCTTAGCTTCGCTTAACAGGGTCTGAAATAGTAAAGCAGATACTTTAATACAGATGCAGTTATTTTATAGAGAGAACTGTGCTGAACAGAAATCAAATTAAGATCAGCCATGACAGTGTATGTTCTCCCTAAAACATGACACACTTGTGTAACCATGGCAACATGGCATTCACGACGGTGATGGATTCGGCTCGGGTGTTTTATAATTCAACTGTTTCTGTGTAATCCCAACCAGAAAAGGAGGAAACTGTTTTCGTTTTGCCATACACAGAATGTACACAACCAGTTTGAAGTGAACCTCCCAGTGCATTTAATAGAAAAGTAAGCTCAAATGATCAACTGGGACTGTGTGTTTGGCACAGAAGGCTGTGGAGGGTAGCAAACCAATAAGTTCTCCATATAACCACGCTGCCTGTGTTCCCTCTCCTGTACTCTTACTTTTCTAATGTTTGTTGGTTTGACGTGAAAAGTCTTTTATGAGATACATCACGCTGCTTTTAGGGGGAAGCACTTTTAAAGATTTGTGAGTCAAAAAATATTAATCATATTTAAGTTTGAGGATAAATGACAGATACAAGTTTTTTTACTTGTAGAAATATTGTTGTGATGTGTATTATTCCCTCCACTAAAGCCATGTTTTCACATACAGATCTGAATTCTCTGCTTAGTTCTTTGAAGAGGCTTTTTACTGGGGACTGTCCTGCGTTGAGCCCTTCTGATGCTTTTCTGAGCTTTGCAGTCGGATGTTGAACTCAGTGTGATTCCTACTTCTAATAAGTTTGATGATAATCTGCAAAGTTTTTACATGACAGTAGTGTTTCTAATAGTCGAACGATGGACTCTAAATCATTTGAAATGTGTCACATTTCAGTCTGTGGGAGTTAAAACTTTAGCTGATTTTATTCATTCTTTTAACATCTCATGTAGATCTGGTGGGGCTGTGCGGGGTTAGTGCTACAGCAAGTGGCTTCTCTGTGTGCCGTTTGCATGTTCTCTCCATGTTAGCGCGGGTTCTCTGGGTTCTCTCCAGGTTCTCTGGCTTTCTTCCACCATTTAAAGAAATGCTGGTTAGATAGATTGGTGACTGTAATTTGTCCTTATCAGTGTGTATGTGTGAGTGTGTGTGTACATACCAGGTCTGTTTGTTTTTCTGTGTTAGGCCTGTGACGTGCTGGCGACCAGTCCAGGGTGATTGACAGGCTTCAGCTACTTCTGACCCTGAACTGAATGAAGCTGATGGAAAATAGAGGGATGGATGGATTTATATTCTATTGTTTTATTTTTATTTTTATTCAAAGCACTTTGAGTTATCATGTACAGCAGTTTTGCTTCTCGGGGTCCTCTGAAGACGCACCTCAGAACAGGTTGATAAGGTGTGTGTGGAGCAAGAATAAGCAGGGATTCAGACCAAAGCATTGCACTTCTGCTTTATACAGATTACAAATGAATTATTTGAATGTTTAAAGGAAGGATTTAAAACCATAATATATCTCATTTAAAGGTTTAGACACATGGTACAGCTTTAGAATGACTGAAGTTAGAAGAACAAGGCTGAATTTGGGATCATACACTTTGAAAACCTTGTTGTTGGACCTTTGACATCCTCATGGAAATGTTGGAATAATCATGTATGATGTGAACATTTTAAGACTTAATTTTTCTTCTTATAAATGCTTAGTAGGGCCCAAAATTCATCTAATCTGTGACAAAACTATAAATTAAAATAAAAAAGAAAACTTTTTTTAGGTCTGAAGTATATATTTAGGTCATGATTCTGTAGTGTGCTGCTGATCTGATTAAATCTCATCTTAACAATTTTATTACATCTAAAAATTTTAGAAACTATGTCTTTGATTGTTTTATTCTCCTAAACTTTTATTTTGACAGAACATCTTTTATTTTTGCAGTGACTTAATTTCCCAGTACAATTTATGGAGGTTGAGCACCTCCTGTACGTAATGCTACGTATACATGCATTACTGTGTGCTTTGTATATGTGGGTTTTATTTATTCCCAATTTGAGAATATAATATATATATATATTTTATTTATGTAAAAAGTGCTTTATAAATATTGGTTGATTGATGATGATGATGATAGCACATGCTGTTATCCAAAAAATATACAGTTTATTGGTATGCAGAAACACAGAATCCTAAATCGTTCCCATGCATCAGATAATTTAGTCTTTTTTGTGTTGAAGTCTGAAAAATAATGCTGATAAAATACTTCCAGTTGGGTTTTCAGCCAAACAGCACATCTGATTTTGGTTAGGATCAGCCCATTTTACGACTTTGTGTTTTATTCTTCATCCTAAATGATTCCCTGCTTTTCCACGTTAGAAATTTGTTTCTTTTGTGTTTCTTTTTCATTGTGAATGACAGAATTCTTCATTTACTCATTAATGGTGAAAAATAAGAAGAAAATGCTTCATAAAGTTTATTTAGTATTTATCCATCTAACTATGAAAGGTTCTGAGAAATGTGGACTCCCAGTCGTGACAGGACATTATTTCCACTATAGTTGCCTTACAGCAATGCAATGAATTTATTTCTAATATCGTAAATGTTCATTATGGATATTTTTCCCAGTACACACTTAATCAGGAATAATGGGATTCATGTCAGCCATATGTTTCTCATGAAGTTGAATCTTGAGGAATGTGGACTTTGGTGAGAAGCTGCTATGATTTGTGAGGTGTGTGTGGTGAAAGGACATCAGGGGGATGGGAGCCTGCAGGGGGATTTTTCCCTCCACACAATCATGATGCTCCCAACCTGTTTACCTACAGCACCTTCTCCCCCTTTCATCACAATTCTACACCCACTCATTTAGCCATGTGCTTTAAATGGGAGTGTACGTCTATTTCCTTGTTTGTGCACAAGCATACATGCATGCAGAATTTGCTCCTGGCAGCTCGATATATACGGCCAAATATCTACATGTTTCCCAGGCTTTCAGGCCAAGCCTAGTCCCCACAGTGCAACCCTTGACACATGGGTCCCAGCCCATTTTGAGCTCATATAGGATGAGGCAATGCAGAACCTAGGGAGGCTAGCAGTAAGCAGAAACTATTCAAAGTGAGGACAGTTTTCTGCACATGCAGACAGGAGGAAAATGCATTGTCTTGCTGACAGAGTTAGTTGGATTGAGACCCTGTCCTGCTCATTCCCTAACACTCCCAGTGGGTCCACACTTTGGACCGCACAGACTGAGAGAAAGACTGAGAAAGAGTATGGCTTTGAGTGAGGGAGTGGTGTAGAAGATGAGACTTTACTCGTGTGCCACATGCCTTAACTGACTCCAAATTAAAGTTAAACTATAAGGAGCCTTTGCGTTGTTTGAGTTTCTTTGTTTAAGTTTGAGTCGCAGGCAGGGACTGAGAGTCAGCTAAGGCTGCAGAAGTCAAGGTAGAGTGGCAATGATGTAGCAACGATTTACCGTTTATTAAACACTTCTCAGTAAGTGTTACTATCATGCAATAACACAAGAAGCAGATTTGTTTTGTCTCATGATGATCAACTCATTTTCATAGAAAAATAAACTGCCGACACAGAGTTAAAGTCTAACACATCAAATCTGTACCCAGAACAATGTTTTAAGATGAAATCTTACTCTTGCTAACGGGCTTTCAGGCTCAACAGTAGTTCAGTTCAGTCTCACATACAAAGTGAGAGAAACACGCACCATGCCAGGGTTTGTTTCCATGTTGTGACATCATTAAAGACATTGTGTTCAAGGCTTCGTGTCACTGACCCAAACACCACCCTGGCTCCAGAGCCAAAGGATTAGAAAATGCTCCACTTCCTGTTTGAACATTTTTTCGGACACACGAGGAAAATGGTTTTGCTCTTTGGGATGTGAAACATGATGTAGCCATCTTGGTGTAGACAACATGCTCTGTAGGCTCTCTGGCACATCAAACACAAATGTAGGAGTCTTAAATATCTGTTTGTATTAATGCAATGATGTATTCATACAACTTCCTGTTTTAATATGGGATTACGACATGCAGTCCCTGCATTATTTCATTAAGGGGTGTAGAAGTAAATTCCATGGAATTCACATGGATAGTAAGCTTTCATACTCTGCATGATCATTTTCTGGGCAAGAATGTAATTTTTATTTACTGCCAGTATAAACTGAGTGGGCATTGTAGTTTCTCATATCTCAAAATACTACCTGGTGTCCATCAAACACCTGATCCTGCCTTCCTCCTCCTCTAGAGACTTCCCGATAATCCTGCATTTATCTGGATAAAGTAAAGAAGTTGGAAATTATGCTAAAGTTCTACAGCAGTATAGTTACAGTATGTTTGTTTCTAAGGCAAAACAATATGTGCACATGTGATTGCTTGTATGAAGCCATTCAACCTCAGTAAATAAATATTCAATTCAATTCATTTTTATTTATATAGCACAGAATCACAACAAAAGTCGCCTCACAGGGCTTCACACACAGTTAATCATGTAGTAATAACTACATTAACTAAGCAGACCCAGGACATCCCTGTCCTTATGGCTTGGAAAAACTTATAGAATACCCAGTTGTGGAGGGAAAAAAAATGAAGAAACCTCATGGAGCCCACATTGAAGGAGAGATCCTCTCACAGGACGGACAGGCAGATGTGGCTAGAACTGTTATCAATTAGCTCATCTATATCCTAAATTAACAGTTTGGATCTGTAGCGAGTGGTTGGTCTTCATCCACACAGAGGAGACGGGGGTAGGGGATCAAGGGATCTAGATGAAGAGAGGGGGAGCACAGACTGGATCAGCTGAGGTCCAAACGGGACATCCATCAGCAGCCAGGCATCTGAAGCAGTCCTCACTCC
>JBAMIG010000006.1:21566635-21581789 GCA_037177335.1 Kiunga ballochi | reverse complement strand
TATATATATACATGTATAATGAAATTTGAGCACTGCTTATAAAACACAATAGAAAATATTCCCATGACAAAAAATTACCAACATTCACAATGAATGACTTAAACGATGTAAAATAAATTTGTAAATCAAATTAGATTAGATAAATTAACTTCAGATTGTTGCAGTTATGAGGGAAAAATGAGAAAACATCTGTAAGATTAACCCCTAAACATTTTTATTCAGGTTTTTTCAGATAGCTTTGGTTATTGCAGTGAAACTCACTAAAGCAGGAGAGCTGAGCTGGACTAAATCATAGAAATGACATGGCTTAAGTTGAAAAAGAAGAAAATTAAACCATGAAACATGTAAAATAGAATTTATGCTTGGCTGCATGTAGTCCTGCTTCCTCTGCTTAAATGCATGGGATACATAAATCACACATCCTACTAAAATTCCTTCTCACCTATAAAAATGCTTCATGGTTAATTAGTATTTAATGTTTTCCCATGAAATGGGTTTGGCATAGGAGACGGAAACTGTGGAGTCGGATGAATACCTCACTGAAGATCTTGTCATAGAGGTACTGCTGCACCGTGGCCAGTGTTTTGCTGCTGCATTGTGTACATTCAGGCAGCTTCTCAGTATGCGGAGATGTAATGATCCTTAAACATTCAAATACATTGAATGTTAAAGGAACATTTCTTCTCTTTATTTTGCAGAAGTGTTAAAGCAGCACCTGAAAGAAGCGATACACATCAGAGTCTGTTGTTTTTCATTCTCATGTGCAACTCTTATCACACAGAACTGAATAGATGTGATGATTATTGACAAAAACTGAGTGCAGAAAATCAATCCAAGGGATTTCTAATATTCATGTTTCTATTGTTTTCTTATTTTTTTAAATACCAGCTGGCAAAGACAGAGGAATGCTCAACTGTATATTCTCATTTGAAGCAGAGCAAGATGAATGTCTTCCTCATATATGCTGCATGCACTATGAAAATGATATGATGATATTATGTGTGATGGATGACAAGTATCCACTTATGAGAATCACCTTGTAGGCATTTCTAGTTCCAGCCAAGAGTCTTAGCAATTCTCCTGTAGCTCCATTATTATTCGTAATATTGCTTAATATTAAGAATAATAATATTAATAATGCTTAATAACAATGCATTACTGTGTAAATAACCTTTAAACTACTTTCTAAACATGTCTCCCGTTCTACCTTTTGTAGTTTTTCATATAAACAGAATAAATATATGGACCCCAAATTTTATGTCATTTAGTCAAAGAGGCAGAAATTTGGCTTTTTTTTGTCTTTGCAACCCATAAACTGCATCTTGCCTCCATAGCAGAGGTTTTTTCATTGTATGTCATGATAGTGTGAAAATTCACAAGACTGTCCACCTGTGCTGATCTGTACTGTTTTACTGCAGTCCATCGAGATAGCTGCAAAATAAAACTACTGCTGTAAAGCGACATGACCTACTGTATCTTATCAGGAGACACGCAAACTTGAAACTAATATATGGCCTGTGTGTCAAATGCTTTCACAGGCAATTTGAATTAAGTGTACCACGGAAAAGCAGTCAGTCATTTCAACTGCTGTGAAAATTAGCATCAGGAGATCTACCGTCCACCTGGCGGAGTGCACACCAATATTTCAGACTTAGCGTATCAACAAGGACAAAGCAAATACAGCGCTCTCTTCATGCCATCAGTATGCAGATAGTACATTTATAAAGCAGAAGAAATGGTATAAATAAAAGCCAAGATAAGATTTTAGATTAGTCAGCATTTGCTCTCAGCACATTACATATAAACAGGCTTTCTATTATGTTTCTGCGCTAATTTAGAGTTATATGTACAGTCACTCATCAGCCCCCCATTATGAACCATCAATGCTTTAGCCTGCTACAGTTTCAGTGGGCCTCATTTCACCAGATCTACATGTTTGGAGAGGTTAAAAGATGTTGACCGAACAGCGAATGAGTCAAAAACTAACATATTAAACCTGAGTTTTCCTAGATAGTAACAGTAAGTTTGGGAGTGAAACAGGAAATCAAATAGAAATGAGCTATTCATAAACGAAAGTTATCATCTTTTAGCTAACCTTAAAGTCTGACTATAGAACTGTATTATTAGCTTAAAACCCCACGTGCCTGATTGTTTAATGGGGCAGTGACTTATCTCCTGTTATCCTTTTATGAAAAAATGTGCTGTGAAACTTTTATTGGTGAGGCGCTGCATGACGTTGCAGCTAGTGAGCAGAGCAAGCAGAAATAAACATGATGGGCATTTTAAATGCACACTATGGCTGATTCAGCGGGTGTGCAAACCTAAAGACGCTTAATGGGAGGAAGACAGAACAAGAGATAAGACAACAGTCTATTTCTGTCTGTCACACAGGAAAAGAACAGGATGAATGACAAATCAGTCATTGATAGGAAGGACAATCTGTAAGTCTCCCAATAGATGTGTTTGACCAGCCAGGCCATACCAAATTTCCACTTATACTCGGATAGCCTTATCTAAGTGAAGCTAAACAGAATGCCAGTAAATATAACTTTGTATTGAAGGCTAACAAAGTGGAGTTTCCAAACCGTTGTCCAATCATAGCAAATTATACTCCTCTGTCTTTGTGTCTGTTAAGTAGCACCCCACACAAAACTACTTTTTACTGAAAACAAATAGCAGGTAACATCCAAGAAAATGTGATTACCAATCAAAATAAGTCAATCTGGAGGCTGTAATGTGTTGAGCAGTGTGGAGTCAGTAAGTAGAAAAGATAAAAACAATCAGCCTTATTTGCAACAACGCAATTTCAAAAGTACTATTTGCAAAAGTTAAGAGAGTTTTCAGACTGCATGCATTGTTTTGGGTGATGACTTATGATAATATGATCTCCCTTTGCCGTGTTTATCAAACACCAAAGGTTTTATCACTTTCTGGCCACTGCAGTAAGATTTGTTCTGTATATATATATATCAGAACCCCATTATGGAGGGGGGTACAGTACTGCATAAAATACTCTATTCATAGACCCCAAACTCTAAATTCATCAACCCTGGCTTACTGAGAATGATCGGCTATGCCTCTAAGGGTCATGTATCCTCAGCCTCATTCTTTGCGCAGCACTGGTACATGAGGTCACGGCCTCCATAGCAGGACGGATGAGGGTTGACCATGTGCGTGTGTGCGAGTGTGTGTGCGCCTGTGCATTAATGGCACAGTGGGAAGTTGACGATGAGTGTTTCTGACTTGATAACTGATTTGCCCTCGTGTTCACCTTTAATCTCTGATGGTCCCAGCCAGCAGAAGGGTCACCGAGTGGTAGTGTGGGATTTAACCAAAAACAATTCCTCGGTTTGTCTAAATCCTATAGAAAATTCTGTCACTCACTAATAAATGCCCAGAGGTTTTTGTTTGTTTGTTTAAGTCCGACTGCTTTTGATTGCAGGTGGAGCAGCAAATGAGGCTCAGTTCAGTTAAACTTGTGGCTAAACTTTAAATGAAGCTGTTTGAATCTGGTTTATTTATCCTGCGTAACAGCCACACTGGTCGGATCATAAGTAATGGCATGTGTGCTGCTGTAGCTGAAGGGAGCATTCATCACTGGGGTCATTTGGACTGTAAAACATGCCATGGTGGTAACGCAGCTCTAAAGAGCAGCGATGAAGACATTCAAAGTTTTCTGCTCATAAGAAAACACATCAGGAAGTAAAATAAACAAACAAACACAAATAAATGATGCTTCTTCCTGACAGCTTGAACTCATTATGCTGAATTTAAAGCTCCTGGTAGAAACAAAATGTATGTGACTTTGGAAATGCTTTGATTTGTTTATTTCCCGCCAAGTGAACCCAAAACCTTTTATCCATCCTGATCACTTCCCCTTCACTGTATGCACTCCCCCACCCCCCCTCCCGCCTAACTTCGTCTGATCGGATCCCATAGATAGACTGCTTTAATCTGCAGTCGGTGGGGTGGCCCCTTTTATTCTGCTGCTGACACTGGAGGGCCTTGCGTGTTTGGCACACAAGATGTTGAAGTTCAGCAGCTTTCTGATGGACTGATGTTTCTGAAGGATTAATAATTTTGTGAGAAACTGATGCACGGGCCAGCTTTGCTCTCCAGGCGGTTGTAAGTTACAGAGCTCAATTTGAAAAATGCAATTCAGAGCTCCACAATAGTGGCGAATGTATTTAAACAGCTGCAATAGCTGCTTCTCAGCAGAATATTGATTAATATTATGGGATGATACTCATACAGAAAACGACCCCCGTGATGGTTTGGATGAAGGTCTGTAATATGATTTGATGAGATCCCCTGGAAGGAGAAATGTTTGTGGTTAATCATTTTCCACTTGATTGTTTGGAACAGATTAGAGCAGAATCAGTGAATACACAGATCTGCATGTGTAAAAAGGTCCCTAAGAGAGTTGGTGGAGAGGTACCACCTCATTGAGCAGTCCTACTGGCTCTCATGTTGAGTAATGCTGTTTATATTAGGCCTCAACTTCTACATTAACGTCCTTCAAACGTCTACAATCTTGCAAGCATTTGGCATTTTGGAATAGCTCGCAGGCCTCCTATGTAGAGTCTATTATCATGAGTGTGTGTGTGTGTTTTAAGTGTTGTAGCCCAGGAATTAAAGAATGGAAAGTATGTAGCCCCTCTGCAGGCTGGCCACAGCAGTCTTTGCTCCCACCTGTACCATATATGACCAGTTAAGGCCAGTTAGACCCTGCTGAGTAAAACAAACACTGCCCCCTACAGGTTGAAAACGGTCTCTGCAACATGACTAGAAGAAGAAGCAAGACTGGACTCAGGAGGATGATAATAAACTGAAATTTTTTTATTTTTTTTCTCCAAAACAGTTTAAAATATGTGTCTTTTTCATTGAAAATCTAATAGAAATCTACATAAAAGTATTTGTAATACACACCAGAAAGAGAATCTGTGTTGTGAGACTGAATCTGATGTTTTCTCAATTTACCATCAAACACCTCAAATGCATCTTTTACTCTGCTGAGCTCTACTCCTCTCCCAAAACTGTTTGCTTTTCATTCATCGTTGCCAGTTTGTTCTGACTGCTTTCACACAGAACAATCAGCCTTCACAGGACTGAACACACAGGAGTCAGGCAACCCTCCATCATGGCCGCCTTCCCAGAGTTTCTGATCACCAGATATGAGAGTGCGTGTCATCAGTCCCAGCTTTGTGTATGTTTTACACATGAGACAAGCCGCTCAGTGATGCTGACAGATCCACATATGCAAATGCACTGATACACAGTCATGCTCCTAATATCCAGTTTCCTCCTCTGATGTGTGTTTTATTAAATATCCCCCAACAGATTTACTAATCTGTAAATGAAGATTGGGAGGAATGGGAAGAACAAAGCGCAAAGCACTTGACCATGCAAATGTTGCTCTTTTTTTTGTTGCATTTTAGGCTGACAAATGCACTTTAGAGATCCAGCAGCAGAGGCCAGAAAACATCACGCTGAGACAACAGATGATGAACTAGGGACTGAGCTGAGGAACAACACGTGCAGGGCGTAAAAAAGCCCATCACAGTCAATCAGGCATCAGCTGCTAGTCAGGGAGGAAAAGAGGGGAAACTTTACACCAACCCTGGCCCTCCTGAGTTGGCCTGCCGTGTGTAGCATGGGGGAAATCCACTGGATGTCACATACATCTTGATTTTTATGAATGCTTTGATAGCTCCCCTAAAGGCACTCCCCTGACCAGGTGGCGGGTATTTATACAAGCGTGTCAGAAAAGCAAAAATGAGGGAAAGGATATTTGCCGCTCTCTTTTGCTCAGACAGAAAAAAATCCTGTGGTTATTCTAATTACAACTGGAAATAATTATCCGGCTGTGGACTCTTGGAAGTGGGTCACATGAGCGTACTCTGCCTGGATCACCAGGTGTGAACGGTTGGTGGATGTTTGCGGGTGATGCACAGCTGTCCAATAAGAAGTTAGACCCCTAAGCTGTCTCACATTCTACACATATTTGTTGATATTTAATCAAATCACTTTACAGTTATACAGTGCTTCACCTTTAAATGAGATTTTTTCTGAAACTTAAATAACTACTTGTTTGTTGCTTATTGTGTTTGACCTGCAAATGTTTTACTAAAATCTTTATTGTGCTGCTTTGTTTTAGGAAAATATCCTGGTCTGGAAAGAATCTACAAGTTAAAACGACTAAGAAGGGTCCTCAATCACACATTTAAAGGGTTATTGAATGGCTTATATTCCCATTAATCTGTATCAAGTCACGTTTAAAGTACTTCATCTTGAAATCTAAATGAAAGCATTGAAATC
Source organism: Kiunga ballochi (assembly GCA_037177335.1). Lineage (NCBI taxonomy): Eukaryota > Metazoa > Chordata > Actinopteri > Atheriniformes > Pseudomugilidae > Kiunga > Kiunga ballochi. Next base: position 21,575,471 of record JBAMIG010000006.1, on the reverse strand, counting down.
TCAAAGTCTTCTAAAAGCATTCAAATATGCAGGAAAAGTATTTATGTAAGAGTTTTATTCTTTTATTGTCAATTCAAAAACAGTGCCATAAATTAATTTCAGTAATATTTTGTTTTATTGCTGCAACCTTGTTGCTGCTTTCCAGGAAAAATCATCTGGATTCAGTGCAACATAAAAATCAATAACATTATTTTATGTATGAATTGTTTTTCTTGACTATTTTACAAAGACACTTATAAACTACTTAAATAAGACAATCTCTACTTTATTTCTTTAAAAATGTTAGGCTAATTTTGAATTTGTGAGAGAATCACAGGAAAGAAAAACAAAAAACAAAAAAAGAAGTGAGACGTTAGCATGTGTGCCTTTGTAAGTTTGTATTCATGGTTTAATTATGACAACTCTGATAAAATAAAAGCTCATTTATGTGAATATATATATATGTATATATGTATGTTTTTTTATTTTTTACTATTTTTCATCAATCCCCTGAAGTGATCTTCTCACCCTGTGGGGTTTTAACCCTGAGTCATTGTGAAAGTCTAGAAACATGATTACAATACAAAGATAGTGGAGAGTTTTACAAATAAAAGCTCAGGAGGGCTCATTTAGACACAACAGATGACACAATCTGACTGGGAGGCTAATAGCTGGTAAACTGGTTTAAACTGGAAAAATGTATTAACAGTTAGAAAGAATATGCTGCATAGGAAATTTTCCACCATGTTACCTCTTCATCATGCTTTTGTTTACTTTGTAAGCATTTTTTCCAAATCAAAGAAGCTCTTTGTTGCTAGATGATATTGCATCCACAAATGCTTTGCATTTATTCTGGCACTACTCAGCTTTCTTTCAAAAATCCCACAAAAATCCCCAGATATTTACTGCAAGACAGTGCAATTAAGTTTAAAGTCTGGAAAATGGAAAACACTCACTATCTTTTCATTCTGGGTGAAAGAGTTGGCTGAATGCAAAAGATCCAAGGGAATCGAACAATAAGGATGTTCTTCAACTAAAACATGACAAATGACTTTTTTAATAAAAAACAGTGATGTGTATAAGTTACTAAATGACATCTCTTACTGCTGTCTCAATATAAAACTTTAACTTCTCAGAAAGTTATGAAAAAGACTAAAAGTCACAAAACACCAAGCGGATAACTTTAAAGTCTGCAACGTATCAGTAATATCTCCCATTAGCTGCCGTTCTGATTAAAACCTGTGGATGATGCTGTGTTATGAGAGAACAGTACCATTTCCTCTGCAGAAACAGTCTTTCTGTAGTGTTTCACCCATGCTTCTTGAATTTTCTAACGACACTCAAGTATACACACATTACAGGGACTGCATTAGTTACACGTGTGGAGAGACAAGAAACAGCTGCCAGTCCCAGAGTTTACAAGAGCAAATTTTAAATACGCCTCAGATCAAATCAAAAAGCACACAACTATGCAAGCCAGTTCCCATTAGAGATGTAAAGCCAAATATTTTATTGCTTTCAACACTGCAAACGAATTCCATGCATTGTAATAGTCAGTGATAATTAGGATCTGCTGAATACCTTCAGTTTCTTTTGGTAGGTCACTATTGCTGCACATGAGATGCCTTTAGCTCTTTGGTGGTTCCTCTGCAGCATGAAAAAAGTTTTTCTCACTAACAAAACTGTGGCATTAGCACTGCTCAACAATCACATCAATAAATAAATTAGCATCAAAATGATGTGAAGAAACAGGAAGTCACTCTTCCAGTTAGAGGTAAAGTGTTAGTTAAGGCAGGGATATGGAGTATGGACTGCTTAAAGCTTTATCTGGGAGGTGAGGGAAGAGGAAGCAGGATAGGGATGAAAAGAGCTCGTGAAATCCGAACTTTTTCTTTCTGCATCCTCTGTGAAATGACACCGGCACCAACGGTTCCATTAATAGCTTATTTTGTTTTGAAAAGCTCATCTGAGGGCTGTGAAATCAGCCTATTAAGTCTCAGCTGTGGATGCATGCTCTTACATGCACAATATGTTTGCATTTATACATTTTCCATTTCCATTTTGCACACTTGTATGTGTGCATGCTAGCATTTCTCTGCTCCCTGGTTGCAGCGTGGTAATTGTGCAGAGTACCAACGTGCCAGGTCTCAGTTTAATGAATCCCACCTGTAACACATTTCCACATTCATTCCTCTCCAAGGAGAAATCCTGCTGCCAAAGCAAAGCCCTGAGCCCAGTGGAAGCATGCAGAACTGCTGAGCTACAAATTAAAACAATGTACTCAAGATGGCTGCCAATTATTGTGGCGATGACTTCTGAGGGCATGAATAGGATCTATGTATTTAGTAAGGTTACACCACACACAGAAAGCAGGGAGAGCGAGGAGGAGAGAGACCTACTGAATGCTTGAGCATGTTGCTTTGGTCCTGAAACCCTCTGGCATGTGAAAGGGATTTCACAAACATCCAATGATTAATTCAACAGCTAATCTCTTCACAAACTGTATACATACCAACATCTTCTCAAATTATTAGACCATTCATCCAGGGCTTTTCCATTAGCTCACTATAACACTGAATACCTTGGTGACCTCACTGCATATTTCTCTTACTGTTTCTGTACGGATTCAACCGAGGTGCAAAGTTTGACTTTCCTGAGCCAAACTATAACAAAGAATAATATCATTTAAAATTCTTCAGTCATTTGGAAAATGCTTTTATCTAAAGCGACTTGCATATGATACGAGATCGTTATAACCATAGCTATTAACCTAACGTCTTGTGTATGGGAGGAAGCTGCAGTACCCGGAGAGAACGATGCATACATGGGTAGAACATGCAAAAACACAGAAAGACCACTGTGGACAAAACCTGGGCTCAAACCTTCTTGCTGTGAGGCCGCAGCACAAACCACTGCACCCCCATGTTGCTCAATGACTGTTGAATGACAAAAGAAAATCTATGAAAGCAAGACATGATGTAGTATCAATACAGTAATACAATAAAAGACTACATAGTTTCATAAAAACACAAAGAAACACTTTAAAAAAAAAAAGGCAAATCATTGTGTTTCTTCTTTCTGATTGTGTTCTCTAAAATGTCAGTGTGGATCTCTATCAGGAGGTTTTGTTGTCTTTTCATTTTCACTTGTGGTTTTGTGTAAATGTTCTGAACCATTAATTATCCAATACCAATGCTCTGATGAATGCACATTTCAGCTGCTTTAAAAAAAAGCCTGGTTCTATCTAAGATACAAAGGACAAAACATACTGTCATCAGAAAAGCTGCAAAGCTTTGTGATGAGCACATCAGAGCTTAAATGTGAATGTATTATTGCTTATAGACACGCTTATTTTTAATGACCTTTACTTTAATATGTTGTCTTTATCCAGATAGTCCTGGTTAAAAAAGGCTTAGACATTTTAAAGACATCTATAAGAGTTTTTTTTATAGAATCTATAGTTATTTCAGTATTAAAATGTCATTGCATACATGAAAACAGTCTATGAAAATCTGATTATAGTTATTGTATATTCTAAAGAAGGGGTTCATTACAGATGCTTTATGGAAAACTGCAACAAGTTACTAGTTTGAACCTTTTTCTATGTTATTTTTTTTATTTTTAATGTTGGGTTACCACAAACAGACCTTCTTTGTTGAGCTCAAAGCATGATCCCTGATACATCCATGCAACCTGTATTTAATTATGTGGGTATAAAAAAGAAGTGGTGGAGAGTTTATCACGTGTCTTCTTTTTCTGACCATATACAGACATCTTAACAGTTTTTTTTACTGATGGACTAATACACTTTTTAGTAAATTTTCTTTTAGTTTCTTGTTATGATGGTAGGTTTAAACCCCTTCATGTCGTTGTTCATTTCAGTAAAGTTGCTCCCAGTTGATGGTCCCAGTGATAAGCAGCAGGGGGTGGGTGGACCACATTGAATAAGATGCCAGAGATCTTTAGCAACGCTCCTTCAGGCCTTTTGCATTTAGTCACCCTGAGCTCATAATTATGTGACTAAAGCCATTCTTCTCCTAATTGAAGCCATTCTGGGAACTTTTTCCCAACTCCCAGACAGAAGTCAAGGGTTGGCTTAAATCTTTCAGGTGGCCCTGAGGTGATCATCAAAAGAAGCTCGAGGACAGGGATTTTTGCATATGTAAGTCATGATTCCACTCTTGTTTATTTGTAATAACACAGAGATAACTAAAATAAGAAGGTTGTCAGTGTAAGCTGTTAGTGGCATATTTGATTCATACTTGTAAAATATAAATATGTAAATTCTTTGTGTTTGCTTGTCGGACTGTTGTGGTAGATTCCCTGAAATAATACGAGACCTTAGGTTGTGCACCACAGTGACATTAGATAACATTATGCACTGATGGATAACAGCACAAAGGTGTGATTGTAAAAAAGCATACAGGTAAATGAAACCATGACTCAGCAAGAATAACTGTGGAAGTATTACTGTGATAATTGATAATAAATTAACAAGCTTAAGATTGTTTATTTGTGCATTTCTTTGGCTTTAATATTGGATTTACACCCTCCTTACAATTTATTATTCACTCCATTTATTTCCCTTTGGTTATTACTTTACTAAATTTGACTCATTAAGACAGAAATCTACTCCTTTAAAAGGTTGGATGCATCTTTAGTTTAAAAAAATAAATAAAGCAATAGATCTGCAAAGTGCCAAATAAACAATTAATGATCAATCTGGGTAAATTACAAGCTTAAAGAGTGTGAGTAGACTGAAAACACAAGGTGGAGCAAATGTTTAAGAACAACTGACTCAAAGAAAAGTTGCCCTAAAACTTGCAAATTGGGGAAAAAAAATCTTCTGGGGCCATGGTTTGTTTTCACCTGAAGCAGTCATTTATCTTGGCCAGATCCCAGCACTAAACCACTGTGTATGTTTCTATGGTCTCAGTGGGTTTGTGTGTGCACCACAGCTACTTAAGTGGTGTGGGGGGAACTGCAAATTTCAGTCCTAATCCAGAAATTGTGAAACTACACCGTTCCTTTGCACTTGCGACGTGTTTTGCATCCTTTCCTGTAGCCAAGAACCTGTTTACAACACCCCAGATGCAGCATGTATAAAAAATTAGAAGGGGGGTTTGTTTTATTTTACTTTGCAAAACCCATCATAGTTTTTTAACAGCAGAAAATACAGGAGGACCTTTCAAATTTTTGACTTTGAATATATATATATATATATATATATATATATATATATATATATACAGCAAATTAATGCACCAAATGTAAAAACATGAGATTTTCCAAAACTTAGCCAACTGCTAAAGTTTTTTAAATAGTTTCTATATCTGATTTTATTGCATTCTGTAAAACACTTTGTGATTTAATCTGTGAAAGGTGCTGTATAAATAAAGTGTACTTACTTACTTACTAAAAATGCACATCAAACAATGACTGAGTAGCTATATTGTCTGAGGTTACTTTTAGACTGCAGGATGAAGTGATCCTAATCAGATACTTTTGCCCCTTGCGACTTTTATTACATCTTTTCATAAAAGTGTGAACGACACTGATCCGATTTTTTTTAAAAATTCAACCCAGACCACTTGCATATTAAATCCTTAATCGCATATGAATCTGATTTTTTACCTTGTGACTTTAGTCTGAACTGCCAGGTTGCATTAAACCAACCTACACGTCACAGATGTACATAAAGGCTCCGTGTCCACATGTTTCTTTGTACAGACATTGTTGCCACTGCTACCAAAATCCATCTGGTTCTCCTCTTTCGGAAAGTCCTCTTTAAAACCATGCCACTGAAAATGTGCTGGCTATGGTTGAACATTAACTTTAAAATGGCAAGATACGCCCAGCTTTTGCTGTCCATGTTTACTTTTGCAAACACAAAGCCATCACACACACTCCTCATGTTGACATGTCTTCTACGCATGCAGGACACACATGAGGTTCATACAGGAGACCACATACAAGTTGCATTTAATTGGAAATGTGGACGGTCTTTTTCACAAAAAATCCAAATTAAGCATCGTGTCCTGCAGTCTGAACGCAGTCTAAACTAAACAGCAAGTGAAAAATTAGACGAGATGAACACTGTGTCCTACTTTCATCTTTTAAAACAAGGCATGAAATGTTCTACTACCTCCCTCCAATGTCCTTATGAGAACTGTCTGTTTATGCTATAACACCAGAATGAGAGTGATGTGAGCAGAGGTATGCATTCCTGATCCAGAAAGTAGAAATCCCGTCCTGCAGCTGTTCCAACCAGTCTCCAAACCAGCTGAATTTAATGAGCACAGTTAATCTGCCAGGTAGACGAGCCTGTTAGTGAAAACATCTGTTCTAAACGTACAAGTACATCCAAAAACATGGCCGGACTTCTACTTTACGGCACCTGAATTGTACACCTCTGGATGTAAGGCAGGAAGTTGACAGGCCTGATGTTTGGAACTGTGAGAAGAAAAACTGCCTCGTGATCGGATGCACAGTGCATGAAGGGATCAGCTGACTGGAGCATCCACTGCCGCTTGCAACATTTAACTGATTTCAGTGATCATTTGTGCAGCTTTTCATTGCAAGCTACACCAACAAAGCAAAGCAATGGACCCAGAACTCAAACTGACAATGCAAATTGTAAGTCCATTGAAAGTAAATAGAAAGATTGCTGATGCCTAAAATGTAAACATGTAGATCACGGCTGTAATTCTTCATTAAGGCTTAACAGACTATCAGCTTATACGATATTTTAGCCACATCCAGATGTTTATTTCTAATAGGGACTATAATATCATCATGCTGAATCACACTTACATGTTCCCCTCTACCCAAAAGTTCCTTATAGCGGCTTTATCCTGTTGATTTTCAGTTTTAACTCAGAAGTGTTTCCATTTTGAAGGATTAAACTGGTTGCATATATATTTAAGATGTTAGTAAGGTTCCAAAGTAAAACTAAAACATCCCTAACTATGATCAACAGCAGGACAGGATAAAAGAAATACCAATATAACTTCAAAATGAAAATTTAAAGTAGTTTGGCAAAATTACATCCAAAAAACTTGCACCACTTCACCCCCAGATAGACATTTCTGGGGTTAGTTAGCACATAGAACCTGACACCCGTTTTCCTAAAACCCACAGAGCACGTGTCCACTGTCTTTGTCTATAAAAGCTGGCAGCATTTCACCACACAGTTGATATATATATGACTTCTTCCTTGACTCAGGTTGCTTTTCCTGATCATGATGATGTAATGGTTATGCACTGAACAACACCCATGGGATCAAAGGTCATACTCATCCAGCAGTGCTTTACATCTCTGGCATTTATGCATAAAGATGTCTCCATCCTACACCAATCTTTTGACCAAAAGTATGCTCAGGAAAACTTTAAACTCTTTTATTTTAAGGGGATGGGTGTCATTTTTAATAGTGAGTAAACAGTAGCCAGCCAAATTATAGCCCTTCAAACTAAAATAGACTTAAAAAAATGGATTTACACAAACATAAGAGCTGACAATCAACAGAAACACCACAGATAAGCTGAAAAAAACCTGCATGGTAGGTAAAACAAAATGATCAAACACACACATATAAAAAGAAATGGTACATGAACCCACTGTTACCACTTTATCAGAGGTTTATTGTATTGCATCAATTTTACCTACTTATTAAATTTACTTACGGCACATTGACAAGATAAAAGGAAGTTGCTAAATAAAGGCAAGAATCATCATGTCCTTCATATTTGTGTTGTTGAATTAAAGTTCAAGCCCTGAACAAATGAACAGTACTTACATACATTTATTTCCTGTCATGTTGACCAGTCAAAGCGCTTTAACATTTACACTCATACAGCATTCATACCCTGATAAACATAACTGGAAGCAATGTGAGGTCGTTGTCTTGCTCAATAACACTGAGGCATGTAGGCATCTGGTTGCAGATATCTGCTCTTCCTCCTGAGTTAGCTGCCCGTAACACCACAACTAATACAATTGGGGTTTTTATTCAATTTTAATAAATAAAACAAGAATTTTTTAAAAGAAAAATTATGTTTTTAGTTTGCTGTCCAATAAGCACGTTTAGAATCAGATTTATCCAGCTTGACTCAATTCAGCTGAAGTTTAATGATGATTTATAAAAATGTTTCCATTATTCCAGTATTTTTTCACACATTCCTAGGACTACAGGTGAAGAGTACCTTGAAAGATAAATATTTGATGAAACAAAGTCCCCAATTCATGTGTATTCTTCTTTTTCAAATGCAACAACAAAAAAATAGTGTGTGAAGTCAGATGTGCTCCAATTTTCTCACAAGATGTCATACAATATCAGCAAAAACAAAGTACTCAGAATGGGAATTTATCACCTCCTTCCACTCAACAGCCCCCTTGGGAGTTTTCCTGAATGAGTCCCGGTCTGCTATGTAGCACAGCTATCTTGCTGTGCCACCGACTACTTCACCTTGGAGTCCACACACTCTCCCTGCACCACATCCTGCCAATAAATCACTGGACAGTCTGAGCTTCCTTGGAATGCGTGTGGAGCGGCCGCATGATTGTTCATGAGTCCAAGCAAGGTCCAAACCTTATCAGTGTCCAACACATCAGAGATGAAGCTTAGATAAATGTGACAGTTTTAGCTCTACTGGATTCCTTTTGGCAATGTTTTTAACGTGAGCGCTTAAAGCTGCCCCATGATCTGTTAAAAACACATGATCATCAGCATATATGCATTCACACAATGGTTTGCATTTCTGTTTCAAATCCACGCCTGGAACCACATACAGGTACATCTCAGGAAATTAGAATATTATGAAAAAGTTTAATATTCTTCATCAGTCATTTCAGAATGTG
>JBAMIG010000006.1:21554382-21566535 GCA_037177335.1 Kiunga ballochi | reverse complement strand
CTCCTTTTGCATGAAGTACTGCATCAATGCAGCATGGCTTTTTCATAATATTCTAATTTCCTGAGATGTACCTGTATCTTTTGGTGTCCAAAAGTGTCACCACCACGTCAAAAAAAATACCAAGCTCTCTCTCCCTCAGGTCATATTTTCAACAATCAGGATTTGAAATTCAAATTTATGGTCAGTCTAACCATAAAAACCTTGTTTGGTGCAATTCAGTTAAAGGTTTTTATTTTTTTCCAGTCTGTACCGGTATAATGTCTCACCATGTCCACACCTGACTTCTCATACACTAAGCCACAGCATCTTAAAGACTGTAGAACAAATAGGGATGCAGTCTGAGTAACTGTATTTTGACATGTAAATATGCCCTTAAGCAAGCTTTACACTGACCTTATCTGAGACATGGGTGGGTGTTTGAAATGCCTTCCTTAATATGACCTGATTTGTAGGATTTCAGTGTTATTGTTGCTCTCAGATGTGTGGACTCGCATATGTGAAATTGAAGGAGATCCTTTCCAAGCTGTTATGAGAGCTAATATGAGATAGTAGTGGTCTGTGCCTGAAGCACAGAGAAAGGAGGATGTAGCAGGAGGGGAAGAAAAGGACATATGAGTGACAGAAAGGAATGAAAGGGTAAAAAAAGGATGCAGGGAATGAAAATGAAAGGTGTTTACTGTTGGCACAATCCACCACATTTAGTAGTATCTCTTTTCCTATCCTCATGCTGTTTCTCTCTCTGGTCCCACAAACATATCTTACTATTGTTGTGCTGGAGGTTCCTGAGTTTTGACAGCTGTGCTTGGTGCGCTGTGACGACAGTCTGGAGGGAAGGGTGTGCATGTCTGATTGTGGATGTAGACCCTTTGGTGAGCAGCGTCCTGGTATGCAAATATTAATGTGCATGCATGTGTCTATCTCCAGAGGGTTTTTATTATAAATTCAAAGTGCTGATAGACTTTCGGATTGATTTGTGAAACCATTTTCAGCCAGCAGTATAATGCAACTCAGTTTGCTCTGTAAAAAGCAAATTCATGTGGAACAACAGGTGTATAAGGAGGTGAAAAATAAAGAATAACAATACAAGAGTCTGTGGTTATTTTGCTGTTCCTTTAGTCTGATGAACTTACACCTACTTCCATGGAGCAAGTTGAAGAGAAACAGCTTGTAGAGGTCAAACTCCAGCAATAGGCTAAATGTACTTAAAAGAATAAATGTGTTCTGAGACCTTGATGAAGGCCACAAATTGTTGCCACAAGGCCAAAATGTTTTGTGAGTCCTTGATGAAGTCGACAAGTTATCCTACAACAAGTGTTGCTGGAACTTTCAGGCCAATTCATGTTCGATAAAGCAGTGTTTTAAACTAAATGCTAAATGCTAACACTGTTTAGCAGAAATCATGCCAACCATATTCATCCAGAGAAGGGACATTTTAGAAATGTGACATTCATTAATGAATTGATTCTTTTAAATGAACGATGAGAACCGAATCACAGATGTGAGTCAGACATTTTTATATGCGTGTGGCATGTGTGCCATCATAGGAGTAAAACACACAAGGTTTTATATTAGCATCTTTACAATATAGCCTATCCGATATAATGCTGTTTTCTATCTTTTAGTTTCTGATATCAACCAAAATAGATATATTTTGATCCCTATCAAGAAAAAAATCATTTAAAAACTATTTAATTTGAGGTAAATAAACTCCATCATCTGCTTTTCAGAAACCTTTGTCTGTAGACATTTTGAGGTAATTCTTTGACATTTTGGACATGTCCACATCAAAGCATTTATCATTTAACATGGTTTGATGATGTCAAAACCACAGGATTTTTTTGCAAGTTGTGCCAAAAACAAACATATTTGGATAACATTAGCTCATTTTGAGATAGAGAGACTTTGCTGAAGAATTTGGTTTTGCAAAAGTTTTCATTAAAAAAAAGGAAAACCAAACCAATATTTTCTGATATCACATTTTATTGCCAATATCGATCAATATTATCGGTATGCTGATAAAATCAGACATTGCTACAACAGACTCCATTCATGTGATGCTCAATGCAAACAATGAATTGGTCTGAAACAAATATATATATATTTAAACTTTACTGTATTACTGTATTTACTGTATTTACTGTATTTCTGTTCTGTTATCTTGTAGTACATTTTCATTCTCATGTATTTTGAGGCGTTTTGTATTGCTAAAATAAAAAAATAAAGTAAATGTTTTGCCACAAAGTTATTTGAAGATGGATTTGTTTTTGTTACACACACTGTTTGCTAGTGAGAGAAAATCTAAGAATAAAGTCACTGTTTAAGGATGGAGATATTAAAGGATCCTAAATGTACTGATAGATTGAAAATATTAGCCAAATAAAATTGTACCCAATATTTCAGAATCATTCCCACTAACAGAATCTGCTAGTCACCAAATCAGTCCCGTTTCATGTGATGATGGAACAGGAAAGCCTTTGGAGAGCTGAGGAAGGTCAGCAAGCCTGAGAATACGGGAAGGATGGTGGGACAGAGTCTGCATTACATTTCAGGGAACTTGATAACCTGCCGCCTCAGGTCAGTCAGGAGAGTCAGATTAAGATAACAGCAATTGTTTTGGGTCAGGGAGGAACTTGTTCTGTCTGCCTTGAGTGAATGGAGACCCCAAACAGCTGAATCAGAAGACAGTTTCCACCCAACCGAGTTTTCAGCTTCTCCAAGTTGTTTTCCAGAAACGGCTTAGAAACCGTAACCAGCTCGTCATTTTGGGCAAAAATGGTATTCAGTCTACATTTTGGAGTCTAAGTGCTCAACACACACTGCCACAAATGTCCTGCAGCTTGCCAGTGGCTGTACTGGCATTACACTGGCCAAATTTTACGATACACTACAAAACCACCCATTCCAAATAACAGAAACCCAGTTATCATGGATCCAATTATGAAGATCTCGTCTACATCCTCAACAGAAAGAAGCCACAGATACATGACCTTCCACTTGCCCCAGGAATCCAGCAGCTAACGCTCCTTAAGGATATGGATATGAATCCCTACTGCACGTTCTTCAAGAAGAAAACATTTGATCAATTATATTGAGAGGCCATCTGACTAGATCCATGTTTTCAGATTTGGAAGGGAATGCAGAGTTAGATAGGAGGACAGAAAAGCAACAAGGCAGATGAGCAAAGGGAAGACAGCTGAAGCGAGAAGGAGCAAAACGTTTAAGTTGCTCTGTGAAAAGAAAAGTTCCACAAGATCCAAAGATCTTTCCAAAGAGCCCAAAAAATCTAATTGTTAGCACCTTTAGAAAACATTTATCTGCCTCAGGGTGATGCAAATTGAAAAGTTGGTGGACACAAGTTATTGGGAGCCATCGTCTGGTAGTGAGAAAGTACAAAATTTCTCAGGAAGTACATGAAAGTTGCTAAGATATACCCTCTAAAAGCAATGTTTTCAGCCATTCAGCAGACCAACATGAATATATATTATTCCCTTCCAAAACTGCAGCATAGAGCACTTGCTAGCAGAAAATGAATGTTTCTCTGCACATTTACACCTGTACTTCAATTAACTCACTTCCTACCTAATTAATGATGCATTAAAACAGAGCTAGATTCTAACTTATCTCACAATGTTGCAGCTGCTACACATTTTGCCCCAACTGATGTCATGGAGGGAGACGATTTTAGGAATACAGCAGGAATGTGCAGAGGGTGCTATGCAACTGTTGATTGAACCCCACTGGGTCGCAAGGAGCGAGGCCAGACCAGCCACATGAGCCTCAGCTGATTCACAGACACACACACACACACACACACACACACACACAAAACCCATCCAACTTGCCTGTACATATCTCTTGTATGATCAGAGGGCCAAAACAGGATGTGTGTGAAATAGACGGTGCTGAGTGACGCTTGTAAAGCACAGAGCCAGTGGAAAGGTTATAAAGGCTTGATGCTAATCAGAAAAGACATGCTGTTAATCATTTTTAAGCCTGATAGCTCATTTGCCCACCCAGAGAGCTGCACTCTCTTCCGCAAAATTAGCAATAATCATGAGGGTCAACAGAGTTCTTTTGCTTCTCCTAAAAGCAACTGTTGGCCACATGTTAATGTTGCTGGCGCTGAACTAAACGCTTATGAGGATGATGCATTTTCACAGCCGGAGCTGAGTTCTTTCCTGCGAAGCGAGATGTTATTACATCTTTCTGTAACTGACTCAACACCAATTAGCATCAAAGTAGCCAGCTGTCCTGTATTATGGTAGTGACATGACAAGCAATCACATATCACACTTATCAGGCTGTGCGTGTCACACCATAAAATACTTACGTGTCCAAGGGCCACATTGCAGTTATGGTGGGTACCTTATTCCCTTGTTTACTCTGCAAACAAGGAAGAGTGTCAGCTGATGGGAAAACCTGCACTTCCTCTTCGTCATTCCTTGTTAAACACAGGGGTTACATAACCGCCATCATGGATTTACATGTGTTTGCTGCCTAAAAAGTAGTGCATTCATATCTGTATAGAACTTAAAGGCTTTGGAGAAAGAAGGGGCCAGGCTGACCCACGGTGACCCACTGAGATGAAAGGAAGGGTAAAAGTCTATCTTTTAGGACCCTGGCTCTAGCGCCATTACAGGTCTTGTTTGGATCCTTTCCTGCTGTTTCTGGGACTCACCGAACATGTGGTTGACTTGTTCTCACGTGCTATAATCAGTAAACATTTCTTTTTTTCATCCCCACCCTGAGCTTGTCTAAGAGGCTCATAAAAGTACAATACTTTCTGCCGTAATCAGCTGGGTCACATAAACACTCCCTGACATTCCAGCCAAACAACATGTGACGGTTTTTATCATCATCAATAACTGTTGAGCAAAAAGCTTAAATCTAAAAGGACAAAAATATCTATACATCTACAGTACCATGCAGGGAAACTGTTAAATGACCAGTCTCCAGTTTAAAGGACCTACTATATCTCTTCAAACAACTCACACGTTTTCTGTTGTTTGTGCTCTGACTCCCTCTACTGGCTGCAGACGTGATCATCGGTGACATTTGTGATGCAACTTCTACTTCTGCTCAAGCTAAAATAGGAACACAACTAATTAATCCTGCTGGCATCCTTTTAAGTAGATATTATGCAAATATATATAAACAAACAATGACGTTTGTGTGTGCTAAAAGAAGCCGGTGTGACAAACGGTAGTTGAGTGAGAGCATGCAGGTAAAGCAGTAGACGTGACTCATGCATTATTACTGAGGGTTGAACTTGCTGAAAGATATTCTCCTTTTGAAGCATAAAGGTCAACATGTTGACCTTGTACTCTGACAGGGTTTTCATCAAAGATTGCTATCAGTAATAACCTGTTTATAATTGATAGGAAAGTTATGTCACTTGAAGCAATAAAATATTCCTTTAAAACTGCATACATGGGTAATGTGACCTGTTCAATATAGGCTAATATTACTATGTTCACAGATATTACACGGCAGTGGAAGAACTCGAAAACATCTCAGCTGTGCTGACTCTATTGTGCACCATCTTATTAATAGTTGCTATGATACGCACATCCTCTCTTCCCACTTCTTTGTTAGCATCTCCTGTGATTTAGGGCATCATATAAGCCCTACTGTGTTGGCCTTCTGGCCTTTTTTCACACTATTATTATTATTGCTGCGACCAGGCCACGCTGTTTGGCTGCTCCAGCTGAGAGGAGAGAACCCACTGGGCTTTTCCCATGTCGATGAGAACCTGCCCAAGCGGTACGTAAGGGCCCCGAGCTGCTCCCACTTTCACTCTCTCCCCCTTCCCCAAGGCCTCATGAGCCAGCAGCACCCCGCCTCCTCTTCCTCTCCCTCTCATCCTCCTTTGCCTCCTTTAAGCTCCCTCAAGTCATGATCTGGCCCGTAAATTAGTACTGGGAGAAAAATGGGTTCTGTAAGATGAAACTGGACTTCGGTGTGTATCAGCACACGACTCAGGGGAGACAAGAGAGAAGAAGCAGGCTGTAAATCCATTGGAGTCCTCTGATAGCGCCTGTTTGCACAGTCACTGCCGCTTCCTTTGATCAAATGGCTGGGGGAGCGGGGGGTCGTGTGGCGCTGCCGAAGGTCAGCTATATATTACACTCCTAAAAGTGATTACTGAAATTCTTAAGTGAAACCATTCTGCTGCCAGGGTGTGCTCTAATCCCCTGCAGCGTTGTCTGGGCCAGGGCCGGGGCCTCTCTGAGGATCTGTGCGCCCAGCTCTCCTTTTCCCCCCTTCCCCACTTGTGTTTTTTATCATCCGGGCAGGCTGAAAAAGAGCCCCCACATGGAAACATGGCCTATCCAGTTGCAATATCAACTGCTGGGGCGCAGAGGAGAAGGAGAGAGAGAGGAAAGGTAGTGTCAGGGAACAGAAATATGCACACACTTCAAAGGCAGGAGCAGCAAATTAAGGGTTAGGCATTGGACACGACAGTAAGTGGCCTTTACATCAGAAACAGGGTAAACAATGTCTGGATTGTGTTTCGCTTATTCTTCTGTGTTGTTGCATAAAGACCCCCTCCCAGTTCTCCCTCTGCATTGCTGTAGGTAGAGCACAAACACAACTCATTGAGGTTTTTTTTTTAACCTTTCTTTTACAATCAGCAAATAACTTTAATCAACGGAAACGATTTAGACAGGTACCGCGCTTGTGCCACCGGTCTGTTTGAATGAATGGAAAATCTGATGCATATTTGCAGAATGAATGGGTACGCGCTGTTAAAATTCCCCAATTTATGCCTGGTGCTAATCCTTGCCTCAGTGTTGCACCATATCAATTCAGTAACAGCAACGTATAAAAGAGAAGTGCTCCTATTAAGCATCAAGAGAAACTTCACATGTGTGTGAATGCATGCATCCAGTTTCATCCAGCCAACATGATCTAAACAAGAATTATGTGAAGTCATGCTCTATGAAACTTTATACACATTTGCTGATCATTACCTAAGATTGCTTTGTGTTAACTTTGGCAGACCTGCTTTTGGCACTGGGGCTAAAAAAAGGGATGATGTATTTCCTTTTATTTATTATTTGCACTAGGCTTCTAAAAGGGGGAAAAAAAAGGGATTGGATTGGGTTTGGAGGTGGTGGGGGTGGCGTTTGTGAGAGTGGTACGCCTGAGACTGATGCATTGATGCCAGGAACAACGGCAAGAAAGTTGCTCCTCAGCCTCATTAGCGTGTGGGAAACGTTTCCTGGGAGACACAACAGAATGTAAATACATCTAAAACGCTGCACTGCAGGATGCTACATACCAGACTAACATTTCCAGCTTTCTTTTTTCCTCCTTAAAATGAGAATGTAAACTGCATTTAGCACTGCGAGTGTGTAGGCTTCAAAAGAGTAGCAACCCCATGTTGCATGTCTCATAAATTCTAGTGAGAGGATTCAAAGAGAAATTTATCGAGCATGGCTTTCACACATGTTGACAGTAAAGAGGACCAACTGTGGACAGGCTCTTGAGAATTTGTAGGAGCACATGGCCTTTTTTCAGCTTTGAAACCCCCTTTTTGACCCTCCGTCTTCTTATGCAGGGTTTGTTTTTCCATGCAAAAAGAGGGAGAGATACATACGGGACAAGAAGGCCTTAGCTCGGTCTTAGTGTGTAAATAGTAACTGTCAGATACATTGCCGTAAACACCAGGAGATTTATTTATTGCGTCATATGATCAGGACTTGTGATGCAGTATTTCATCAACACCACTTAAACTATTACCCCCTGGAAGCAGGTGCACTGTTATTTTAAACAGGGCAGTGCACGGTAACATCATCATTTCCCACCATTTGTTCATAACACAAGCATGACTCTGCCATCTGTTTCCACAGCGTACGGCCGTTTCTTCAGATGTTTGTACAGTAAGGGAGGTGTTTATGATCTCTGGATGTTGGCAGTTTCAGTGGAGAGAGGACCGAAGAGCACCTTTGGGACTCGGCATGCAGGTCCACACTTTTGGCTCTCTCCCTATTGACACAGCTGCTATCATGCTGCAGTGATCCAGTTGCAGGGGTGGTGAGCACATCCACGAGCATTTCCTTACATGCACGCAGACTCACATGGACTCACACAGAACGTGGCTGTCTTTTTCTTTTAAATGTCACCAAGAACTCCTCAGACACAGCTTGATATTGGCTTTGCTGGAATGGGAGTTTGCGCTTTATTGTTGGCTCATTTGGGCGAGCAAGAGGCTGGCTTGCCACAGAGGTTTAGTGGCAAGCATTCAGTAATATTACATGAGGGTAGAGAAATAAAATCAAGTTGTTTTATAATGACTAAAACTGGTCTATGAAAGAATCGCTTCAGTTCCAAAGAGCAGGGGACGCTGTGTAAAATGTGAAGAAAAGAAGAAGAAGAAACTAATTTTATCCTCAATAAAATATAGAAAACATCTCATTTAGAGTTTAGACAGGGACAACCAGAAACAAACATCTGGAGACTGGGAAGACCAGTTGTGATTTGGGAAAACAATTTAGTGTCTGTGTGCAATTTTTCCAGTGTGTATGGTTGTTTGTTTATCTGTGTTTACTCTGTGATTGACTGGCAATCCGTCCAGGGTGTACCCCGTAGCCGAGACCCCGATGGATGTGCAATTTTTCCATATATATATATTCCTCCATGACATCAGTTGGAGACAGCTGTGTTTCTGCATCATGGTCACACATGGTATTTTCTTTGCTATAACTTCTATGACTTCACGTTGCATTTGTAGATCACACAGCAAACCGTGTTCACAGACTGGGATTTCTCCACGTGTTTCTGAGCCAATGCAGACGTTTTCATGACAGAATTATCCCTGTTTTTAATTCTTCCTGAGAGTTCAGACATACCTGACATCAAACCCTGTTTTTCAGCGGTGTCCCTGCTGCACATAGATGCTGCTTGTGATACATTAATGTGCTGATAATCCTTAACTAGTCCATCATTCGACTGAGTCTTGTCCCATTAAATATTCCGTCTTTTTTCTTAAACGGCTCCGCAGTTTGTAGCTGCAGCTGCAGCTTATATAGAAATAACTTCTGAGAGCCTGCCTCTCTAAGGTCTTGTTTTTATCACATTACTGATCTGTTTCCAGTTAACCCAATTAGCTGCAAAATGGTTCTCCTGAGATGTCCCTTTTAAACGGTCTTTAATGAAATCTTTTTTCAATGTGTGGCTTCACCTATATTCCACAGGAGGTGGAATAGGACCCAGACTGCCGTTACTCGGATGAAAACAGCAGTAACGATTACCGCATAGGGTGCAAACCTTTGCAGACTGACAGATACGAGCATCAAGGTTAATGTCTTTCATTTAAAATGGTTGTTTTCTGTCTTTGCTTCTACTAAAAACAGTTTGTGCCCAGCATCACTGTAGTGGTTCTAGTGTTTCATCATCACCAGCTTGTTGATTTAATTGTCCTTCTCATAAATAAAATGGGATTCATTAGACCATAATTCCTTTTCATTTGCACATTTTTACTTGTCTGACTTCTATTTTTATGACGTGCAGAGTCTTCTGGTTACTGTACAGCTCCTCGGCAGAGCTGTGCTGCGCTTGAGTGATTGAGAAAAGCTGAAAACACAAAGTGAGAAAGTAAATAAAAATCTGTATGAAAATATATTGCATCACTGGTAACTCTATCCAGTGCTGGGCTGGGCTGTGGTGCGCTGCGGTGAGCAGAACCCCCTTTACGTTGGGGGCCCAGGGAGATCTGCTGATAACATGGGGATTGATGTAGGCCATTAAAGGAGTGTGTACAGAGCTGAAGCAGTATGTTACAGTTGGCGTCCACAACAGAACTGTATATCAGCATGTTGTCACCTGGGCTGATGTCACAGCAGGTCCTTCGGCTAAGAAAACACGCTCTCTGTCTTGTGTGGGTGACCGACGCACAGCCATTTTCTAGCTATTCAAATGCTAAGTGAGCTAAAAGGAGCATTGATTTTAGGTTTGTGATTGATCATAACCATAACCAATAAGAAACAGCAAGTGCCAGGACAGAAATATGCATAATGTGAAGCAAAAATGGCTTTAAGGTCAAAGAGAAAAGCTGCTTTTCTGATCTGAGAAAAAAACATTTAAGCAAGGTTATAGTGAATGAATACTGGATCTGTTGAAAGCTCTGGGAACCATCAGTAGTCAAACACTGTATAAATCTATATATCTATATATACAAATCTAATCCTTTATTAAAGCTTGTAATTAGAAGTGACTTATTGGCCTTTATGTGCCTACAGACTGCCATGATGCACCGAATACAGTTCCATTTCTCTTTTTCTACCTTTTTTAATCTATATAAATATAGATCCCAGCAGGTATCATTGGCCTGTGAGCTATGGTGCTGTTTCTTCTTCTCCCCTAACCAGTTCAGGCAGGTCAGCCTTCCTGAGCCTTGTTCTACTGGGAGACATCCTTCCCACCAAAACGTGAGATTTAATGTTGTCTGGTTACCTTTGCAACGCCGTTATTTTACAGAACTGGTTCATGTAAAGCTCTGATAAAGTGGAGTAATATGGGTTTAAATGAAGAGGTGGTGACTTGTACCCTGCCTCCAGGTTGTTGGTTGTTAGGATAGACACCAGTTACCCGCGATTGGATGAAACAGGATGGATTTAAATGGAGCTTAGGTGGACAGTGAATTGTAATGGACTGTGTCAGCAAAGTGCTTTGTTGTGAATAAATGTCATACATGCATCACATTGAATTGAAAATCTATTTCTCGCAGTAGTTTTGGAGAATAGTTATCCAGCTTTTACTATGACTTTCAAAGCTCCTCTGTGGATGCAGGCTGGCATGTTTTCCACTTTATATTCTGATGATCGCACACTGCTGTGTTTAAAAGGACGAGCACTGAGGATGACCCATCACACACATAGCCAGCATTTGGCTAGCATCTTCATAGCTGTCCCCTTACTGATAGAAAAAAACTGTTGAATTAATGTTATTGTTGTAATCATTAATCAGTGCTAACAACTTCCCTTTATTGGAAGCTAAATATATCGAATAGAGGGAGTCGCTTGCACAGTGCTGTACTTTGGCTTTACTCAATGACTTCCCATTAATCTGAGTTTTAAATATTTATTTCTTGTAAATTTGAATTGAAAAAGAAAAGGATGTCTGGTGCTTACATGGCAACGGGTGAGAGCGTGCCTACCAATCCAAAAATGACCACATACGCATGTTAAACACATTAAAAAATATTTAATAACCACAAGCAGTGGAGAAAAAAAACAAGCAGGGTCTGTGTCAACACTGTAGGTCACTAAAATAAAAGATAAATGAAAATAATTCTTTTTTATTTCAAGCAAATTGTAAAAATAACAAAGCCTGCTGTATTACAACAGTGTTGGCAAAAGGTGTGATGAAACGGCTTCGTTATGTGGCGTGCTGGGCCAAGAAAGCTCGGATTCTCTGTAGAAGCTCTTTCTTCACGCTGTCTGGCACCGAGGCTGTAAGAGAAAACCGAACCGTGATGAGTCATTCCTCATAATGCTTCTGTATCCTTACTGCAAAACAAGCTGTTTGGGGATTAGCAGCACAAACTGGTTTGTTTCCCATAAATTGCAGACAAGCTAACAGAAGCCTGAGCGCTCTGCTTGCAGAGATTTTACTTGCATATATGGATCAACTGCAGTGTTTGGTAGTGAGAGAAGTCCTGGCAGGAATGTCATATTGTGAAGCAGTTACCTCTTCCTTTAGGGGTTATCTCAACAACAAGGTCCTCCACTGTGACATGCTCCAAACCCTTTTCTTTGATGACCTCTGCAAATGAAGACATGTGGTTTCAAGCTGTAGCAACAAACAGCAGATTCAGTGTGATGTCACTGTGATGTCAGTGTGATGTCACGTGTACATCCTGCTGTGGGAAGCACCTGTGTCTGTTCACCATGCAGCATCTTCAACTTCCTTCACCTGAATCTGATGCATCTTTAACTATTTGCCTTAATGTTGGGTCTGTCAGTGACACCTTATAAAGTCCATCTGATGGATCTCTGTGTCCATCTGGATCCATCAAAAACACAGGTTTTATTTTAATACACACACACACAATATATATATATATATACACCGGTACACACACACACACACACACAAAGCATCCGACCTAGGGGACTTGGCTGGCGTTCCTCTTAAGCCCAGAGAACA